>OZ018375.1:36970361-37570361 GCA_963969555.1 Polydrusus pterygomalis | reverse complement strand
GCTGCCCGTCGAGTCCTAACAAGGACGAAACGGCCGTCGTGGTCTACCCGCCCCAGGGAATCCATTGAACTTGGATCCCTGTGTATTCCAATATAAAAAATAGTTACACAGTTGTCCGATATGCCACTATATTTTCTTTTTCTTTTAATTATATTAGCGGACACTATATCATCTTTTAAACATTTTTATGGCTTAAAACTCAAACGGATTGCGCGCATTCTGGTAGGTGCCAGCGTTGATCTGTTTTCTTGTCTGCAAAATGGCAGATGTTTTCGGTGAAAACGCAAATAGCGTTCCCTACACTGGATTGTGGTTGCACTTTGTGGTTTATTTAGTTGTCTACCTTTCGATTATACCAGTGTAACTATCTTTTATATTGGAGTTGGTTCCGTGGGATGGCGCTAAGGTGTATTAAGGGCCGCCTTGATTCTACAAGTAGGCTTTTAGTACATTTTTCCGGCGTTCTTGGAATTGCTTGGGTTATGGCTGCCCGTCGAGTCCTAACAAGGACGAAACGGCCGTCGTGGTCTACCCGCCCCAGGGAATCCATTGAACTTGGATCCCTGTGTATTCCAATATAAAAAATAGTTACACAACTGTCCGATATGCCACTATATTTTTTTTCTTTTAATTATTTTCGCGGACACTATATCATCTTTTAAACATTTTTATGGCTTAAACTCAAACGGATTGCCCGCATTCTGGTGGGTGCCAGCGTTGATCTGTTTTCTTGTCTGCAAAATGGCAGATGTTTTCGGTTATAACGCAAATAGCATTCCCTATACTGGATTGTGGTTGCACTTCGTGGTTTATTTAGTTGTCTACCTTTCGATTATACCAGTGTAACTATCTTTTATATTGAAGTTGGTTCCGTGTTCCGTATATTTTCTTTTTCTTTTAATTATTTTCGCGGACACTATATCATCTTTTATAAAGGATAATGTAACAACCTAAATGATAAACCTAAAGAAACATTTTAAAACCCAAAAATATATCTATTATTATAATTGAAAGTTTTCAATGTGTGCATTAAATCCGGGTGTCCACGGAAGGTGGTTCGCCCCTCTAACTTTTTTGGTTTTCAAAATAATGGAATAAAATTTGGGGGATTTGTATACGACATAAAACTGCATTTTCTGACAGGTGACTCAACATTATGGAACTTCTGGTTTAACCGGAAGTGACATAAACTGTCGATTTTTAAATGGGACACCTGGTATATTTTTCCTTTTTTTGACTCCATATGACATTCTAAATATAACGATGTGTCACTTGTCACTTTTTTTTCCAAATTTATTGTTTTCTCTAGAGGGCTATTAATAACTTAAAATCACTTATTTCAGTTTTTAATATTGGGAAAAAAACAATTTTACTATTTTTGGTGTAATACCATGTGCTGTGTAAAATTTAATCTTTACAGTTGTATAATTAATTTTTTTTAAATAGCAACATGGTGGTGGCTCATCGGGTTGAGAAAAAAGAGGATTTTATAACGATTATTTTGATACCACACACTATTAAGTTTTAGAAAAGCTGACATTAAAAACTTTATAAAGTTAACTTGGAACTTTCCTAAAATGAAGCATTTTATAAGAATAAATTTAGATTTAAACGCATCAAGTAGCCTGTGACCAGCAAAACTGATAAGAAAATCATGCCTTAAAGAAAATTGAAATGCCGCCGGTCCAATTTCCAATTCAATTCAATTTTCTTCAGGGCATGATTTTGTTTTATTAGTTTTGCTGGTCAAAGGCTACTTGATACATTTAAATCTAAATTTGTTCTCAAAAATGCTTCATTTTAGAAAAGTTCCAAGTTAACTTTTTAAAGTTTTTTAAAGGCCGTGCGTAAAACACTAACTTTACACACTATGGAAGGCGTCTAAAATTTAACTTTTCTTAACTAGTGCGTAAAGTAAATTACTTTACGCACTAGTTAAAAAAAGTAAAAAATATGAATGATTACATTGATATGGATACCTGCATTTTTGCTTAAAATTGGTCTGGTTGGCCATGGACAAATGGCGATTTCTGTTTGACGTATCTGAATGTTAACAATTTGTGATTTATGCCAGATGTTTTAATGATTTTAGGAAGTAGTGAAGATTTTAATACGGTAAGTTTTGAGTTGTGATATCAAATGTGTTATATTGTTATGATTTCGTTTAATTTTATTTCAGATTTTTAAATCTCAACATTATGGACAGTGATTTATCGGATTTTGAGAACACTCCGCCGAATATTGCAGATTCTGCACAGGAAGCTACTTTGAATTTGCTTCCCAACAAGTATCGGTTAATTTACGAGCAAAAATATACATTGTTTATGAGTTGGTGCAAGAAAAATAAAGTGACAAGGTACTCAGAAAATGTTTTGCTAGCTTATTTTTCAGATGAATTAAAAAGCTATAAATCATCGACAATGTGCATGGTCAATATTTTCCATGCTAATGGCTACCTTGAAAATTAAAAATTCAGTAGATATTTCAACCTACCACAAGTTAATTGCCTTTCTTAAACAGAGAAGCAAAGGCTACAAAGCAAAGAAATCAGGAATGTTTGAGAAAAGTAATTTCATCAAGTTTATTTTGGAGGCTCCGGATTCGAAGTTTTTAATGATAAAGGTAACTTTACATCAATTTAATTCTATTGGTAAGGTAAATATCATATCAAAATTATAGAAGTTTTACCTTAGTTGTTAATACTTTTAGATTATCTATAAAATGTTTGTACTTAATAGTTAATAGTTATTATAGATTTTATATCGACACGATTTATTATTTTAGGTTGCATTTATTATTGGCATTTCTGGGGCTTGTCGCAGAGAAGAACTGATGAAAATGACAATAAATGATGTTGAGAACAAGGAAACAGTCCTTATTATAAGAATTCCTGATTCAAAAAATGGTATGGAAAGAATTTTTACAGTTCTAAACCCAAATAATTCCATAAATTATTTATCGTACATTATAAAATATATGACATTATGACCTGCTAATTATTGAATCATCTAGATTATTTTTAAAATATGCCCAAAATAAATGTTCGAAACAACCTGTGGGCATAAACACATTTCGTAAGATGCCTTCTGTAATAGGTGAATATCTGAAATTGCCAAATCCAACATGTTATACTGGTCACTCTTTTCGAAGGTCATCTGCCACTATGTTTGCAAATTCTGGAGGATACCTTATAACAGTAAAGAAGCATGGGGGATGGAAATCATCTGCCGTCTCAGAGGGTTACATTGACAGTACACTGAGCAAAAAAATTGACATATCGAATAAAATATTAACAAATGATGCTTCCTCTTCTAATTCCACTAGCACGTTTGACAATATTCCTGAAATCGAAATAAGTAATATTACATCAAATTTTTCTTCTGAAGTTTCAACCAATATAAATAAGCTAACTGATACACCATTTACATCTAGTTCTAATGAAGATTTACAAGTAAATTCTAGACTTAAGAACCAAGGATTAACTTTTAATAATTCTAATAGCTGTACATTTAATATTCATATAGTCCAAAATTAAATTGAATATAAATCCGTATTTGTAAGTACATATATGAAATTTTATTATTGTTATTGTTCATATAACTTTTGTTCTCAATATTTTTTAGATAACTCTCTTCCTTTAAGAAATAATCGACCATTTCAATACATAACAGCGACCCTGTATAATGTCCGGTAGTAGAAAAAATTGTGTATGCAATTCGTGCGTAAAGTGCCTTTTTTTTATTCATGTGATTTGCGCACTCGCCTGCGGCTCGTGCGAAAAATTTCCCATTCGTGATAAAAATGCTACTTTACACCCTTGTTGCATAAATAACTATTCTTGGTGGCAAAAAGGACAAGTGATACATCGTTATATTTAGAATGTCATATGGAGTCAAAAAAAAAGGAAAAATATACCAGGTGTCCCATTTAAAAATCAAAAGTTTATGTCACTTCCGTTTAAACCGGAAGTTCTATAATGTCGAGTCATCTGTCAGAAAATGCAGTTTTATGTCGTATACAAATCCTTCAAATTTTATTCCATTATTTTGAAAAACAAAAAAGTTAGAGGGGCGAACCACCTTCCGTGAACATCCGGTATATAACAGAAAAATATTTAGCGGCGCTGGAATTTGAACTCTGAATCTCTCAATCACCAGGCGAACGCACTACCAATTGCGCCGCGGAGAGTTTAACATTCTCTCACGAACTTCGGCCATATAACTTTTTTAATTTTCTGTTCGTAGTATACACTTTAGAATCTCTCTCCTGCCATTTCAAACTGGGGGAGGGCGTTATAAGCCGCTAAACATTTTTTAGTTATACAGTGTGTCCAAAAAAGTATGCAACATATGGGAAAGTTTTTTATCACCGATTTCTCAGAAAATTTTATTCTTTATAAAAGTTGGTGCATGCCTTAGATCTATAAATGCATATTTCGTATTTCACCTGCGGCTAATAGTAGGGGAGCAAATGCCATTTTTTCGAAATTGCCTTAAGAGTAAAGTACCTTAATTATTAAAAATACAGCAAAATTTTATATGGTCATAGAATAAGTATTTTTGAAAACGAAGTTTGTGTCTAAAAGTAATACACCTTAATATTAAGACAAAAAGAACACAGTGTCTTCAGTAAAGTGTTTTTTAAGTGGAAAATAAATTTTAGTTTAACTTAACTTAAAGTTTATCTATTTTCAACGATTTTTATTTTAAAACCCCTTTACTTTATTTTTTTACTCTCAAGCACAAACTACGTTTTCAAAAATACTGTGAAGTTACCTTATACAGGGTCAAAAACAAATAAACTTTGCATCACATGCGACCAAATTTTAATAGCCCAATTTTAATTTTGTAGAAAAACACACATTTAATATGGCGCTACTTTAAAGAAAATGTAGGTATCTGAAATAAAGCCTGGTCAAAACTGAGAAGTTTTATGTAGGTTGCGTTGAGCATCATTTTGCAAAAGTGGTGAAATTTACATAATATGGGTAAAAAGATCAAAATGATCTTATGCAGCTGAAATTTTTTCATGTGGGCTAGAAACTGTATTAAAAAAAACTTTTTTTAATAATCTTTTGCGATATTTTCAAAAATAACCCCACTTTTGAATTATTTTTTGGAAAAAATTAAAATTTGACAGATAATGCGAATTACGTGACTACTATTTTTTTGCTTAATTTTTATCTCGATCGAAGCAGAACTTGACGCCAAAGTAAAATTTTGAATAAAGCTATTAATAAGAAAAAATCCCATATGATGCGGACTTTACTGGTGACACTGTATATACATTTTCCTACGACCACCTACGAAAATGACAATAAAAACACGGTTAACTTGGCTAGAAAGTGCCAAATATCACACGCGTGTTGTAAAAAAATATTTCAACACGAGTGTGGAAATACCAAGCACACTATAGTTATTTACCTAACAAGTGCGGAAAGTGGTCCTTTACCGCACGCGACGGCAGTTGCACGAACGACGCGAAGCGGAGTTCGGGCAAGCCGTTAAGGGCGGTAAAGACACTTTACGCACGTGGTAGGTACACAATTTTTCCTTCGAGCAATAATATTTGGAACAAAAATCAAATTTAAAAGAAAAAATTTATAAAAAGTAACAAATATTAATTGTTAAAAGCTATAAATATTTTTATATTATGCATTGCGCGAATGCAAGTACATCAATTGCATTTTTTGAATAAAATTAATACAGTGCGGTAAAGAATCTTTACAGCACTGAGTGCGGTAAAGAATCTTTACCGCACCGGTAAAAAAAAGAATTATATTACAAAATTAATACAAAAAGAAACAATATTTTTTAAAAATATTTATTACATACAAACATTATAATATTTTAGGTACAGGGTGTTTCATTATATAAGTAGAGAAGAAACGTATAAAAGTATGAGACCAAAAATAGGTACCTAGTAAAAATATTCGTAATGATGTGATACTTATCGCCGTTAGTTGTGGTTAGCATCATAATGTAGTAAATTAAATAGAACATATTACGCATATAATAAAATTTACAAGAGTGCGGTAAAGAAATTTTACAGCATTGGGTGCGGTAAAGAAATTTTACCGCACTTACCGCACTGAGTGCGGTAAAGTACTACTTACGACATGAAAATGAGTGCTGTAAAGTGTACTTTACCGCACGCGAGTAGGAAAAGATATTAAATTTAAACAGGTGTCAATTTGACGACAAAACTATTTATTAAACATAACAAACTTACGGGACACGTGGAGTGAATTGGGGTGCTGGGTGGGGTAAAGTACACTAGGGCATTACTGCAAATTTTTCGTTATTTTTGGGAACCGAAGAGTACTTATTTATGATAAAAATAATATTATCAAAAAGGGAAAATAATAATATGCCAGGCAACCCACCAACTGTCATGTTTCATGTTTACATGTCAACTCACAGAAAAGTTCTGTTCTGTTCTGTTCAAGGATTGCGATGGCCTCTAGCTTTTCAGCCTCCAGCCAATTTTTATACTCACAGAAAAATAAAGGGTTTATGTCCACTGAGTTGAACCACAAAAAAAAGGGGCAGCTATAGAGCAGAAATAGAATACCCTAGGAAATACCGATTTATAATTTTGCCATTATCTCGGATGTTTAATTATATTGGTGTAAGTGAAAGTGCTTTATGTAAGTAAATTTATTTTAGCAATATTCAAAACAAATCGGATATAGACAGAACTTTTATAATTAGCAAGCTATCGATATTTAACTCCATCTCTATCTTTCAATAATGTTGAGGTTTATTAATGCGGTACATTAATTATCATAGAATAAAACTATAATAAAAAAAAATAAATAAATAAATAAATAAGTTAGTGAAGTGTCTAGTTAGGTTCTACTCAGTAAATGATTGTACTGTCTACTAACCCCTAAATCCCTTCTTTTTAGTAAATATCACTCCTATCCTATGTTGTAATTGTCAATACTAAACCCTTGACCCTTAAAATAGCAGCTACGAAAAGGTCAAATACACAAATCCAGAGACTCATATTAAGCAGTCCAAACCGCATTGTACGCAAAGAAGAAAAGTCAGTGGTCGTGATATGGTACAGACCAGACAACATTACGATCACCCCTAATGTGCTGGCAAATTTCCCCCAGGGAGCAAAGCCATTAAGAACAAGACAATGTTGAGGTTACGTTTTGTGTTTGTGTTTTGTTTTTGTATGTATGTTTTATTGAAAGAATGCAAGCAGCTAAAAAAATCAGAAACGAATTTTATTCACTGTACATAGATACTAGGTATGATGTGCGTAAGCAAATAGGAGAAAAAGTTATTATTTTTATTTAAATCTAGGTAAGTTAAAATTTGTAAGTAGGCATTGTTTTTATTTTGTTTTAATATAGACGCTTCTGTTGGAATCCGCCTTGAAATTTGTTTTGCATTTATTGCGTTTGTACTTTGTCAATTTTTTTTAACACAATGGTGTACAAACTATTAAAAACCAAACAAACTCTTTTTGATTATTTTGTATGGTCGTAGGAAAAATTGTGTACATTACTCGTGTGAAAGTGATTTTCTCACACTCGGAGAATTTCCGCACTCGGCTGACGCCTCGTGCTAAATATCTCCTCGTTTGAAAATTGCCACTTTCAACACTTGTTATGTAATATACTATTTGCATATATTCCGCCATTTAATGATGACTTTGGCTATAGATCGCATACTCAAGCAGAAGTAGCAGCTTTAATTCATGAAACATACCCATATCTACCAAGAATTTCCCACGGCACCATAGAACAAATTGAAAGACGTTATCGTGAAGTGGGTCACGTCAAAGACATTGGCGTAGCTAATAAGGACCTTGGGGGGGGGGGGGAGGGGGGCTAAACCCCTTACCTACCCCGTACTTTCATTTTGTATTTAAAATATTGTGAGAAGTTTTTTGTTTCGAAAGATAGTTAGATAGATATTTTAAAGTTTGAATCGCCGATTACATTAATTTATAACGATTGGTTTATTTAATAGGATGTACATTTTGTGCTAGTCTTGGATTTTTTTATTAAATTTTTATTTACTTGTCATTTTATAGCATGCGGCTGTATTTATAAATCCACCAGTGGCGGCGTGGCATACCCGGAAAAGAAATGGCGACATTTCAAAATATTTTTCGTCGACGTGTTTTCATATTTGTATTTACAAATTTAAATATAATACGGCAGTTCCATAATACTCTGTAAAGTAAAGATATTTTTTTAAAGTATCATCCTATTTTATCATAAACGTAGATTGTCTATTAGATTTTGTTCAAGACAAAAGTTTAATTAAAATTACTAGAGCAAATGCAAAAATCTATTTATATATCGAAATGAAAATCCGACGAGATTATCTTGTATGACATGTTTATCGAAAAACTGAAGGCCGGTGAGCATAAATGTCGCAAAGAAAAATGATTGAGATTAATATCACATAATTAGATGCGACTGGAAAAATACTTTCATATTGGATGAAAAATTGTGTTATATTTTAGATGATTCTTTTTCTACACACTCAGAAAAATGCTTACATCTTAAATCAAAATGAACACAGTACTGAATAAATCCAGGCCCGTACCAGATTAAGGTAAAATAAAAAAAAGAACACTGCCTACTGGTTAAAAGACAGGGTTCGTGATTAAGTCGTCTTATTCAAAACTGATTAACCCATTAGTACATGAGGTTATTTTTTGTGAAATTTTCTGTGAAAATATGTTTTTTTTACATGTATAATATTTTTAAAATGATAGTAAACCCCAAAAAAATTCGTCCTAATTTCTCAGTCTGTCAGAATGACAGGTCCATTATAATGGACATTATACGCTTTGGTCACTTAGTAAGTAAAATTTTTTTACAAAATTTAGGTTATATATTTATGAAAATATGTAGTTTAAAATTATACATGATATAATTCATTTAGTGTGATACAATTTAAAACATTGTTTAGGATGTAAACCTATATTGCATTTCTTGCAAATGAAATTAGCCTTCTTGGTACACTGTTTACATCTTCTGTGAGTTTGACTGTATAGCACAATATGTCCTATATTGTCATATCTAATGTCGGTGGTTGCTCTGGATACATTCTTGAGGTGGTGTACCAAATTTTTGTAAAAGAGATCGAGCAATAGATCTTCTAAACTTTAATAAGTCATCTTTGAGCATTAGTTTTTATATCAATATCCATTGGAAATTGAGACGTCAAGTAAATAGGCGAAAATAAGAGAAAATTGGCTAGTACTTACCATTTTCGTTACCGGATTCTGGTTCTGTAAGTGGCCACTAAATTATCCATTTTGTCAACACCACCCATTCCGTGATAATAATATACATTTCTGGCTGGTCAATTTGTTTTTGTTTTTGACTCTCTGCACCATCTGGAAGTTTTGACAACATTGTCCTGAGAAAAATTTGATCCTTCTGCAACAACTTTGTTATCTTTCCATTTAACAAGTAAAACATATTCACTAGCCATAAACCTCTTGGTTTCTTGTTCCACTCTTTTTTATCAGGAAATGAACAACCTTCCATCCGGTTTTTACGAATAGTTCCCATAGCTTAAATTTCTAAATATGCATATGATGTAGAAGGAGTTTCTATTGATGCCGTGGCTGCTAATTTATTCCTAATAATAGATAGAGAAATACAGTCTTCTTCATCTGAATCAATCATCTGCTGCTAAGTTATTTTTAACGATTGAAAAATGAATATTATCAACGTCAATCATATCTGACCTCGCAGACTTCTCAATATTGTGCTTGGTGGGAGATTGGGATCTGCGGTTTCTTGATCCGAATCATCGCTATTTATGTCTGTGGCTCCTTTAGTACCTTCTGGTGGTAGTGTGTAGATACGATCTATGTTCCGTTTTTTCTCTTTATTATCCTCTGATGATATTTTATGATGAGCCTAAAACAAATACTGTGTAAAGTCTAGCAAACAAGAAAGAAAATATTTTGTGATAAGAATAAAAATAGTTGCCATTATGCATAGTGTCCATTATAAGGGACCCAAGATAAATGAGTATTGTAATGTTAGAAAAATTGACGACAAAAAAAGATCTCACATAAAATACTATTCTATGTGAAGTCAACAAACTATTTTGAAATAGTACACATATTGTATAATTTCTAATTCATAGTAAAAAAAACTTACCCGCCGTCTCACTGTGAGTACAATTTCGGATCCATATCAAAAGCGTTAACAACAAATTTCGCGTGTAGATCTAACTGGTCACTAAAGAGAACTGACTAAGGACACTGTTTTGAAGAGCGGGAAATATGCAAACACGGGATATTTCTTTTAGGTGCATACTGGCAACCAGAAATATCCATGTCCATTTAAAGATACATTATGCACTAATGGGTTAATGCGTAAGAATTATTATTTTTTATATTTTAATAATTTATATTAAATATTTTAATAAGTAATGATAAAACTGGCTTCAATTGAAGTAGTGAAAAAAGAGGAGTTCTGCATCAATTCCGGAGGTCCCTGCTATGCATGCGCTAGCCGTGCCTAGCTGTTTTGTGTTGTTTTAAGGTGTTTCTAAGCTGTCTTAAGTTTTTTTGCTGTTTTTGCCATTTTGGAGCTGTTTTCTGCTGTTCTTGAGCTGTTTTTTGCTGGTTTCTGCACATCAGCACGAACAGCTGAAAAACAGTAAAAAACAACTCAGAAACAGTTCAAAAATACAGCTAAAAAAAGCTTTAAAACAGCTAAAGGACGGCAAAGAACGCTAAAAAAACAGCTCCAAAACAGCAAAAACACCTTAAAAGCAGCTTTAAAAGAATAGCTAAAGAACAGCAAGAAACAGCGCAACACACAAGTAGGGACCTTCGGAATTGATGCAGAACTCATCTTCTTTCACTACTGATAATAATTTAATCATATTTGATTAAATTAAAGATGCTTATACAGCGTGTGTATGAATATTGACAACACATGGAAAACTTTTTTATCTTTGATTTTAGGAGAAAAACTTATTCTTCATAAAAAGTTTTGCTTACCTTAGAAAGTAATATTACGGTAAAAAATCGTAGATATAACGTACAGGGTGGTTAAAAAATACAAAAATATGTTAATATGCTAAGAGTAAAGTAACAGTAATATACATACTACAAACACATTTATTGAAAATAAGTTATTGATAGTTAAATGTTATGTCAGAATATAAAGTCACAGCCACCTGGTAAGAATTTTTTTACAATACGTCGCCTTAGAAACAAGCAAGTGACAAAATAGATGTCAATATAATAGTTATATTCATTTCTTAAAAATGCGACTTAGTAACCAGGAAAAGGTATATGTGCTTATTGTGGGTAATAACTACCGTTCATTAAGAGATGCTGCAGACGAATTTAATGCAAATCATCCCGAACGAGACAATATCACTCATTCCACAGTAGCCCGTATCATTACAAATTTTAAAGCTTGTTACACATTTTTTTTTAAATTGAATGATGTAGCAAGAAATGAAGATGATAGCGAAACTGAAGATGAATTAGATATCCTGCTTTATGTACAGAAAAATCCTAAAGTAAGTTTATATCAACGACAGCGGGACTTGGAGTTAAATGTTAATTTTATTACAAATGTTTTAAAAAAGCACCACTACAAACCATTTAAACCAAAATTTATACATACGTTGTTACCAGGAGATATGGATAAAAGGCTAGATTTTTGTTTTTGGATTATAGGACATTTGAGGAAGATATAAATTTGGCTTCTAAAATATTGTTTTCCGATGTGGCGATGTTTACTATACTAATGGAGTTTTTTCGTTGCAAAACTCTCGCCATTGGAGTACCAAAAATCCTCACTGGGTGGTTGAATGCAGAAGCCAAACTTCAGAAAAAGTAAACGTATGGTGTGGTATTGTCGGAAATATGATTTTGGGACCGGGTCTTTTTTGATAATAATTTAAATGGGAACATTGTAATATCACTTTTTAAGGTAAGCAAAACTTTTTATGAAGAATAAGTTTTTCTCCTAAAATCAAGGATAAAAAAGTTTTCCATATGTTGCCAATATTCATACACACGCTGTATACCATATTTAGAGATGTAATAAGATGCCCCTAAATAGTTTCTTAACTTATACTTTTTATTAGCTGAACTAGCATAAACCATTTTTAAAGGTGCTGTATATCGAATTTGAAGAAACTAATCCTCATATCACATAAAATAGCCTCTCTCTTAAATGTCTGATTAGGGTGTCAGTTTTGATGGACGCTAAGAAGGGAAAAACCTTATAAGAAACAAAAACATTTTAATATTGTAGTAAGAAATAAGTATGTTGCTGATGAGTTGTCATTTAAAGGAAAGTTTACTTTATAAAGTATTATTTTTCCTTTTATTAGACAAAATTGGTAAGCGAGTAGTTTTAAAAACACCAGAAGGCAAAGGCAACACATAAACATACAAAGAACCCCGCACTTCTCTTATGGAAAATGGCCCTAGGTTAAATTTTCTAAATTTTTAGTATTTTGTAGAGAATGCCTTTCTGATCAAAAGTGTTTATGGCCACAACAATATCTGCCGACCAGTTTTTGAGATACAGGGTGTCCAAGTTGCAAAATATGAATTCTCAATACATTATATTTTCGTAGTTTAATATTAATTCGTTTTGTTTTTCTAAATTTTGATGGCCCTGTCGTAGATAGGATATAATACTATAAAAATAGTTTAAATTTTTTTATTATATACCGGGTGAGTGACGAAAATTATTTAATATTTTTTGTTAATTCATTGTATTTTCGGCATTAAATTAAATGTTAACAAAGTAATACTGTAGATGACATTAGATTGGAGCAAGCTATCAGAATTTATATTATTTATATTCATACAGGGTAACTCAAAAAAGTAAATATTTTTTTTATTAGTTTTTAAAGAAATTTTGTGGATATTTCTATATGTACTACTTGTCGCTTATCGTATGCTTCCAAATATATATAATTATCAAGGTTATATAGGGTATTTCCGATAATAAGCGATAGAAAAATAACATAAACATGCATGTATTTATAAATCACCCGGTATATTAAAAATGGACCGGTTAAATTTCGTTATTTTTTAATATTTTTTGCTTGAAGTGTCTATACTTACTTGTTTGCTATTGATTTACCTTTTCCTATGACCAGTTCTGGAGATATACAGCGTCGAACAGACTTAAAACCCAAAAAATAAGCAAATAAAATAACAATTTTTTTTTTAATTTCAATAAAATTTGTTATGTAAGTTCATTTTATTGTTAAAAATAATCATATTTAATGCAGGGTGTTTCGAATAATTAGGGTATTCTAACACTGTATTGCAAATAAGAAATATATATAAAAACTATGAACAATAATTTATTTATTATATCCAAATTATTTTATCCAAAAATAATAAGTAGGTCCCTAATTATTCGAAACACCCTGTATAGCATTAAATATATTTATTTTTAATCATAATATGAACTTACATGACAAAATTTATTGAAATTAAAAAAAAATTGGTATTTTATTTGCTTATTTTCTGAGTCTGTTCCATGCTGTATGTCTCCAGAACTGGTCATAGGAAAAGATAAATCAATAGTAAACAAGTAAGTAAGACACTTCAAGCAAAAAATATTAAAAAATAACGAAATTTAACCGATCCATTTTTAATATACCGGGTGATTTATAAATTAAATTAAATTTTTATGTTATTTTTCTATCTCTTATCATCGGAAACACCCTGTATAACCTTGATAAATATATATATTTGGAAGCATACGATAAGCGACAAGTAGTACATAAAGAAGTAACCACAAAATTTTTTTAAAAACTAATAAAAAAAATAATAACTTTTTTGAGTTACCCTGTATAAATATAAATAATATAAGTTGTGATAGCTTGCTCCAATTTAATGTCATCTACAGTATTACTTTGTTAACATTTAATTTAATGCCAAAAATACAATGATTTAACAAAAAATATTAAATAATTTTCGTCACTCACCCGGTATATATTAAATTTTTTTAACTATTTTTATAGTATTCTATCCTATCTACGACAGGGCCAACAAAAATTTAGAAAAACAAAACGAATTAATATTATAAACTACGAAAATATAGTGTATTGAGAATTCATATTTTGCAACTTGGACACCCTGTATCTCAAAAACTGGTCGGCAGATATTGTTGTGGCCATAAACACTTTTGATCAGAATGGCATTCTCTACAAAATACTAAAAATTTAGAAAATTTAACCTAGGGCCATTTTCCATAAGAGAACTGCGGGGTTCTTTAAGATGCATATCCGGAAGCTTTTCTGCAGTCCTAGTCTACAGAAATCGTCTTTAATATTTTTCCAATCATCCAGTTGCGTATGTCACACACAGACAAAATGAACCGCCACCATACGCACGACAAGTAACGTTTAAAGCTAACGACTGACTGCCACCTGTAAGTTGCCCTGCCACAGTAAAATCATGAGTGATATTCCCGACTGATTACGCATGCGTCAGCAGCTTCCAAGAACTTTTAAAATCCATCAAATCAATCATGATTTAAACGTTTGGCATATTTTACACAATTGATCAGTATCGATTTAAAATAATCCAATATGATTATTTTGTGTAAATAATAGTAGAAGTCATTCAACGGATTTACGAAGAAATTAAAATTTAAATCGATCATGTTAACCAATTTAATTTTTTATATGTGCACAAAGAAATCATTTTGTGCATCCAAGCAAGCTTTTATTATATTTTCTTATATTTTATAATAATTCTATCATTAAGTCACTCTATATTTGTTGAAATATTATTACTAATAAAAACACCGGATGATTAATATGCAAACATAGATAAATATAAGCAATCCAATTAATCAGGATAGTCAAACAGCCAGTGTCAGAGAGCCACAGCTACCGAATAAGGCAATTCTACTCGTGTATATTATAACTTTGGACACAAAATAATTTTTGTATTTAGATTTCGTCAATATCTATTTCTTATTCAGGAGTGAGCACTCGCCTTTTTAGAAAACCGAATATTTTGTTTCAGGATCGAGCTGTTGCCGCGTAACTTGGGTTTAAAGAATCGGTGAAATTGCCAAAAATATCAAATATTTCCGAAAAAAGTTACAAAAAATTAAATCGTAATGGCTTTGTTTCAAGGACTCACATCGATACCCTTCAAATTGTTGTTAGTGTCCACTAGATTATACCGACTTGCAGTCTGGTAACAACATAGTTAGAGAATATGATTTTTAAAATTGATTGTTTTTGTAACTCATGATACCAATATTTTTTGTTTTCGCGTGTGCATCCTGCTTCTCGCCTTAACAATAATATTAGACAGATTTAAATAACTACAAACCAAACATGATTTTATATACAGCGGTATGATAAAAAAAACGGACCAGCCTTTTATATAGCATACCGCCCACTTAAACAAGAATCGCTCGGACCCGTCAAATTAATTTTTTTTAAATGCATATTTTTTCAGGGAAAATATATTATTCAGGGTAAATCGTTAATTCCCATCAAGTGTATCAACTTTACGTTAGAAATGTAATATTGTATATTGTCGTATATTCAAAATGGTATGCGACTGGGTTGTATAGCTTAGATTGTTTTGATTTATGCTTATTGTTTACTGCCCTTATGGTACGCTATTTAATCACTGAAACACTAAGGATTTTTAAAGAGATTTATTTAATGAATAGTAAAGCTATGAGATAATAAAAGATTACAAGAAGTATTGTGAATAAAATACAAATTAAATACTTGCGAGTGTAAAACGATGAATTCAAATAGTTTTCTAATAAGAAGAGAGATTACCCCTTTTTACTCACTTTAGGAAGGTGTTATTCCAGTAAGTTTAAAGAAACAATTTTCACTTAATAGATAATTCTGAAAAAAACGAGAACTATACAAAATTTATACAATAAACAATTAGTTAAATTACTCGTATTACTTGTCGAATGGCATCCTTAAGCCACAGAATACATAGCTACGCCATATACAGGGTGTTCATTTGAAAACTTCCCACCTCGATTTTCCTACTTTAAAATGAAAATGTGGGAAATCGCTCGGACCCGTCGATTTTTATTTATATGCGTATATTGTCAATCGTCTTACTTTAAACCCCTAGGAGGGAGGGGGGGGGGGGGTAAGATTTAAATCTTAAATGAATACCCCTATTTTATATAATTTTTTTGGATTCTGCATAAAATGAACATTTTTTAATAAAAGCATTATTAGTCTATACTTAACAGTTTCCGAGATATTGACTCTTGAAAAATGACAATTTTGAACTTGGACAGCGTCTAGCTTTCTAACTGTACGTCTTAGAGCAAAACGGCTTACATGTCCCTATCTTCGATTTTTATTATCTTTCTAATAGTGTCAACTTCCGGTCAAACCGGAAGTACTATATTTCTTACATCCGGTTTAACCGAAAGTTTACACTTTTGGAAAGATAATAAAAATCGAAGATAGGGACATGTAAGCCGTTTTGCTGTAAGACGTACAGTTAGAAAGCTAGACGCTGTCAAAGTTCAAAAATGTAATTTTTCAAGAGTTTAATATCTCGGAAACTGTTAAGTATAGACTAATAATGCTTTTATTAAAAAATGGTTAGAATTTTATGCAGAATCCAAAAAAATTCTATAAAATAGGGGTATCCATTTAAGATTTAGATCTTACCCCCCCCCCCCTCCCCCTTCATCCTAGGGGCTTGAAGTAACAAGATTGACAATATACGCAAAAGATGTCCCCCTCGAAATAAAAATCGACGGGTCCAAGCGATTTTCCACATTTTCATTTTAAAGCAGGAAAATCGAGATGGGAAGTTTTCAAATGAACACCCTGTATATTCTGTGCTTAAGCGTATCTATCCAGTTGATTTAGATTTATGAACTAAATTTTTCGTAGCCCCACAAAAAAGTCTAGTGTGTTAAGATCGGGCGACCTGGGTGGCCACTCTATTGAACCCCATCTACCTATCCACCGCCCGGAATAATAATTGTATTTAGGTACTCCCATAGAGTGGACAGCGCTGTTACCACATCATTTCGAAGGAAATTTAGATATCTTTCTCCAGTGAGGCTCTCATCAAAGAAAAATGGTTCCATTACCCTATTTTCAACAATGCCCTCCCAGAAATAAATCTTTTCATTACACTGGGTGTGTAATATCTGTAGTTTTGTCTATTAATCTTTCCATTTAAATAAACGTAGCTTCATCTGAAAAACAAATTCTTTGGACAATTCGTGCATGATTATCTGTTAGCTCAATCATTATTTTACAAAATTGCTCTCGCCGATCAGGATCATCGTTCAATAACTCTTGTACTAGTTTGTAGGGATGAAATTAAAAAAAATAGATACGGTGGTTTGGTGAGTATCGTATTCCCGTCCAAGTTGTGTGCTTATGCTATGAGAATCTTCATGTATCAATAATAATATGTTAATTTCCCCCCGCATATATACCAGAACTACCAGTTTTAACACTATCTTTAACAGTATGGAAGTTCTTTACTTAATTACTACTCACGATACTGTCCATTGTCTTATAGATAGATCATTTGTATATTTTTCATTGAACATATCACGGACTTGCCTATGATTTCTACTTTTATCTCCACAACCCAACAAAATCAAAAAATCCATGCGTTTATCTTCAGCGAGGCGCATTTTTGATATAATATCAGCAGAGCAAAACTTAAGTTTTGTTAACAAGCTAACACCAAATTTTTGGGACTATTAATTGACGACTGTCTGAGGTTTGACTCTCATATTATCTTGGGACTTGCTCGCAAAGTGGCTTCGGGATGCTACGCAGTGCGATTAACATCGATGGAGGTTGGAGCCACCTTTGCTAAGAGGATCTACCATTCACTGGTGCAGTCTCATTTGCGATATGGAATTGTGTTCTGGGGAAATACGTGTAACTACCTGCTGAACTCAGTGTTTATTCTGAAAAAGCGTGCTGTAAGATGTATTTGTGGTGTGTATGGCAGAGAGTCATGCAGACCGTTATTTATATCTAAGAAAATTTTAACGTTGCCATGCCTGTTTATTCTTGAAACTGTCTGCATGATATACAAGCATAAGGATACTTTGCCGGTGCCTGACCACCCTCATGATAATAGAAGATTAAAAAACCTGTACCTGTCCATACCGTCTTCTGCTTTTATTAGAAACTCTATAATTTATGAAAGCCGTAAATTGTTTAACCATCTTCTTGAGCAAATAAGAAACATACCTACCCTAAAATTTTTTAAAAGAACTATAAAGGAACTACTAGTGGGAAGAGCCTATTACGAGGTGGTCGAGTATTACAACGACGCCTTTTAACTGAGTATTTCCGGCAAGCATTTCGTCATCTTGTTTTAAGAAAAAAATAATTATTTTTATTTCTTTTAATTTATGTATTCGTAGTATATTACTTGTATGTATTTTTAGCTTTGTTAATAAGAATGGTTGTTCTTCAAAACAATAAAGCATTATTTTGATTTGATTTGATTTGACCTTCACCGACGTTTTTTGACGTCTCAAACTTAAGTAGCAAATTGCAAATTGCCGTTGCTTGCAAGTCGAGTAGATGAGTAACATGTCAATGCCAGCAGTAAAGTGTTAATATTTCGTAAATGGTTGAAGATAGGTTTAAGGCATGATTCATGAAAAATATCTAGAATATAATGTAGAATAAAAAAATATACAATATGTGTTTCATTAAAAACTTTAAAGTTCATTCACTTAGCATGTATAATAAGAAAATGCATTTAAAAAAGTTAATTGGCCGGGTCAGAGAGATTATTGATTAAGTGGGCGGTATTCTATATAATATCTAAAATTGACGCTAGATGTCGCCATGCGCTTCATCCTCTCGGCTGATCGCCATATTGATGAGTCATGATATGTCGAAACGCGTCTAAGGATGGATCTGATGAAATTGACGACCCTTTTTTTTCTGTCTTCTACATAAAAGGCTGATCCGTTTCTTTATCATAACCCTGTATAGTAATTTTTTATAGTGTTATTGTTCATGTTTGGTTCCCTGTTTTAGTTATTTGTTTTTAAAAAAATTTAATGTGTTTTAAATGTGCAGTTTCTATTCGCAGCAAAAGTGTACTTGTAACAAAAATAATTTTAAATTATTTTAAATAATACTAATTCATTCTATTTGTGAACTGCTCCACCCTCAAATGCTAGGTACACCACTGTAAAAATGATTTGTCGTTAAGAATAATTACACAATAGGTTTTTTTTTTATTAATTTTCCACCACTTTACTATTGTTGTAGTTCACAAAAATATGTTAAAAAAGGAATTTATTTCTCATATTACTTCACCTAATTTATTTCTATTTTTTGTTTCAGGTAAGTTTCAACATCCTTGAGATGGTTGACAAGGTAGAGTTGTTTACCACCACAAGATGCCATATTTTTGATATAAGCGGATAACAAAAAAGAACTAATTGTATACGTAAGTTGTAAAGTAAGAGAAGAGTAGATAGTTGAAGCTTAAAATCCTAATTTGTTATGTTATTAAATATGGTTTTCTAATTTGTTTTCATATCAAATCTATTTCAAGATCGTTTTCAGTATCGCAATAAGCCTGTTACATTTTTCTATTTTTTATTTAATTGGTAAAGTAAGTTCAATATAAACGCAAGTTCTTTATGTTGTTTAGAACGAAAAAGTCAATTAAAAAACATAATAACGGAGCCGAAATTACTACTTGCAAATATTGCACAGCAGTGTATTTGGTATATTTATTAATATAGATTATTTGCCATAAAATGTCGAAAACAAATATTTTTTGATAGTTTGCAATTTCCTGGTAAGGGATTGATGTTTTCTTGGACAAATTTTCAGATGCTTTTCGCCTTGATTTATTAGGAACTTTTTGAAACTACCTGGAGCATACAATATACCTAACGCAAAATTTGTCGGTGCATTGATACCACTAATTGTGGTCTTTAATTATGGTATTATGGGACACAGTAAAACAAAGTTGAACTTGTAAATTTCCAATATATTATCAATATAGTGTACAATACTATAATTATGGATTTCCATCTAGTATCGGCTGAATCAATTAATTTATACTTTAATTCATTAATTGTAATGTCTGGTTTTCCTGCAAATATGAAATTGACTGACAGTAGAGAAGTGTATTTCGAAATATTTTATTTGTGTTCTTTAATAAAAGTATTTTTCACACAAAAAAAAATAAAAATAAGCACCTCTATAATTGAATAAGTAGTAATATTACGATATTCTTTTTTGCAAAAAGACAATGTATATTTTTAGTAGGTGCAAGGTACATACATACAGGTGATAGGTAGTAGTAGTAGTAGTAACATGTTTTATTTAGCAAAAATATACAATTAAATATTTTTTAATACATTAATTTAACACATTTTTATAAATTTATTTTTAAAGTTTTTTAAACAGTTTTAATGATTTTTGGGCTTTAATAGAATTTTTCCAAATTATTATATTCTATTAAACCTTTATAAAAAATAGATTCATAAGCTAATGTTTTAGACACTCTATCCACATAAAAATTTTGTTTTCTAATTATAATGGTCATAATTAAAAGAATAAAATTTTTTTAAACAATCAGGCAATAAATTATTTTTAATTTTATGTATAAAGATACATAAATAAAAAATTAAATTTCTGACATTCAACCAATCTAAATTTTTCAACATAAAATTAATTTTTGTACATTTCTCAATAATCCGCATTGCCTTATTTTGTAAAATTTGTAATTTATCAAATATTTCCTCACTAGCACAATATAAAATGGAAGAACAATAAAGAAAATGTGGTAATATAATAGTATTAAATACAGTTTTTTTAGAAAACAAACTTAAATTAGAACTGATTCTTTTAAAATAACCTACTCTTCCGGCATCCTTCGATATAATACTTTCAAAATAATTAAAAAAATTAAATTTTGAATCAATACTTATCCCTAAATATTTAAAACTGTTTACTAATTCCAATTTTTCACCATCAATTATAACATTTATATTTTGACAATTTAAATTATTACCCATATCCATACATTTAGTTTTTGAAATATTTCATTTTAATTTATTTACTTTTAGCCAATTTAATAATATATTTATCTCAGAATTTAGAGTATTTGGACCATCCAAAATATTTCAAACATTAATGTTAATTAAGGGGTCATCAGCAAACATTTGTAACTTACAGAGTTTTAAAACTAAAGGCATATCGTTGATGTATAAAATAAATAATATTAAACCTAGTATACTTTCTTGAGGAACTCCTATAGTATTTATTTTTTTATTTATATATGTTTATGATATCTTTGTTTTTTGTGACCTGTTACTTAAATAATTTTTAAACCATTTATAAACGTTTCCGCAAATACCATACTGATTGATACAATTTACTCAATAATCTAGCCCTGTCAATTGTTTCCAATGGTACATGCGAAGTCTCAAAAGGTCTCCAGATATTTTCCTTGACTATAGATTGCATGGTATAAAATAAACAAAAAGTCATAAGTTCTAAAGAGAAAGTCAAAACTACTAAACAGAACTAGGTACATCAACAAAGCATTTTTCAAATATAATAATAAAAAAGTTACGCGAATTAACACTACTAATATTTGAACTTAGATACCAATTCACCAAGTACAAAAGGCAACAATATAAAAATCTGAAAACACTACTCTCGAAGTCCATGTTTCTTTTCATTTCAAGTGACCAGTTGCTGCTTCTTTTGACACTTTGGATTTTATCTTTTTTCCGACAACTCGATATACCTCGTCTTTTTGACGCATCGTGTATATTAGTTTGTATTTTTTTCATTAGAATAATATGACCCTTAGGATTTTCTTTTCCCAGTTTCTGTTTGCACGGCTTCAATATTGCTCGGTTGACTGACAAAACAATCATTTTAACTGCTTGTTTCATTTTATTCAATTATTAATGGAAAAACAACATACAACGGTTAACTTTTTCATTATTTAGCATAATATTTTAGTATACTTTTGTATTAATTGTTTGTGTTGCTTACTTCGATTTATTTTAGTATATTTTTAAATAAGACTTCCAGAAGTTTTAATCCAGTTATAACAGAAATGCCAAAACATTTTCAAATAGAAATTCAAAAATAATTATTAAAATAAGGGCTATCTTTGGGATCCTGAGAGTACTTAAAGGAGGGGATTTACGGGTGGTGTAATATATTTTTTGGTGAAAATCTGAAGAAACAGCAGTGTTAATTAATAATTCAATAAGAACGTGACATAAACAGCGCTATGGAAAACGAGCACTTTAGATGAAAATATCTGTAAAACTAAGCTTTTTCGCTAATTTCGTCTTTAGATTTGCGATCTAGGTATGAAAATACGTCGATCCTAATTTGTGGGGTGCATATAAGCAACTATTTAAAAAAGACAGGAATTAAAAATGCAGAGACTGGTATTGTTTTTCCAAAGTCAGTGTGATGACATTCCAATCATTCCATACGGCATACAATGGTCGGTCTCTTTGAGACTGCTTACCGCCGGTTGGAATGTCATCACACTGACTTTGGATACATTATACTAGATTGTTTAAATTATACATACAGGGTCATGCACCTCAGCTCCCTTCTTCTATAGCTCACTTAGTAATTAAGTTAGGTATTTAATATTTTGCAGACCTTACCTGTATCTTGGGGCGCATTTCGGGAAAATTTCTTTTTCATACAGGGTGTTCCAAAAAAGTGTGACATCATAAGGATGTATTTTTTATGCCATATATTTTCTTACTTATTTGGGTGCCTCATATAGTTACCTACATAACCCTTAAATTTTATCAAAATCGATTCAGTATTATAAGCGAAAAAAAATAAAAACTGAAAAATATCAGTTTTGCACCACTGGTTTTAAAAAGTAATCAAAAATAAAAGTAATGCATCGTTAATAAAATTATACCAAGGAACTTATTAAATAAAGTCTAACAGTCTCGTTAACCAAGTTTGATTATTACGAATTATACAGGGTGTCCCAAGTTTAGTGTCAAACTTTGCAAACTTTAAAGCAATTTATTTTTCTTATTTTAAATAGGACCCTATATATTTTAATGTCATTCGATGCAGAATTAAAAATCAAACATTGGTCATTATTACAACCCTATTGCAATTTCGAACGCATCAAGACTTATTTGCAGAAAACTTATTTTATCAACTATTCCAACAGTCATTATTATGAATAAGCCTTAAAGGTGGCTTTGAAAAACAATTTATTGGCATTAAAGTTCATTAAAGTGACAAGAGAGCATTTTGACTTTGGAAGTCTAAAAGTTTCAAATATTATTAAATTGTTAGTAATTATTCACTGGAGATGATTATCGTGGAGATGGTTAGGCTTTAAAATTCGTTGAACTGTTCTTTCGCTTACATCTACGGCATCAGCGACTGCTTGTTGACTAACTGAAGGATTTTCTATGATAGATACTAGCACAGCCAATTGATTTTCTTCAGTTCGGACCGGTTTATTTCTCACTGGTTTTGGGTTGTTCACATTTCCCGTTCGTACAAACCTCTCTAATATGTTTTGCAGGCTCCTTTTGTCTGGATGTTGTCGTTCCGGATAACGCTGTGCGTAAACTCGGCTTGCCAAAAATGCTCGCATGCTCCTAATATAAAAATCATATCTACAAGCTCTTCTTGGTTGTAGTCCATCACAAAAAACAATATAAAGTACTTATAACAGCTTAAATAATTACTAACAATTTAACAATATTTGAAACTTTTAGATTACTAAAGTCAAAATGGTCTCTTGTCACTTTAATAAACTTTAATACCAATAAATTGTTTTTCAAATCCACCTTTGATATTTATTCATAATAATGACTATTGACTATTGGAATAGTTGATAAAATAAGTTTTCTGCAAATCAGTCTTGATGCGTTAGAAATTGCGCTAGGGTTGTAATTAGTTCAAATGTTTAATTTTTAATTCTGCATCGAATGACATTAGAATATACAGGGGTTTTTATTTGAAATAAGAAAAATAAATTGCTTTAAAATTTGCAAAGTTTGACACTAAACTTTGGACACCCTATATAAGTCATATTAATCAAACTCGGTTAACGAGACTGTTAGACTTTATTTAATATGTTCCTTTGTATACTTTTATTAATGAGGCATTATTTTTATTTTTTATTAATTTTTAAAACCAGTGGTGCAAAACTGATATTTTTGAGTTTTTATTTTTTTTTCGTCTATAATACTGAAGTAACTATAGGAGGCACCCAAATAAGTAAGAACATATATGTCATGTAATCTAAAAAAATACATCCTTATGATGTCACACTTTTTTGAAACATCCTGTACGAAAAAAAATGTTTTCCTGAAATGCGCCCCAGGTAAGGTCTGCAAAATATCAAAATCCTAACTTAATTACTAAGTGAGCTATACAGTGTGTCCGAAATTCAAGTCTCTATATGGGTATTTCGCTTAATAGATGAGATAGAAAGTTGGTTAAATAGGGAATATTTTAGAGAATTTAATGCCGATCTCGAATCTCTTTTCAAAATTATTAAAAGTTTTGTAGTTTTTCACTTATTAAACAAAAACTAAAAATGGCGCATTTCGTTTTTTTTTAATAGGGGCTTAACGGATCATTTGACATATCCCAAAGTGTTACATTCTTAAGACACTTTTTAGGGAAGAACATTTCTGTACAAAAAGAAAATGCAGATTATCTTTTGTTTGTGAGTTACCCACAGTAACTTTGTTATTTCCTATGGCGGCCATCTTGAATTTGTACATAAAATTATTTCTCTTTGAATTACCTTTTAAACGATGTGCCACATGCTACCAAAATTTTGGAGAAATACTCTTAAATTATTAAAAAACCAGTTTTATCGTTAACTTGGCAATAGCGCATGCATCTAACATAGCATGTGGGTACATCCAAGGGTATTAGTTTAATAACAAAAACATTTTCTGCCCCAAATAATCATTGTTTTCTAGGTAATAAAATAATTAACGCATTTTTAGTCTACGGTCTTAAATAGGTTTGGCAACGCCGCGATAAAAAAAAATCCTAATCGGAATGAAACGAAAAATAATTCAATTAGAAAAAATAGGGCTTTCAACTAAAAATCTCCTCTTTTTTTGTTTGCAATTACATTTAGTTAAAATATTAGAAAAAAATAGATCAGAATAAAAACTTTACAAACAAAAAAAAAAGCAAACCTTTTTTAATTTTGCCAAACCTAAGTTTTATTACATTAAAATTATTTGGTATAATCATATAATAACGGAATGGTTTATTGTTACATGGTATTCCGTGATATTTTTGCATTGTAAAAAGGCCATGATATTTTTACATGGTAGGCCATGGTATGCAATATCAGAAAAAACGTAGTGCCTATTTATTTGTCATTCAAAATTCTATAAAGTGGTTTAAAATGTATAATATTACCTACATCTTATCTTATTTTGAAAATGGCACAAATTTTAAATGAAGAAAAATTTGATATGTTGGCACTTTATTTGCAATTACACCGAAATGCTAAACTAACTTCTGCTAGATATTTGGAATTGTATCCAGAAAGACATCAACCGCATAAAACCTATTACAGGAAATTAATTTAATTAAATTTAAGTTATCCTACTTGGTTTTGGTTAGGTTAGGTCAAGTTCAGAATTTAAGGATCTTGTAAGCAACTGTATTCTAAAAAAAATAAAGGTTTATGAGGTGCTTTAAATGGTTTAATCACTATCTGCTATGTTAGATGCATGCGATGTTGCCAAGTTAACGATAAAACTGGTTTTTTAATAATTTAAGAGTATTTCTTCAAAATTTTGGTAGCATGTGGCAGATCGTTTAAAAGGTAATTCAAAGAAAAATAATTTTATGTACAAATCCAAGATGGCCGCCATAAGAAATAACAAAGTTACTGTGGGTAACTCACAAACAAAAGACAATCTGCATTTTCTTTTTGTACAGAAATGTTCTTCCCTAAAAAGTGTCTTAAGAATGTAACACTTTGGGATATGTCAAAATAACCGTTAAGCCCCTATTTAAAAAAAAAACGAAATGCGCCATTTTTAGTTTTTGTTTAATAAGTGAAAAACTACAAAACTTTTAATAATTTTTAAAAGAGATTCGAGATCGGCATTAAATTCTCTAAAATATTCCCCATTTAACCAACTTTCTATCTCATCTATTAAGCGAGATACCCATATAGAGACTTGAATTTCGGACACACTGTAGAAGACGGGAGGTGAGGTGCAGGACCGTGTAGATAACGTTTATCAAAATTGAGCATCGGAAACTGAAATTATTAAGGTAACGGTTCATTCAGTGCATGAGACATTCTTAAGAGGGCATCATCGCTTTTACTCGCCACATGCATTTATACCATTTATTTGAAACCCTCTAAACTTGTCGAATTTATTTCAAGATCTATTTGTTAATTTTTAAATAATAAAGTAATTTTTGTACATTTGACTTCTATACTGATAATAAAGCTAAGATAAATATTTCAAAAATAGTTGCAGGTGTTCGGCTGTCACCAAATATAATCAATTAAATTTAATTAAACAGGAATAAATGTAGTATCACAGGACAGCTAAAGGTTCAATCGTTGTCTGTCTTGTGTTAGATTTTTAATTTATAGGTCTTTCTTTCTGAGAAAATAAATTTTAAAATTGGCCTATTTATACCAACACAAATTAAAGTATATTTTAAAAACGAAAGGATAATCGGAAAACCTGCTACATAAGAGACGTAGTTCAAGGCTAGGTCTTTCAATATTTTCAATTTGAAGTAAATCGTAGGTGTAGATTCGGAGAAATTCGGTGACAGCGGAGGGCAAAAATTGGGTTTATTTAACATGCGATGATGCCCTCTTAAACAATCCTTTAAATCTAATTATGTGACTAGAATTACAACCAGCAACTGTTTGAACCAATACAAGTAGTAGTTACATGTTTTATTTAGCAAAAAGCTACAATTAAATATTTTTAATACGTCAAATGGGGTGAAATTGTTAGCTTTTTTGATTAATATGTAAATTACAAGAAAAGTACACCTAGTTTTGCGCCAAAAAAATATATAATGTATTTGCACTATGCCGAATGAAGACCTCCAGGCTTAAAACAAACTTCAAAAATTGTTTTTTTTGCGAGAAAAAAAATAATAACCTCATTATCAAAGTTATGCTCAAATTGGGTGACTTTGATAGGCACTGTTTTTTTGCATTACAACGAATGCTTTGGATCTAAGAGTTATCAATGTATCACTTTTTCCCTCACTCTTAATATATTTTTTATCAATTTTATGTGCGCTTGGGGTGACTTTGAAAATCCATAAGTTTACAGAGATTATCAAAGTCACCCCTTATCACTCAGCATAAGAATTAAATTTTAATAAACTATCCTCGCAAAAGTAAGAATTAGACTTTAGTTATGATGTCAAAAGAAAACTTTATTTCATATATAAATTACAGAACTTCAATTAACACATTTTAACACAAATTTAACGTTCAAAAACATCAACAGATATATAACATACATAATATAAATTACTATCAATCTCACCCCGAAAGTGTTATCAAAGTAACCCCGCATGATATATCAACTAATAGTTTTCAACCAAGCATATTTGGGGCCGAATTTTACATAAAATGAGGTTAAGTAGAAACCACCTTATCGTAAATAACCGATTTTTTAATAAAATTGCTAAAAACTGATGAAATAACTTATAATTTTAGACAGTGTCAATTTAACGCTAATTTGCAGTATTATTATAGAATATTTACAAAAATATTATAACAAACACTTACCGGCATGCTAACAGGACACAACAATGGCGAAACTTCACTCTTTCGACTGAGCATGGCGCGGATGTCCACGGATTATAATTGCGGGATATTTAAATTTATTTAACAAAATATTACCTGTTATCAAAGTCTCCCCATAAAATCAATTTCACCCCATTTGACATTACATTTTTTAAACACATTGTTATAGATTTATTTTTAAATTTTAAAACGCAATCTTCTTTTAACAAAAACAGACAGAAAAGTTAAACATTGTGCAAATTGTATCAAATATTTAGTATCATTTTGTTTTTTAATTAAATGAAATTTTTTAGTTTACTTAAATAGTTTAAATAATATTTGAGATTTAATAGAATTTTCCAAATTAGTATATTTTATCAATCCTTTGCCATTGTACAGGTCGAAAACGAAACATCGGAAGAGTTTAATATAAGGAGAGGAGTGCGCCAAGGTTGTATACTGTCGCCTCTTCTATTCAACGTATACTCGGAACATCTATTTAAAGAGACATTGGAGAACATGGAGGATGGAGTTGTAATAAACGGGGAAATAATAAACAACATAAGATATGCTAATGATACCGTCCTTATAGCAGACACGGCTGAAGGACTTCAGAGACTTATAGACCGTGTAGAGACCGCATGCAAGAGATATGGTATGAACATAAACTGTAAGAAAACACACATACTAATTGTCAGTAAAGATACCATTGGAAATTTACAGTTTACCGCCAACAATGTAGCTCTCACAGTAGCCGAGACAGTTACATACCTGGGCTGTACCTTGAATAAGGACTGGGATCACTCTCGAGAAATAAGATGCCGAATCGAAAAAGCAAGAGGTACATTCAACAAGATGCGTAACATACTATGCAGCCTATCTCTCAACATCCATACCAGAATAAGAATTCTAAAATGCTATGTACTCTCAACCCTCCTATACGGGGCAGAAGCGTGGACCCTTACTGATGCTTCATCTAAACGCATAGATGCGTTTGAGATGTGGTGCTATCGCCGCATGCTAAGAATCCCATGGATACACCACGTAACAAACGACACAGTATTGCAACGCATCGGTGGACAACTAGAATTCCTATCAAATGTCAAACGCAGAAAACTGGAATACTTTGGGCATATCATGCGAGGTGAAAAATACCGCCTTCTTCAACTTATCCTACAGGGAAAAATAGAGTCAACAGCACTATTCAGAGCGGCGGTGAATAGAGTGATTTGGACCAATGCGATAGCCAACATCCACAGAGGATAGGCACTTCAAGAAGAAGATCAATCCTTTATGAAAAATATATTTATTAGCTAATGTTTTAGACACTCTATCCACATAAAAATTTTAATTAGTTCTTGTTTTCTAATTATGATGGTCATAATTAAAAGAACAGTTTTTTTTAAACAATCAGGCAATAAATTATTTTTAATTTCATTTATAAAGATACATACTAAATAAAAAATTAAATTTCTGACCTTCAACAAATCTAAATGTTTTAACATAAAATTAATTTTTGTATATTTGTCACAATTTAAAATAATCCGAATTGCCTTATTTTGTAAAATTTGTAATTTATCAAATATTTCCTCACTAGCACAATATAAAATGAAAGAGCAATAAAGAAAATGTGGTAATATAATAGTATTAAATACAGTTTTTTAGAAAACAAACTTAAAAGTAGAACTGATTCTCTTTTAAAATAACCTACTTTTCCGGCAATCTTCGATATGAACTTTCAAAATAATAAAAAAAAATTTAATTATCACTAAATATTTAAACCTGTTTACTAATTCCAATTGTTCACAATCAATTACAACATTTATATTTTGACAACTTAAATTATAACCCATAACTATACATTTAGTTTTTGAAATATTTAATTTAAATTTATTTACTTGTAGCCAATTTAATAAAATATTTATCTCAGAATTTAGAGTATTTAGACCCTTAAAAATATTTTAAACATTAATGTAAATTAAGGTGTCATCAGCAAACTTACACTTTTTTGAAATTAAAGGCATATCATTGATGAATAATATATTATATATTATGTAGGCCATAATAAAACGAGGATGAAGTTTACGGCACGAGCCAAAGGCGAGTGTTGTAAATCATCCGAGTGTGTTATGGTTCATTAGACGCGAGTCAAATACTATACTTTATCTCAAACCATCCATTTATACAGTGCCCGAAAAAAAGTTGAGTTCATATGGGAAATATAATAATTACACTTGTTGCTTTATGATAATTACACTTCAAAAAAATTACCTTGTCGGACTTCCATTGTCTTTATTTTGTTACTTAACACAACGTTTCGGTTAGTTAGTATCTCTAACCGTTTTCAAGTGTAAACTAAATTATAATTCTAAGGCTACTGTCTTAAATACTATCCATGTGCAATGAAGCTTGATGACTCCGCCTACGTGCTTATTGGAGTGTGAAGTTTGAGCTGTTGGTTTTGGACAAGAAGTGGCTTCCAGATATTGGGGATATCTATACTTGGTTTACTGAATATATGTGTATTTTGATTCATAAAAGCTGCTTCCTTGAATTTTCGTTTTTTCCAGTGCTGTTCCGTGTCCAAAACCCTGGCTTCTGACCACTGTATATTATGTTGGTTAGTCCATACATGTTCCGCTATACCTGATCTCGAAGTTTCACCTCTTTGAGTATGTTTCAGGTGTTCTTTAACTCGTACGGGAAGAGGTCTTTTTGTTTCTCCAATGTACGATTCGCCACACTCGCAAGGGATTTGATAGATACAATTTTTTGTGTTTTCATTACTGGGGGGTTTTACTTTTGTAAGAAGGCTTCTGAGCGTATTTCCGGATTTAAAGGCTGTTTTGATATTATAGTTTTTGGTTATTCTTCTAATCTTTTCAGAAATCCCCTTGACATAAGGTACTGTAAGAAATGTTTGCTCCTCTCTAGCTTCTGTATTAGTTTTTACTTCGCGATTTTTAAATTTTGAGATGGTATTAGTTACAAACGTTTCAGGGTAACCATTTTGTTTTAAATCTCTTTTGATGTTTGAAATTTCACCACTGTGATTATGGACATCGAAACATCCCAGTGAGCACAATTTTGACTCATTTAAGGAATAATTACGTAATTGCATTAAGATCTTGTGCCCGACAGCACACATGTGTGTCGAAACTACTACCTCTGTGTGACTTTTATATGTAGGAAGTGGAGCACGATGGCACAACACATTTAAGGGCAAATGTGGGAATAATTTCGATACTTGTGCCTTGTCTGTCAATTGGTCAAATGACACATTGCCGAGACATAGGCGACACAATTGAGAAAATATGACTGCCACAAATCCTTAATTGTCTGCCACAAATCCCACTAAATTATTTTAAAAATTATGAGGTGAACTGCTTTACACAACTTAGGAATTATTTATATTATTTTATATTTAATGTTTCTTTCAGAGTAGCATTCCGTTATAGATGTTATATTTTATTGTGCCTTACATGGGCCCAAGTGGATGTGTAAATAAACAGTAGATGATGAATAATAATAAATATAGTATATAAGTAATAGGACTTTTTCAAGCTTACAAAATATTTTGTTTACTTGCGACAACAGCTGTTCTGTCTACTTTTTCCATATACTTACACTAGTAAAAGGGGCCTTTACATAATAAATGTACGGGTAAATATATAAGAAAAATCTTTAGAAAAAAAAACATAAAAAAATAATAATTTTTAAACTTTTAAGTTTTGACAAATAAAAACGTTTAAGAAGTAATGTGGAAACTAGGTTTTTGAAAACTAATTACATATATTATTTTAATATTAACACAATTGGCGTTTTAATTTATGGGTAAAAAAATATATCGAAAGATAATACAGAAAATATGGCGGTTACACGCAAAATTCCTTAATTGTGACCCATATGTGTAAAATGACGAAAGTTGGGCAATGCGTGACGCACTTTCTTCGCGGTGTCACATAATTCCTACTAATTGTTAATAATAACACAAATAGGGAATATTGTGTCACACAATTCCCACTGTTCTTTATTAATAACACAAATAGGGAATCGTTTGACACAATTCTCCATTATGTGTGTTTACTATAAATTGCGGAAAATTGACAACGCGCTTCCGAATTTTGACCGTATTTGTAACGGGTATCAACGCGTCAACCCCGGCGCGATATTTATGCCGGCATTATAATATGATGGTGTTTACGTTTAGGTGAAAAATATCCATCAGCATCAACATCGGTATTAAATTCATTTTCATCTTCTTGATGGCTATAATTTCTACCACGATCCAGTATACTAGAAACTATTTTACTTGGTTCACTTGAACACGATGGTAGACAATCATCGCTTACACTGGTCGCCGGTCTATTTAAAGCACCACTACTACATAATTGTACATTTGATTGGTCGGATTCTGCCATTCCTGTGTCACAAGGGACTTGCTGTTTTAATTTCGCATAAAGCGTCAGTGATTTTAATATGAGCTTTCCCACATCCTGATTTTTTGTTACTTTATTGGAATCACTGTGAGCACTTGATGGAACCGGATGTGCGTTAGCCAAAACAGTTTTAGACAAGAATGGAGTAGAATTTAAACGTTTTATTTTTCTATAATATGAGCTAGTTGTTTTGTAATTTCGAGGTCGTTTAGACATATTGAACAAAATTATAAAAGCAACACCTCAAAGTACAAGTAGGTACGACAATATAATAATGAAAACATAACCAAAAAATTACATGAAAAAATTCCTACTATGTGTTAAATCAAAATATTTTGTGTTAATATAGAAAAATAGTGGTGAAAATGGCTTTATTGTGTCACACCAACTTCGCGTGCGTGTCTTTAGACAAATATCAGTAAACATTTCCACTTTGCGTTACACAGAAGTTTACAATGTGGTTTCAGCAACAAAAGTCCTACATTGTAGCACACCGCTCATTCCAGAATTACGTGTTTGTGTCTTTGATCGACACAGACACAGTTTCGGCATGTTTTTAACACAATTCCGACACCATGGTACTCCTTAATTTTAGATATGTAACAATGCCTTGAGTGTTAACACAATTCCTACACGGTGTAAAAGAACACACAATTCCTTTTTGGTGTCAAATTGCAAACAGTCTATGACGTCACTCAATATTTTGCGTGCATTTTAACACAAAAAAAAGGAAGTGTGACTAAACAACGACGTCGCCAATTACACATTTCCCTTTAGGGAATAAAATGCTCACTGGGATATGACCAAAAGATTGAAGAAGTATTGACCAAAGGAGAATACAGGATACTAACCAAGGAACCAACAGCAACGATTGAGGGAAGGATATACCGAACGCTAAAGAAATACTCAGCCTACATTCCAGATGCCCTTCGAACAAAACTAACACCACACCATAGCAAACCTCCTCATCTCTATGGTCTTCCTAAAATTCATAAGAACAACATGCCACTAAGACCAATCACCAGCTCCAGGGATTCTCCTACAAGCGCATTGTCAAAATTTCTTCTTGAGATAATTAATCCGTTACAGGGTAAGTCATCTTCTTTTGTTCAGAACTCTAATCATTTTGTAAATATTCTGAAAACCGTCAATTTAGAACCACAAGACACATTTGTTAGTTTTGATGTAGAAAGCTTATATACCAACGTCCCAATAGGGGAATCACTGCATATCATTAAACAAAAGTTACAAGACGACCCAACCCTTTCAGAACGCACTAGTTTGCCGCTGGATGGAGTGATGGAACTATTGGAGTGCTGTTTACGTAGTTCCTACTTTCAAGTAAAAGATAGGTTCTATGCCCAGGATGACGGTCTTCCAATGGGTTCATCTCTCTCTCCGGTGGTGGCTAACCTGTACATGGAATGGTTCGAGTCACACGCTATTGACACTGCCAAGATTAAACCTAAACTTTGGCTTAGATATGTTGATGATACCTTTATTATCTGGACAGACAGCAACGAAGAGCTGATACGGTTTTTGGAACATATTAATAGTATAAGACAATCCATTAAATTTACCATGGAAACAGAAAAACATTCCACTCTACCTTTTCTCGATGTTCTCGTCAAACGAAGTGCTGATAACATAAAAACTTCAGTATACAGAAAACCCACTCACACCGGGCAATACCTTAATCACGGATCGAATCATTCAAACTCCATAAAACAGGGCATAATTCAAACACTTTATCACAGAGCATCTAACATTTGCAACAATCCGGAAGACCTAAATATTGAAATTTCAAACATCAAAAGAGATTTAAAACAAAATGGTTACCCTGAAACGTTTGTAACTAATACCATCTCAAAATTTAAAAATCGCGAAGTAAAAACTAATACAGAAGCTAGAGAGAAGCAAACATTTCTTACAGTACCTTATGTCAAGGGGATTTCTGAAAAGATTAGAAGAATAACCAAAAACTATAATATCAAAACAGCCTTTAAATCCGGAAATACGCTCAGAAGCCTTCTTACAAAAGTAAAACCCCCCAGTAATGAAAACACAAAAAATTGTATCTATCAAATCCCTTGCGAGTGTGGCGAATCGTACATTGGAGAAACAAAAAGACCTCTTCCCGTACGAGTTAAAGAACACCTGAAACATACTCAAAGAGGTGAAACTTCGAGATCAGGTATAGCGGAACATGTATGGACTAACCAACATAATATACAGTGGTCAGAAGCCCGGGTTTTGGACACGGAACAGCACTGGAAAAAACGAAAATTCAAGGAAGCAGCTTTTATGAATCAAAATACACATATATTCAGTAAACCAAGTATAGATATCCCTAATATCTGGAAGCCACTTCTTGTCCAAAACCAACAGCTCAAACTTCACACTCCAATAAGCACGTAGGCGGAGTCATCAAGCTTCATTGCACATGGATAGTATTTAAGACAGTAGCCTTAGAATTATAATTTAGTTTACACTTGAAAACGGTTAGAGATACTAACTAACCGAAACGTTGTGTTAAGTAACAAAATAAAGACAATGGAAGTCCGACAAGGTAATTTTTTTTTGATATTACTTCATTGTCTACCACCTTCAAATAATTACACTTGTTGTATTATGGATAGCATAATGCTCTTATTATCAAAAAAAAAAAGTTGAGTTCCTATGGGAAATATAATAATTGCACTTGTTGTTTTATGATAATTACACTTACGCTATCCATAATACTCTTATTATTACAAGTATTATGCACCTATTATTAAATGGTTGTAGATAAAATAAATAATATTGGACCTAGTATACCTATACAGGGTGTCCCAAAAGTAATGGGACACAGAGCAACAGCAGGCTCCTTAAGTCAAAATAATGCGATTTATTTAAACTTGCCTTATTCTAAAATTGATAACAACCAAGATACAGGGTGTCAAAGTTTTAATATTGTTTTTGTTTTTTTGCGATTTTTTCTTAACGAAACGACGTAGCAGCACAAAATTAAGGGTTTTGGGGTTTTCTCAGGTGGGGAATTAAAATATATCCATATTTTTTGTGTAACCAGTAGAGGGCGCTGCCTACGGCATGGCACACTCCTTTTAGCTGGCATAACTTTGTTTAGGTTTCTTATATCGATCCGACTATTAAAAAAATAATTTACTTTATTTCTTTTATATCAAAAACGTATAATACATTGAAGTCGCTAGGAGCAACCATTTTCGAGATAATCGCATTTTATATGTCCAATGCAACTAAGTACGTGGTCCAAAAACAACGGAAAATCGAGCAACGGTGAATTTTTGACTTAGAATTATTGTAAATCAGCTACATTTGCTAAGTGTCAAAGTTAATGTAAATACTTAAGGTTGACTATTTTTCTCTAATAGAACCGCTTTTTCGTATGCGGAATTACTAATTTTAGTCTAATCAAAAATTCTTACATTAAAAATATCGAATGCGATTATCTCGAAAATGGTTGCTCCTAGCGACTTTAATAAATAATACGTTTTTGATGTAAAAAAAGTAAAGTAACTTATTTTTTTAATAGTCGGATCGATATAAGAAGCCCAAACAAAGTTATGCCAGCTTAAAAGAGTGGGCCATGCCGTTGGCAGCGCCCTTTACTGGTTACACAAACACTATGTATAATTTTGAATTTCTCACCTCAATAAACCCCAAAACCCTTAATTTTGTGCTGCTATGTCGTTTCCTTAAGAAATAATCGCAAAAAAACGAAAACAAAATTAAAACTTTGACACCCTGTATCTTGGTTGTTATCAATTTTGGGATAAGGCAAGTTTAAATAAATCGAATTATTTCGCCTTAAGGAGTCTGCTGTTGCTCTGTGCCCCATTACTTTTGGGGCAACCTGTATATACTTCCAACAATCTAAAAAATTGTTTCTACTTAGAACAACTAGTAAAGATCTAAAAAAGTTATCACTTGAAAGTGACCACAGTTTTATAAGTATAAAATGAAAATGGTTAAATTAATGCATTAATAAAAATTTATTTAGTAATACGAGTAATTAATAAAACATTTAAAATAAACACGATAACTAATCCCCTTTAAAATATTGAGAAAATAAAAAATATTCTATAATTTCAAAATTATATTATATAAAAAATAGATCCGAATATAGAGCATATTATACAACATCAAAGTGTATTAATTAAAATATCAACACAAGCTTGGATATTCGGTGTTAATAATAACATTAAAATGATAATATTTTCCCTGGTGATATTATTGTGATATTTATTACAGAACACTTTTTTTTGTAGCCATTATAATTATTAGAATTAAAAAAAAATTTACAAAACAAAATATCACGTTTCAATTTTAACGACAGACGTTCAGGACTAATGAGAGCTATAATAATATTAATTAAAAACTAAATTCGTGTTTAGAAGAAATAATAGCACGACGATGACTCCTCAAATCAGTGGCGGCTCGTGACATTTTTGTAAGATAGGGCCAAAAGTTACCTATTTAAGGGGCAAAAGGTGCGTCGCAGGCAAACAAATTTTGGACCACGCCCAAACATCGCTAAATATAGTCAATATAATATGATAGTAAATATACTAGTAAGTCGATCGTTCAACAGAAGGTCCTCACCACCAAAACGAAATATACAGTGTGTATCAGCCAAACAGAATAAATTCGATAATAAATACATGGGGCAAGTGTCCGATCAACAACACACTCAAAAACTAATAAGTAATACTGTTTATTTCTTGATAATGTAAAAAACAAAAAAAACATTAATGTAGGAGATGTTGAAAATGCTCGCCGCGAACGTCTTGGCAATAATCTTAAATAGAAATTTCTTCTAATGTTACTGAACATCTCAGGCGTGACCGATCTAACCGCAAGCGTTATTCGTTTTCTTAAGTCAGCTAAGTCGAGGGGTTTAGTTTTGTATAAAATATTTTTGACATGAGGTAGGTACTGCCGAACATTGATTTGATAATGGAGCGGTGCTCCATCTTGCTGAAACCAAATCATATTCGCTGGAAGTTGTGGGTTTGCTGGGTTATGATATAAGTTTGTCAAAGTTGGCAAGACAATATTTTGGAGCAGTGCTAAATAATTATCGCCATTTAAATTGCCATTTGGAAAAAGGGACCTATGATATGATCTCAAACTATTAATGCTGAAACATTAACACTTTCAGGATATTGCGTATGTTCTTCTCTAATCCAGTGAGGATCCCTAGACCAATAGCGGCAATTCTGACGATTAGCATGACCGTGAAGTGTAAAGGGGCACTCATCAGAAAACAAAGTTCTAATTGGATCACATTGTAGTTGTTATAGATGGGATGTTTAGCAGTGTGCAAGTTCAAAGCTGTTCAACAGTCGTTCAAAGCTGTTCATAAGTCATTCAAAGCTATTCTTAAATCATTTAAAGTTGTTAATTAGTCGTCAAAGCTGTTTATAAGTCGTTCAAAGCTGTTCATAAGTCGTTTAAAGTGGTTCATTAGTCGTTCAACGCTGTTCATTAGTCGTTCAAAGCTGTTCATTAGTCGCTCAAAGCTGTTCAACAGCAGAATGGTCTACAGCCAATAATCTTATTTTAAATACCAAAAAAACCTGTTTAATTCTGATGAATCTCTATACGTCCCTATTGAAGGAAAAAGTATAGAGCAGGCACAATCTGTCAAGTTTCTGGGAGTCACTTTGGATGAGAGACTATAGTGAACACAACAGGTCAACGCTGTTGTAAGTAAAATCAGCAAGGCAGTGTACGCTGTTCGTTTTTTGCATCACCAAGTTAGTTTAAATGTTGTAAGAATTTTCTATATATCCAGTGTGCAATCTGTGATTGCATATAGTATCATGTTCTGGTACTGTGCTTCCGTTGCAAATGCACATAGAGTTTTTGTGATGCAAAAGAGAATGGTAAGGATTATGTTGGAGATGCATTTTCGGGATTCTTGTAGAGATGTTTATGATAATATTCATACTAGGGGTAGAAATGACTTGCTAATACCTGCTCACCGAACAGCTCTATTTCATAAGGGTCCTCTCACGAGTTGCATTAAAGTATATGAATCTTTACCTGATAATCTTAAGGCAATTCGGGGCAGTGAATTGTTTAAGCGTCACTTAAAGACCTTTTTAATTGACAAAGAATTTTACACGCTTAATGCTTTTTTTTCTGAACGCATAATTATTAGTGAAGTGTCAGTTTGCTGCTCCAGTTTTTGTTTTTAAACTGTTACTTTTATTGCTTATTTTTTTTTGAAGTTTTTATTTTTTGTCTTGTTTGTTTTATTGAATTTTTGTGTATCTCTAGGTATATGGAGGAATTCTACAGTTTGAATATAATTATTGTTTAACTATGTACTGTGAGATTGTTAGTTAGCTTAGTAATTTTACCACTGACGTTGTCAATGTTAGTATTAATCAATGTCAATGTCGAAATTAGTTTTGTAGTAATAATTTTTTTGTATTTACCATGGTAATAGCGTGTAGAATAGTAACAACTAAAAGTACTTAGAACGCTGTCGGTCTGCATCAACCGAATTTAATAAACTATGGCTTATTTTCAAGTACGTTTTATCCTAGTTGAACGTTTACTTAAATATCATTAAAATTAATGCGTGCGGCTAATAATACAGGACACTTTTGAAAAAATACATTTCTAGCTTCGATTTCTTTCTCTAAAAAATTTAAATGCAACCATTCGACTATATTAACTTAATTTTATAGCTAACTAGGCAGTAAAGAGAACTGCAAACCCCGCAAGTTGTTTCCTCTTGTCTCTTAAAATTTATCGCAAAAATAGTGGAAGACTGTATCTTTTTCGGCTTTTAACAAAGTTTTGCCATTTTCGTTCTATTAAAACGTTAAAAACTTACAGGAATAAGCTTTTTTTAATTATATTTATTAATTTTAGGCGTTTAAAAAATGTAAATTATGATATCTTGTTATTTATTTTACTAATTTATTTAAAAAATGCAATAATAATCCAAACGTTATATTTATGTCAAGATTGATAAAACTATTTTTGTGATAACTTTTAAGAAACAAGAGGAAACGACTTGCGGTTATTGCAGTTTTCTTAACTAACTAGTTAGCTATAGAAATGAGTTAAAAGAGTTCGATGGTTATTTCTAAATTTTTTAAGAAATCGAAGCTTGAAATATATTTTCTTAAAAGTGTCCTCTTTTATTAACCTCAAGCATTAATTTTAATAATATTTATATTAACGTTCAATCAGGATAAAACTTTTTTTTTAAATAAGCCATAGCTTGTTAAATTCGGTTAACGCAGACCAAACTTACAGCCTATTAAGTACTTTTAGTCGTTACCCTACACGTGCGTTGCTCTTATTTGTGTCTTTAATTATGGCTGAATATATGATCTTTCGTAAAAGAAAAATATACAGTGTACGTAGAAATTGCAGATATGATGATTTTAAAAAGGTATATCGATTTGACTGCGAAAATGTTGAGTGGTTGGCAAATTATTTTTTGACTGATACTCGTAAAAGGCGAGGGGGTGCACTGTCGCCTTTAAATATATAAGATTAAAGTCTTTCTGCGATAATTGTCGGATCCGGGCTTTCAAAATTCTGTAGGTGAAGAACTCGGTGTTCACCAAACTACTGTTTGTAAGACATACACTTCTGTAATGGATGCAGTTTTGGAGAAAGCCAATATTTTTTTAAAATTTCCTACAAGTGCTGAAGCTGTTGTGGAAGCTAAACGGTTGTGGTCAGAGAGATTTATTTATCTTCCTTCAATTTGTCAACGAATATCAATTGCTTGTCTTTAATTTCTTCATCACTCATTTTCACTTAAATCTGCCATATCACAAAATATAAGTTTCCTATTTTCCACAAAAACGTAACAGATTACTATTGTACTAAATAACCAACGTTGTTGTATTTACGTCAACTCATTTGCTAATTACGCACCAAACTGAACATGACATCTATATTCTGAACAAGTGGATCAGCCACGTCTGAACTTGTGTTGAATAAGCATTTGCTACAGAGGTGTAAGTAAAACAGCAATTGTTTCAAAATTTTATTCATATCCAGATTTAGCAATTGCTTTTACTTATAGCATTTGCTAGTGAAGCAATTGCTTTTACCAAAAGTCGTAGCCTGTATGATTTTGAAGATACAGCCTGTATATAAAATTAAAAATATTTTTTTGCCTGATTGTTTAAAAAAATGTTTGTTCTTCTAATTATTACCATCATAATAATGAAACAAAACCTAAAGGAAATTTTAAGTGGATAGAGTGTCTAAAACATTAACCTATAAATCTATTTTTCATTACGGTTTAATAGAATATAATAATTTGGAAAATTTTTATTATCTCAAATATTAAAACTTTTGAAGAAATTTTAAAATTGCAATTAATTGAAAAACAAAATTATTCGTTATATTTGTATACAATTTTCAAATTGTTTAACTTATCTGTATTTTTTCTTTAAAGAAGGTTGCGTTCTAAAATTTAAAAATAAATCTATAAAAATTTGTTAAAAAAATTCATGAAAACCTATTTATTTGCAGTTTTTTGCTAAATAAAACATGTTCTACAATTACTACTACTACTATTTTAATTCTAATTTAAAGTGGCATTCCCACGTATAATATAATAAGTAGGATCCGCAAACTAATATATAAATTCAAGCAATTAAAACAGTTTATGCAAATTCAAACACTGAGAACAGTTTATCTTGCACTTGTTGAATTTATTTAAAGCTATAACGGTATGTTGCTCAGCATACAAAATAGCTCTAAGCTCCATTATTGTCACTCAAAAATATATTCTGAAAATAGTATTCGGCAAGGATGAAATGTTTTCTAGTGACCGGCTGTTTCATGAGATCTTGCGACCGAATTAAAATTATATACAGGGTTGGGTCCTGCAATAGTACGTCCGTCCATACCTCCTGTAAAAATTGTTTGTTTTGAAATTCTTCATAAAACTGTAATATAATATACAGGGTGTGGGTTGTTGAAAAACTTGAGAAAAACTAATTCGAAAAAGTTTTGTCTGTTTCCTTCCGCCAAACCCACCCCCAGACGCGTTTCGCCGTTATTACGGCTCATCAGTGAGGCTCAGTTTGGCAGAAGGAAACAGGGCTCAAAGACAAATCACTTGTCAGGATCGATCATCAACGGGATTTATAAAAAACGCAAGATGTCGCACTGGGTTTTATAAATCCCGTTGATGGTTGAGAAAAACTAGTTTAAAATGTGCCATTTTTAAAACCTTATTTAAAACGCCCTGTATAAAATAAATAAAATCTTGGTGTTGAAACTGACTTAGCACTTGCAAGTATCCCTAACTATATAAATCTTGTAAACCTTCAAAACTTTTAATCGATATCATAAAAACGAATACTATTTTCGGCAAGATGCTCTATTAAAAATTCGTATGATTTGGTCGACAAGATGAAAAATGTTATCTTACCTTGTAACGCTAAGTTTGCTTCCTTTGAAGTCTGTAACTTATTTCCTAGTATTCCTGTAATAGACTCTGTAAAGCTAGTCGAAAAACTGTTATTAAAAAATAAAGTTAATCCTGTTAAAAAACAGGAAATTTTGAACACTTCAGAGGTTTGTTTACAACAAAACTATTTCGAATTTAATGGCGAATTTTATACTAGTAAACAAGGTCTTATTTTCGGTAACCCTTTAAGTTCCCTACTAGCTGAAATCCTTATGGATAGTCCATTATTTCGAAACATCCTCTGTTTAAAAAAATTCTTTATTGGTATATAGGTACTGAAAGGCAATAAAAAAAAATATGGGTACATAACAATATAAAATTTAGAATTGAAAAATAAATCAATAATTCTATTAACTTTTTAGACATAGCCATAAAAAAATCCGAAAATAAACATTTTTCTTTCAATATACCATAAGCCTACCCACACTGATACTACTATACATAACACATCTTGCCATCCAGTATAACATAAATTAGCTTCTTTCTTTAGTATGATACATCGACTAGTAACATTACCTTTAAACAAAACTAATTTTCAAACTGAATTATATATTATTAAGCAAATTGCAGTAAATAATGGTCATATCGCGATAACAATAGATAAAATACTAAATACAAAATTATACAAAAAGCTATAAACTTAGTTTTTCCAGCAGCAAACAATAATAAAAATAAATATAAAGTTATTTCTTACATAGGTCATATTAGCACTAAAATAAAAAACTTTTTAAAAATCTTGAATATTAATATTGCTTTTAAAACTAACAATACTCTAGCAAAACACATTAAAAATAATAAAAGGAAATCGAATAAAGGAAATAAATCTGGTGTTTACAAATTAAAATGTAAATGATTGCTCTAAAGTTTATATCGGACAAACAGGCCGAAACTTCATTTTTAGTATCTCTTGACCCTTTGCCACTAATCTCGCATAATGCCGTAAAGTACTACTTTACAGGTTAATGCAGGAAAATTTTACGGCGAGCCGCCAGGCGAGTCCTGGAAGCCTGCTGGTTTTATTAATGTACTTTCCGTATATCTAAGCGACAATATTTTTTTTTACAATAATTAACACAGGATCGATGGGAGAATTTTAATAATGGCATACAAAATAATATAGCTTTAGACAGTTGGAAAATTCTATATAAAGTCGGGAAAATAATTATTAAACTGAAATATTTAGAATAAACTTGAAAAATTGAAATAACTGTTCTCAATGCTTTTGCCCATTATTTCTCTCAACCGTATCAAATGTTTTTGCGAAGCATTTTTAATCATATATTTATTTTAACCAAATATTCTTTATAAATAACAGCAAAAATCGTATCCTTATTATTTAAGCTGCAGCAGGCTGCTTTACAGTGTGGTTGTTTAAGTGTGCAACATACGGGCATTTTTTTTATTACCGATTTCTCAGAAAATTTTATTCTTGATAAAAGTTGGTGCATGTTCGATAATCATATTTGGTGCACTTGGAATGGTTGCAAGTCAAACGGCGTACGGGGTAGGCCAAAAAATATAAAACTTGTACAGTGTTATCAATTTAGTTTGTCTCACTTTTAAGAGCCTGTAACTATTTTGTATTTTGAGTTAGCGAGCTTATTCAAAAAACAAAATGTACCATTTTTAGCCAAGTTTTTATGAGTGTTGTCAAAAATGACAGTAGGTGTCACATGTCACATTTAAAAGCAAAAATTTAATTTTTTTAAATGGGACACCCTGTATATTAAAGGCGCATTAGATGGTCCCTTTTCTTCCGATTTCAAAAATATAACACACATATGCATTATTTTCTTCATTCCATCAAACATTGACAAAAATATGGAAAAATATATTATTGTTAAAAAGCAGCAAAAATTACATTTTTGCTTTTAAATGTGAAATGTGACACCTACTGTCATTTTTGACAACACTCATTAAAACTTGGCTAAAAATGGTACATCGTGTTTCATGAATGAGCTCGCTAACTCAAAATATAAAAAAGTTACAGGCTCTTAAAAGTGGGACAAACTAAATTGATAACACTGTACAAGAATAAAGTACCCCTATTTCAGAAAATTCAGCAAAATGTCATTAAGAAAAGTTGTTTAGAATTAAAAGTTATGCGTAGATTTGAAAACGTGACCTCCTAAAATAAAAAAATATATTTATTTAATAAACATTAATAATTTCCAAAAAAACTTTTTTTTATATATTCACCATAAAGACCTTCATAAATTAATCAAAATGAAATCAATTTCTCATATCTTTGTTCAAATTCAAGCATATTTGTAAAATTTACTTGAGTTTTCAATTTATTAAAGAATCACAAACTTCATGTTTGTTGCAACGATATTAAACACAACTTTAAAATATCCTAAAAATTCTTTTTAACAAGATAAAACATTAGCAATGCTAATTAAGAAACTATCATTTAAAGTGCAAAATTTTTATTTTTAATGTTTATTAAAAAACTATATTCTTGTACAAGTTTTATATTTTTTGGCCTACCCTGTACGCCGTTTGACTTGCAACCATTCCAAGTGCACCAAATATGATTATCGAACATGCACCAACTTTTATCAAGAATAACATTTTCTGAGAAAACGGTAATAAAAAAAATGCCCATATGTTGCACACTTAAACAACCACACTGTATATTATTTGAACTAAAATTTAATTTACTTTTCAATCTAAATCAATTTTAATTATAACTGTTTTCTTATTTATTTTTAAAGAACATTTTTATATTTATGAAAAACAAAATATTTGTTGATATTTTTTAATTATGACACTCGTACTACTTAAGGCTAATTTGACAGTTCGTTGCTGTGGAAACAAGAAAATAAAAGCAATCATGTCTAAGCTTACTTATTATTATTATTGCTCACATATGGGCCATGACAATGAAATTTAAACAATAATTCCAATTTTTAAAATAATATATTTAAAATTTGATGAGTTTGTGTACAAACCCTAATGTACTTATATGTAAAAACTTGAGAGAGAGAGATGCCCTTAAAATGTAGCAATTCCAGAAATGTATGACATAAGCGACTCACCAAAATGAAACCTTAGTCCATTGCCTCAACAACTGTACGCCGTGCCCTTTTTAGCCGTCCCATATCAATGTCATTGCCATCTGCTCTGGCCGACCCCTGGGGACTTGGGGAGAACCGTTTAAGGATCGCTGCTTTAGTCCATTAACAGGTGTTTGTTATTTACATATAATTATACAAAACTTGGAAAAATAACGTATTTTTTACATACTTAAATATGTGTTATACAGTGTCCGCAAGAAAGTTCGCATCAAATGGGATTTTTTTTTATTATTAGGTATAGGTAAAAATTGAAAAAGCAGTTAGTTTTTGCTTACCTAAAAACCAAAAATGACGTATACTGAAGCAGCTGCACGACTTGCGTTACCTGTCAAATTTGACATTTTTAATAAAATAGATTCAAAAATGCCCTTATTTATCAAAATATCAAAAAACTTTTTTCGAGAAAGTTGTTTATTTAGGCATTTTTAGCCTCTGTACGAAATTTTGACAGTCTAATATAATTTTAATTTTTTGCCAGGTTCTTGAAAATTTTGATCAACCCTCGTAGATTAACTTTTATACATCGATGTAAAACCATTTGCCTTTACTTCATTTGTAATCCTAATGCAATTTTGTGTAAAATTTTTGTTTCCAATTATTTATTTTGCTTCCAAAACTGAACTTGTTATTGATCAGTATGTAATGTTTGATGCAAAGTTTATCTAATTACATCAGTTTTGCCAAAACCGACGTTTCTCATTTTTCTTAAGTTAGTAAACAGATGTACAAAAATAAAATATTAGGAAGCTTTCGTTGAAATTTTACTTAATTAATATTGAATCAAAAAGAATAATTATTAATGCATCGCCTACTTGTAAACTATATTTTTGTTGAATAAAATGTTTCGAGCGATTAATATTTATTCTTTTTGATCAAAATTTTAACGAAAGCTTCCTAATATTTTATTTTTGTACAGCTGTTTACTAACGTCGGTTTTGGAAAAACTGATGTAATTAGATAAACTTTGCATCAAACATTACATACTGATCAATAACAATTTCTGTTTTTGAAGCAAAATAAATAATTGGAAACAAAAATTTTACACAAAATTGCATTAAGATTACAAATAAAGTAAAGGCAAATGGTTTTACATCGATGAATTTTCAAGAACCTGGCAAAAAATAAAAATTGTATTAGACTGTCAAAATTTCGTACAGAGACTAAAAATGCCTAAATAAACAATTTTCTCGAATAAAGTTTTTTGATATTTTGATAAATAAGGGCATTTTTGAACCTATTTTATTAAAAATGTCAAATTTGACAGGTAACGTAAGTCGTGCAGCTGCTTCAGTATACGCCATTTTTGGTTATTAGGTAAGCAAAAACTAACTACTTTTTCAATTTTTACCTATACCTAATAATAAAAAATAATCCCATTTGATGCGGACTTTCTTGCGGACACTGTATACAATAAACAAAAATGTCTGGAATATATGAAAAACTAGTAAATATAACAGTAAAAGCTGACCTGACGTGGTTAAAAGATCGAGGTTTTGCGTACGGTGGCGTACGTAAACTAAACTGTTTACAGGATTTTGCGCGGCGCAGTGCAACAGATAAATGATAGGTCACAGAAGCGCTATCAGAGGAATAATACGGCGAATGAATGAATAGTTTTGAACTATGATTTTTGGGGTTCTTGCTTAACTTTTTAGGCGGTCGATTAAAAATAATGTATGTAGTGAATGCATTTAAGAGCAGCCAAAATAAAAATGATCTAAAATAAAATATAAACGAATGACGGGGGTTCTGTTAATCCGCCGACGACGAAAAATTACTGCATGTAGCAACTTTCAAAATTACTATGAGTATGAGGTTTTCAAAATCCTGTAAATACGTCGCTGGACAGGACACAATGGATTGTTCCAACCTGGCAACTCGATCTTCAACTCAGAGAACAGGAAATATCTTGCTTGTGATCAACTTTTCGGGAAGTTGGGACTAAAATTAATTTTAGTTAGGGAAGGGTAAAAAAACATCGATATTTTCCTGTCTAACATCAATATTCTAGCATCGATGTCTACTACATCGAAGTGTCCATCCTAGAGATGTTTCAGAACCTCAAAGTTTTCATCTGCAACATCGATGTATAATAGCATCTAGCATCAATGTTTTAGCATCGCTGATTTTAAAATACCATCGATGTGTGCCTTCGCCTAAACTTCCTGATCTAGTTATGAAAGTCAAAATATCCTTCCAGGAGAGGGCAATAACGTTCTTTCTCCGGATAACCGCTGATTCGAAGACCTGATGTCTCCCCAGAGACTCACACGACCGCAGGAAGTGCAACGGTGTCTCCTCCTCTTCCTGACACTCAGGACAAATTGAGTGCTCCTCCACGCCAATCAACTTCATATGTTTCCTCAGTTAACAGAATCTCTATTAATGGATTGAGGGCCCGCCGTCTCCTGTTCAGGAGCAACTCCAATCTAAATTTGTCTGCTTCTGTTATGAACTCCTTGGCCTGTATGCATCCTTCGGTTTGCCGCCATTGTTCTATAGAATTCCATGTAGCCCACTCCTTATGTGCAAATCCCACCTGTTGATTTAAAATTGCTGGTTTCAGCCCTTGGAAAGGAGTCACGGCTCCAAGTCTAGCGAGTTTATCCACTCTATCGTTTCCCTGCACCCCCTTGTGTCCCGTGACCCTGACCAGTTTAACCTCCTTGATATCTGAAAATCTTTCCAAGGCATCTACGCATTCTTGTACTCACGTGACCCTGGGTTTGCATATCTCGTTGAGGGCAGCAAAAGACAATATAAGTAGCACATGAAAATAAGGGGGTCGATTACGATTCACAATTGTAATTTGTAATACCCCGGTCGCGATTTTACAAAATATATACTATTACAGCACAAGACACGCCCCCAATTACGAAATTACAAAATATAATCGGCGTCAGCGCGATTTTACTAAATATAAACTATTAGAGCACCAGACACGTTCGCCCCGTGAATCATTGCAAAATATAATCCCGCTCAGCACATTTCTGTAAAATCTAATCGTTTGTAGCTCAGAGTGTTTGTTGTAGCATGACCGACGGTAGAAATATTTTTCTTAACCATCCGCACGAGTCCAGAGCATTTTTTTTAAATTTTATTTTTATAAAATAATATTTGTGGAAAAAAAATGCTCTGGGTAACAACGAACAAACCGGTTGCCAATATACCTTTTCGACGGAATTTGTCTAGCAAGGACTCGTCAGGCGGTGGGACTCGTGCAGATCGTTAAGAAAAATATTTCTGCTGACCGACGTGACGGATCTAACCTCAATTTCATCAAGATTTATTTATATGGATCAGCCACGTTGTGCTGCAAACGATTAGATTTTGCAGGATTGTGCTGAGGCCGATTATATTTTGTTATTTCGTAATTGGGGGCGTGTCTTGTGCTGTAATAGTTTATATTTTGTAAAATCGCACCCCGGTCAGGATGTGTAGGTTTTATTCCTATTGTAAGGGACTCATGTACATTTATTATTGACTTTTTTTAGAAATCTTTGAAAAAGTTTGGGAAACATCGATGTTATCCGAAAATTTTCGAGGTTTTTCGACAAAAGACGATGTTTTTTTAACACCAGCCGGTGTTTTTCGACACTAACCGATGTCGACGATCATCGATGTTTTTTACTCGGCGTTGCCATTGATGTTTTTGATTGATGTGCAGATCCCTAGCCCATCCCTAATTTTAGTTATTTTTTGGTAGAATTCAACAACAATTGGGTAGATACAGACCAGGCAGGGCCTGAGGCCGCATATACAGTAACAGCACGCGGGCTAGAAACTTCGTTTAAGCTCGGATCGCCGAAATCATAATCAGTAATGGCACGTGTGCTAGACAGCAGAATGCGTAACAGCTAGCGATGGGCGGATCGGATCTGAGCCGGATCGGTGAGTCGGATCTTAAGAAAGATTCATACTGATCCGACTCTCAAAATAAAATAGACGGATCACGGATCTGACGGATCTATTTGATTTGATTGTCGACCGCTAGGTTCACGTTCGGCGTAGGGATAGAATTCACTGCTACGGCACCACGAGCTACGATGGAGAATGGCTCGTGGCTCTCGGATCCGTTAAAAGATTTTTTAAAGTCGTTCCGATGCCTGACATGCGGGTCGCAGCGTTGGAAAAGAGAACGAAGCGTGGCGATTTATTACTGTTGTGTTTATTGTATTGTGGGTTGCGTCACTTATTTCTTGATGATTTCATAGAGTCTGGAATATAAGTTTATTCTATGAAACCACCATATTAAAGAATCTTCGTATCTTTTAATAAGCGGTTCATTTAAATGTTTGTCCATTTCTGTGATCACTGGGGGGTTCTTATTTTTTGAATAATGTTAAATGGCGCTACCGCGTAAGATCGTTTAAAATAATGATCAATGACACGGATCGTGACTCAGAATATCCGAGCCGAGAACCGATAAGATTTTCTTTATGATTTTTGGGACAAGACCCGGGATCCGGCTCGTTGAGTCGGATCTTTGTGCTGATTCGGATTTGGTGACCCAAATCCCAAAATAGATCCGTCTTGCCCACCACTAGTAACAGCACGCGGGCTAGAAAATCTGACTTCCTCAAGTGGTGGCTAGTAACGACACTCGCGCTAGCAGCAGTTACAGTAATAGAACGCGAGGTATAAAAAGGTATATCGGCAATCGGTTTGTTCGTTGTTAGCAGAGCATTTTTTAAAAATTTAATTAATATTTTATGAAATATTATGAAATGAATTGGATTGGACTATTGTAATTATGCCAGGTATTGTAGGTCGTTGCTTTGTGCATTTTCTTATCTCAGGATGTTTTGAATATTTTACGTTACTGGCAGGGCCGTCGAGAGCCAGGTCAGGCCCGGGGGCTGTGCGGCATCCCGGGCCCACTCCTAGGGTGCCAGATTTAAAATATTAAGAAGTGGGAGGTAGGGTCCTAGCCAGTGGCGGCTTGTGACTTATTAATTTGGGGGTGCACTAAAAGTCCGCTGCAGGTGAAAAAATTTTAAGACCACGCCCAAATTTGGTAAAAAATTTTTAATAAATATTTTAAAAATTTATGATTAGGTACCTACTTATTTTATTGAAAATGAAATAAGATAAAAAAATAAAAAGGCCAATTTATTTTTCATTATTGGGTACATTGTTTAAAAGTAAAGTTCATTCTTCTGTTTTTATTTGCAGCAAACTTATCAATAACAATAAAGTAGGGACTTTACACTTTGTGGTCTGTGTCAAGTTAATTTCGAGTTTAGGTCTTCCTTCAATTTTAATTTTAATTTTTTGCTCAATAATTAATGAGCTAAAATTGTTTCTCAAATATTCCACATTCATAGTCGTTTTGGCATTAAAACTGTTTATTTTTATTAAAATAGGTCTTTACTTAACTTGTATAATCTAATTTATTTGGGAGAGGAGTGCTGACAGATTTACAATCTTGCATATTAAACTTATTTAAAATTGTTTTTATATATGCTCGTTGATCTAAAGTTATTGAATTATCAGTTCTTTCAATTTTTATTCCCAAAAACAATTTAATATCTTTTAAATCTACCATAGAAAACTTGTTTGCCAAATAATTTTTAAAATTTATCATTGTTTCACTATTTGCAGTGGCGATTACAAGGTCATCCACATAAAGTACTACATAGATATTTTTAGAAATATCTTCTCTGTCTAAAATATAAACACAATGATCTACTGAGGAATTTCGAAAACCTTTTTCTTTAAGAGCCCTTTCAAAAATTTCAAACCAACATCTTGCTGACTGCTTTAAGCCATATAATGCTTTATTTATTTACATACTTGATTAGGCTTACTTTTTACACCTTCTGAAATTTTCATAAAAATTTCCTCTTTTAATATTCCGTTTAGAAAAGCTGTTTTTATGTCCATATGGTGAATTAAAAGGTTAAACTGATTTGCAAACGCAAGTACAAATCTAAAACTCGAAATTCTTGCGACTGGTGCAAAAGTTTCGTTATAATCTGTTAAATATTCTTGACTAAAACCTCGAGCAACAAGACGAGCTTTATATTTTGATGGGTTTCCAAATTCATCATTTTTAATAGCAAATACCCATTTACAATCTACTATATTTTTATTTTCAGGTTTTGATACCAAATACCATGTATTGTTTATTGCCAAAGAATTAATTTCATCCTGAATAGCTTCTTCCCACTTAATTCTATCAGTTCTATTTTGAATTTCCTGATATGATGTAGGAATTTTACATACTATAGATTGAGCGCACATAAGATAATCATTTGATAAATCATTTTCATTATAACAAATAGACATACGATCTTTAATCCTGTCACTCCTCCTCAGTTCAGAATACAAGGGAATCTTATTTTGACTATTTTCAGGTAAAGGTAAACGTATAGTCTTAGTATCAGAGCAGAGGGCTTATCTCTTGCAATTACAGATTTATCATTCATAAAATTTTACTATTACTACTGATTTTGACGGAATGTCAGATGCATCAGTTTCAGTTTTCACATTTATACGGGAGTTTTTAAAATTAACCCCTTTAGGCTCAACTGTAGGCCTAGACATCAAAAATTTGTCTCGTTTCCCACACTTTATAACCATTCGGTTCATACCCAACCAAAATCGCTTTCCAGGACTTTTCATTAAATTTTGTTTTTCTGGTTTTATTATGCACATATACAGTAGAACCGAAAACCTTTAAATATCTAAGTTGTGGCTTTTTACTATGCCACAATTCATATGGTGTTTTAAATTGTCTTAAGGCCTTAGTGGGTGTCAAATTAATTAAAAACGTTGCAGTAAGAACTGCCTCACCCCAAAAAGCTTTTTCTAACTTAGCACCAGATATCATGGCACGACCTTTTTTAGTAATAGTTCTGACCATTCGCTCTGATACACCATTTAACTGTGGGGTTCGTGGAACTGTCAAATGATAACTTATGCCCCTTTCTACACAAAAATCTTTCATTTCGGTTGACAAATATTCCCTTCCGTTGTCACAATATAAATTGACAATTTTTAAATTAAAATGAGCTTCGCTTTTTGCAACATAATCTCTGAACATTGAAAACACATCTGATTTATGTTTTATTAAATATGTAACACAGTAGTGTGTATACTGGTCAACAAAAAATACAAAATAATTTTTATCGTCAACCGTTGTAGGAGTAATAGGACCGCAGACGTCAATATGAACAATAAATAATGATCATTTAAAATAACTTTTATTTTTTAGCCTTTTAAAAAGGTAGACGTGTTTAATTAGCATTTATACACGCTTCACAAAAATAATTTATGGGTGTAACCTGATCTATTTGACCCATATCTTCGACCATTTTTCTATTCTTCATTTCTAAAAAGTTAAATTTACCAATGTGCCCCAAACGTTCATGCCATAATTTATAATTGGGTATTTTTGCATTACTATTTACTTGAACAATAGAATTTACTACATTTGTATTAATCAAAAAATCAATACCTATCAAATTATTATTGTTCAAAGACTTACCCATCATTATGGTTTTACTACCTTTACTTACAGTTACCCCATTTTGACCAAAAGTAATTGTCATTCCAGCCTCTTGCATTTTTCTGACGGACAATAAATTGTACGGGACATCTGGACAGTACAGGACATCCTCGAGTAGCCCTTGAATACCCATATTACTGGTCACGTGAATGGTTCCCTTCTTAATTGCAGTTATGTATGTTTCATTCTTCGCTACAGAAATTTTCATTGGTGTTTGTAAATTGACGGAACTATGAAATAAATCATCTCTGTTGACAAGGTGGTCGGATGCGCCAGAATCCAGTATAAAAGTAATTTTATTACTCTCTTCCTCGAGATAAAAATTTCCTGCCATAAAAGCAAAACCAGACGGATTGTCATTTGACGTAGAAGGCTGATGTAATACTTCTATATTTTGGACAGTTCGGTTTCTGTGAAAATTTTGATGTTGGATTGTTTTCTTGTAAAATAAACAATTTTTCTTTAAGTGACCTTTCCTGCCGCAATGGTGACACTTTGTATTTGATAATTTATTATTTGGTTTAAATTTTCGTGCCTTATATTTTGCTTGATAATGATTTTTAGTACATTCAAAGCTTTGCTTCTTTGGTGCGTCTCCAAACTCTGCATGAAGAACTTTTGTGCTTGTGTCTCTATTGTCATGTGTTAACTTGACTTCGTGGTCCAAAAGTCTTGTTTTGACAAAAGGCAAAGTTAAATTATCCTCAGATAACGTTTCTATAGCTGTTATAACGCCATCATAGGATTTTGGAAGAGTCAGCAATAAATGAGATACTTTATCGGTTTCCTCCAATTTTGCACCAGCTGCCATTAATTCCGTAATAAGGTCATCGAAAACTGTGAAATGTTTTATTAACGATGCGTGAGTGTCTAACTTCAATCCCAGTAATTTCTTTCGTAAAGCTAATTGCGTGGCAAGGCTTTTGCGTTCATAAATATTATCTAAATTGTGTAAAACGTCTCTTGCAGTATTGTCTAACTTTACAAAACTTAGAAAAGAGTTCGATAAATATTCCACAATAATATTTTTAGCTGTACGTTCTGATTTTATCCATTCGTCAGTGAGGGGATCCGGAATATCCTCATCAATAACTTTAATAATGTCAAGTTCAGTTAATAAAGCACGAATTCTGATTTCCACACACCGTATCTATCACCATCAAAGGGTTTAATGTTTCTTTTCACTTTTAAATTTTCCATAGTCACTGCACAAATAAACACCCTGTATTTAGTTCACAAAATGCAACTAACACGCGGCGTACACTGGGCCCATAACCTATAGGAAATAGGCTATGGAAAATCAAATTAAAGATTAAAGTTTTAAAAACGTCTATTTGCCTTATTGTAAGAACCACTAGGAAAGCACGCCAGTATAATACTACTATGTCTTTCTAGAGAAACCAAACAAACGCTCTAAAGACTTACGTAATTATTTTGATACTTAAGAATATTTATGTGCTTATATTTGGTTACACTGTGCCTCGTATAGGATACAGTTTTGAGACAACAAAGACTCATTGATTAGGTTTTTGCCTTTACACATATTGGTGACGCTATATTCTAACACTCTCTTGCATTCTTTCTTGCATTCTGCTCATTCATAATTATAGACAGCCCATTCGTTCAATGTGTTTTACTTTTATTTACAATATTTACAGAATTTACAAGCTCTCTATTTGCACTTTAAAATAGGTAATTCGTATTCAGAATTTTATTTTGGATGTCGACGGGGTATTTAGGGAGAGGAGGTACTGACATGTGCTTCCCAACGCGTTAGCTGGTATTTGTCTTTTATGCAAAATAAATTGGCAATTTGTGGTATAACGGTTTGTGCGTCTGTACATGACTTGCTCTTATCTCTGTTAGGTTTTCTGTTATGGTAGATGTTTGTATTTTTGTCGAATATAATTTATCTGAAATGTCGTATATAATAATATGTTCTTTTCGGCATTATGTCAAGTCGTGTAAAATATTCATTATACACCACAACATCCTGTTTGGGACCCTCTGTAATTTGGTCATTTGCTTATCACTCATTTTACTACACCACACTGGAGCGGTATTGGCCTGATAATTTGCTTGTATTAGATGAGTTTGTTGCCAGGTGACAGGCTTGAACGAATACAGACTGTATAATAAAAAGACGGCCTTTTTCAGGACTGATGCTATGTGTTCCCCGAAGAAAAGCCTTTGGTCGACTACCATACCTAGCTATTCTATTTTGTTTGTCGGATTTATGGTTATGTTAATTATTGTTATCGGAACGTTAATTGTAATGTTTGTATGTTTTTTAATGTCAATTTTCCATTTTTTGTACCATGGCACCAGGTTATGGAGGTATTTTTTTAGGTGGACATTAGCTGCATTTTCATTATGGGAATGGGCGTATAGGAGGTTGTCATCGGGGAATATTGTTTCTTTGAAATTTGGGTGTTTGGGGAGGTCTGAGGTATAGAAGCAATAAAGTTTTGAGGATAACACCGTCCCTTGAGAAACCGCGGCGTGCAGGCGCTGTGGAGCTGATAGCTGACCCCCCTACCCTGACCCTAAAAGCTTTGCCTGTTCCTGTTCCAAGGGCAGAAATGTTACAAGGTGCAAAGGAAAATTGTAATAGGTAATTAGTTTATATATTAGGCCATTTAGCCACATACTATCAAATGCCTTTCTGACCTCCAGGGCGAGTATGACCGTTGACTGTTGTGGATTTATTTATTTATGGCGTCTTGTAGCACTTTTGCTATCAGTAGATCTGTGCCATGCCCGCTCCTGAAACCGAATTGCTCGTTCTGTCTGTTTTTCTCTAGATCAAATATTTTTATTTTATTCAATATTACTTTTTGGGTGATTTTCGATAGTGTGTTTAGGAGGGATATGGGTTTGTATGAGAGTCCGGGCTTGTAGGTTCATTTCTGGGTTTTAGAATAGGGATAACAATGGCATGTTTCCATTAGGACGGGAAATATTAGATTATCATAACTGCATTTATTATATACATCAGTTGAACGATTCCCTTTCGTGGTAGATTTTTGATCAATATACTAGAAGCCTTATTGTTTGGGAGGGTGTTTTTATGATTTGGGATTAGGTTTTTGGGTTATTGAGGAGTTTTGCAAGAACAGGAGGTGATACTGGATATTTTTGGGATGCTGTCTTTTGTGTTATTTTTGTTTTGTCGTCCTGTTCTTGTGTTTCGTTGACTTTTCCTTTATGGGCTTCAGCCAGAAGCGTCGCAAACTTGTTAGCCTTTTCTGCATCTGTCTGGAGAGCATTTGGATTTAGGAAAGGAATTTGGGCGTGTTTGTTTTCAGTCGTCTTATTAGCTTCCAAAGTGAATTGCTCTGCGGGAAACCATTCTCCCTAGGAGCCTTATTGTTTGGGAGAGTGTTTTTATGATTTGGGTTAAGGTTTTTGGGTTGAGGAATTTTGCAAGAACAGGAAGTGATATTGGATATTTTTGGGATGCTGTCTTTTGTGTTATATTTGTTATGTCCTCTTGTTCTTATATTTCTGTGAGTTTTTCTGCTCTTCAACCAGATGCGTCACTAACTTGTTAGCCTTTTCTGCATTTGTCTGAGGAGCACTCGGATCTTGGAAAGGGATTTGTGCGTGTTTGTTTTCAGTCGTCTTACTAGCTTCTCAAGTAAATTTTTCTGCGTCGGTAAGTTGTTATTGTTGTTTTCTATGTATTTTTTTTATGTTGGTTTGTTTTTTGTCTGGTTGTTTTTTGTAAGTCCGCCATTCTGTTTCGGTCCAGTGGTCATCGATGCCTTTGCCATCGTAGTCTGATTTTGTTTTAAATTTTATTGTCCGTTATCGCCCAGGGTAATCGATCTTCAGCTGGCTTTATTTTGATTTTTTTGGCCACTTTATTCCTTGCAGATTGTAGCTCTTCAGTAAAAATTTTTATTTCTTTTTCGAGTTCTTCGATATGGCGTATGTTGTTATTTATTTTATATATTTTTGTTTACTATTTCTCTGAAGAGCTTCCAGTCTACCTTCGAATAGGATCACGTTATGGGATTACTGGGGTAGGTCTTAATGAATTACTACTTACCACATCCGAAAAACCTTTGAGCTTCAAGTTATCATATCAACCTAGGTCTGTTGTACCTATATACTTCTCAGCGCCGTCTATATAATTATTTTATTATGATTATTATTATTATTACTATTATTATCATCGACGATTAATGAAAAGTAAAGGTTTCATATACAGGACTAATTGAGTTGTTTTTCCTGTGCATAAATATTACATAGATGAAAATATCCCAAAAAATTCTCAAAATGAAATAATAAGTCGTAAGTTTTTAAATATATAACTATCAGATAAAAGCTGGTTATCTTTCTACTTTTTTATCTTTGTTTTATAGGGTTTTAAGAAAAAGCCGAGAAACTGAAATAAAAGTTTTTCCTGTTTCCTGCGCTTCCGATTCTGCTTAATCGAAAAGTCTGGAACAATTTTCCGATTTGTTAGGATACGCACAAGATTGAAAGATTACATGAAAACTGTTTTTGTTTTGAGGATTAAATATTGATCTTTTCTGCTGAAATAAATAAATGTAAACCTTATTATCTCTTGTATAAAATACAAATCATTAAAAAATAATAAAATCATTCCTCTAGACCGGCCACGGACACGGAGAGGGATGTTTGCTCACATAAGGGTTACCATCTCCAAATTTTGCAAACCAGGATTAGAACAGCGCTGGCTCGTGACATTTTTTGAATGGCCATTTACACGAAATTTTCTAAATAGGTAGGTAAACTAAGTGTTATGTTATTATCATTTACTCTTCCTTCCTATTGTTTTTGGAATATCATACCCTAAGTTATTTTTTTTTTTTAGTTTTGGGTAGGATTCATAAACCAACTTTACAAAATCAATAAAAACAAAAATTTTTACTTATATTAATTTGATTTGATTATTGTAATGTAGCATACCTTTCTGATAAATTACACGTTGACTGAAATTGACAACAAGGCGCTAAAATATTGTTGCTGCGAGCCAATCAAGCGGCAAGCGGTGCGCGCTTGCGCATGTTACCCGTTAAATTTCGTGGGACGTACGGCTCCTTTTTATATGAAAGAAAAGAAATAAGACACTTTAAGTCTTCCGCCACTGGTATATTAAGGTAAAAAGCTTTAAAGGGTAAATTCTCTTCATGTTTCGAATGTATATACATTCATCTTTAGGAGAATAGAGAAAATAATATCCCCAGATTAGTAGTGCACTGTAATGAGGTCACACACCGAGTTATGAATTGTATTTTTTGTGCTTTTTGTTACGTTTAATTACTTGTCAAAAATTTTTAGTTGTTTTTGTGCATTTTATTTTTATTTTGCTTCAATTTTAATTACTTTTTTGTGGCCAGTAAGTACCTACAATTATTATTTATTTGAGCAAAAATTTACAGGTTAAAATTTTATTATTCTTTTTTTGGACGTTAAACAGTGCTGGATTTACCATTAGGCTAAGTAGGCTGGAGCCTAGGGCGGCAGATTTTAGGGGGCGGCAAATTTGGCCCAAAATTTTTTTTATCTTACATAAATAAATGGTACAATCTTTATTCATGGTCGACGGGTAGTATTTTTTTAAATAAACTTTATTGTTGGCCGTGTCTGTTAATGGGGATAAAAAAAGGTAGTTGGAACTTTACTGGCTTTGCAGAAAGAAATTTCATTTTCAATAAAATAAGTAGGTAATCATAAATTTATAAAATATTTACTAAAAATTATTGACCAAATTTGGGCGTGGTCTTAAAAATTTTTTTCGCCTGCGGCGCATTTTGCCTGTAACGGGCTTTTTATTTCCCGAACACTTCACCTGTTTCACAACTCACGAGCCGTTACTGGTATAGGGGCGGCAAAAATGGAATAGCCTACTACCGGCAAATTTGTAAATCCGCCACTGACGTTAAATCAATCATAATTATTATTGAGTGCCTTACACGTTAAGGTCGGGACACACCTATCATGCACCCTTCCGATCCGACTCCGATCATACAGTCGGACGAGTGCCTGGACCTCTATTCTCCAATTTAAGAGAAGTGAATGCTCTCTCGCGAAAAGGGACAATTCACATCATATGCTCACATCGTTTGGTATCGTTCTCTCACTGTAAAAATTCCGTATTCTCCAGCATTCCGACAGTGGCGGCTGGTTAATGAAGGGCTCTGGGGCGCCGCCCTCCCTGCAATTATTTCAAACAGAATCCAAAAATACTTTACTTAAAAAACCAATAACGCAATGTATGTAAGCAATCAATTAAAATAATTCAAACCAAACGTAGCCCTATTCTAACGAACAGGCTATACTCATAGACAAGCGAGTTGCGCGCTCTCAAGGTTGCACTAAGCGCGGGCGGCAGCGGGCGACCGATTATCCGTCCCGATTCAACGCTTCTCTCGATGGGTTGTTATGACGATGGAGGCCTGACGTCACCTACACATCGCACAACGAGCAGCCACGGAGAGCTCCAATTTTCCGCGCCCACTGTTCGCGAATCGCGATGCGACCTGTCGTCTGTCGATGCCGCTGACTCGCTGACGTTTTGTTTATTTGTTTTGAGTTATTTATTAGTTGTTATAAAATTGGAAAATGTCGTCTAATATAAAGGTCAGTGATTTACAGAAGGTTGTGTTTAGTTCTCTGAGCTTAAGTGAAAAACTTGATTTAAAAAAGGCAGGGCGGCCACTACCAATATTGAACATTGTACAAGTGCAATCAAAATGTAAAAGTAAGGCACAGTTTACGCGTAAGTTTGACAAAGAAATATATAATAAAATATTCTGGATAGTCAACGATAGTCAAAAATTCTATACACAAAACTAAAATCAGAAAAATAAACCTGATACGGCACGACACTGCTCAGAAAATGCTTTAATTTTTTTACCAGAACTCCATTCTCGACAACCAGTCTCCGGCCCGTCCATCAGTTCATAACCACGTATATTTTATCTCCGTCTCTTCCACTCCATCGGCGGTCACTGGCCTATCTCTGTCTGGCAGAATCGATCGTTAGACGGGCCGGGAACCGCTTCAGTTATACCGCTTCAGTTAACTGGCGCTTATCACCCCTGACAACGTGCCTAAATTCTGAACGGTTGCCAGTTCTACCAAATTTTCTGGTTTGTTAATATATTATGTATAAGTATACGAGAAACAAGGGTTTGTTAATTAGTTGTTTTGAAACACTGAAAACACTTTTTGTCTTGATTTCAGTTATATTGTTTCTTAAGGACTAAAGAATGTAAAATTATAACAATGAATGGCTTGTTATTTTTTTCTGTCACACTCAAAACTCCTCGGTTTAAAGTATATTTCAAACTAGCTTTTAAAGAAAGTTACTGACTAACAATTGAATACTGATACAAATGAAACATCTTTAATAAAAAAAACTTAAAGAATTGAAGAAGAAAGATCTAACAACCCTGGTTGTGAGGTCGGTCTCTTTGAGACTGTTTACCGCCATATGGAATGATTGGAATGTCCTCAAACTGAGTTTGGATAAATAATACACGCTAGTATTAAATAAATTGCTAGTATATCAAACCCGCTTTAGTGTTATATCAATTCCAGATTTGCTAAAACAGTGTTATTATCGGTAGTAATCAGTTTTATTAGCAGCACAGTATAGTGTTGAATAATGAACTACTTTTAATACAGCAATTTAGTTAAGAAATAAATTGTATCTTCTCAATGCGAGGCATTTTGTTCCCAGTAAAGCACTTTCTCTACAATTAAGAAAGCAGAACAGTGTTCCCAAAAACGAATTGATCCATTAGAACCTATAATCCACAAGACGTTGGTGGGGGTTCGTAGCGGTCGGCAATCGCCGCGCGCTTATTATTAGTTTTAATGTATTTGTTGCGCAGGTCCCATCGTCGTTCGGAGTATTCTAGCTGTCCTGATGAATTTGAATTTTATTGATCGTACCTGTTTCAATTAATTTATTTTTACTTTATATTTACGTTTTTTTTTTAAACTACATGTCAGATAAAGCAATAGAAAATTCTTATTTCGCACAACCCATCATTAGTTTTGGACTTTATAATCTGTGGACGAATTTTACCATCTGTTGCATTTTTGTTGAATAATAGATAATCATATCCAATGCGACAAAAACAATATAGCATTAGAAGCTATTTAAATTCTTGAGAATTACAGTACTGATTTTTAGTGGTAAGTATATGCTTTATTAACCGGAGCAAGCAACTATTATTATGATTAATGTTAAGTTTCATTACAACTGCCAGTCGAAACTAATACTGTATATAAAACCCGATTACACCTCCAATAGAACTTGATAATTACTGTGAGTATTCATAGCAATAATCGGTATAAACCATTCTATGGTAGCAATAACTCCTATTTCCTATTGGTTAAATTACCGTGATATTATCACTACACCACGGTCTAGCAATTTTCGTTGTCTTACAGTAGGAAAGCGCATTGCTGTCACACATAGTATTCATCAGTTGTATAAAGAATATGTGAATTGTTATAAGGAATAGAAGGCTTTTCTCAGTGTGGTTAAATTAGGTGCAGTTAAACCTTTATTTCAAATATAATAAGGTAAGGTAACCTTGCCTGTATTTTATTTGTGTTTGAGTAATAGGATACATAGCAACCGTAGAAGAATAAATATAGTTTAAAAAAACTAAAAAACACGCTTTAATAATTAATCAAACTAAAAAGCGGAAAATAAATATAGTTTAAAATAATTCGTGAAATTCTTAATATAGGCGGAAAATAATAATGAACGATAAAAATTAGTACTATTGTGAAAAAAGCGTGGGGCGCTTTGTGCTATATTTTTCGTATATCGAGCACCCCACGCTTTTTTCACAATAATACTAATTTTTATCGTTCATTATTATTTTCTGCCTATATTAAGAATTTTACGAGTTATTTTAAACTATATTTTTTTTCTGCTTTTTAGTTTGATTAATTATTAAAGCGTGGGGTGCTCGATATACGAAAAATATACCACAAAGCGCCCCACGCTTTTTTCACAATAATACTAATTTTTATCGTTCATTATTATTTTCTGCCTATATTAGGAATTTCACGAATTATTTTAAACTATATTTTTTTTCTGCTTTTTGGTTTGATTAATTATTAAAGCGTGTTTTTTAGTTTTTTAAACTATATTTATTTTTTATTTTTTAGTTTGAGTTATTGTTAAGAAATTTGTTTTTTTTTTGGGTAGAGATAGTCATAGAAAGGTCCGAAGTAGAGATGGAATACTGTCACTAATTTAACAATGACTTTTTGAAATGGCTAGATTTAAAGCAGTAGATCCATTTTTTTAAAATAGCTAGATTCAAAGCATTGGATCCACAAACCCGAACAAACCCGAATAAACCCGCTCGGCCAACGGACCAACTGATAGCGAAATAATGTACCAACACTAGAAATTAAGCCGAGTGCTCGACCCGGAAAGAAGGTAGATAGTACGCATGCGCATACGGTGAGCTCTATCTCTCTCACTCTCATACAGAGGATCTGTAAGGAAATGATTTAATTCCGGCGATCCTGATCAGGATAATGAGATAAACTTATCAAAATTATTGTATTGTCAGCGGTTCTTGATAAGTCTACAAAATTTAAATTATATCTGACCGCTTAAAGTGGGTCAAAATCGGGTTCATGAAGTTGGTAACAAACAAACATACATACAAACATACAGGTGAAGCTAATAAAAGCGTGTAAAAAGTGATGAAATTGGTTTTTCTTTAATATTAAAATTAAAATCCTGGTTTACAATTTTAAATTTTATAACGCTATTATAAATCTTATAAATAAATCTGAGCCGAACACTACAATTTAATTGAAATGTTTTTTTTGCGAAACTGCCATTAAAAAATCCAGAAAGCTATATTTTTTAACACGGTTCAAATTTAAATTTCACAACGCAGCGCAGGCATAACTATAATTAATTAAAAACTGGAAGTGATCCGGAACATCTGGATTCGGGCTCGTCAGAATAATGATAATTACTAAATATATTTTGTAGACAGAGCCGAATTGACAGTTTTTTAACGAGCTGTCTCAAGCGGTCTCCAACTACTGCCTCCAATTTTCTGATTGATTGCGATTTGTATTAAGGATATTGAATGCGCTATTTGAAAAATATTTTACTGCATATTGGAAATTTACAACCCAAGCAGTGATTAAACTGGAATACTAGAACGGAAATTAAAATTTGGCCGCGGACTCGGTGATACAGCGCGCAGCGTTGCTCTGCACCAGTGGCGGATTAAGGAAGGGCGCGGGGGGCGCCCCCCCCCCACCCGAGATGTTTTCATAAACGATTTTTTATTTTTTTTTTATTTATTTATTTTACGTCGGCCTTTTTCCGCAACGAGGCCAATCACCGACGCCAGGGAATTTGTCACACACTATCTGGTAATTTTGCCGAATCCCTCTTTGTCGAGGGTAGGGTTCTTTAACGTGCCAACATCCATGACACGGGGCCCACAGTTTAACGTCTCTTCCGAAAGACGGCGCCACCTCTTAAACCAAATTCCAAATTTAATATCGACGTTGCCGGCATCGGGAATGGAACCCGGGCCTACGATCTGTGAGGCTGCTGCGCTGACCACCAGACCACAAGAAAATAATACTTGTATAGAAATTATTATACCGTTCGAGCAAAAATAATGTGTATCAAAGAGGGATTGGATTAAAAAACGTGGGGCTTGGTTTAGATTACAATGATATGGGGACGATATACTTAGTTAACTATTCTTAATGCCCAGTTGTATAGGTTCCGGTTAATCGGCATTTCATTTTTATAGGTTGCGGTTATCTATAAATGTTCAGATTAACCGTTGGTTTGAAATTATAGGTTACGATTAGCTCGAAACTTGGGGTTTAACTAACAGTTAATTTAACAGGCCAAAAAGCACCCGTTGAAAATCAATCTTAGGATTAAAATAGGAAAAAATTACATACCTACTTCTAACATATAACCTAAAAATCCTAAAATACTTATAATATAAAATATGATAATGATGTGATTTTATTTTTATATTATACGTTCAAGGCAACAAATTGTAAAACGGTAAGATATGATAGGTTAAGTTCAGTTTTTAGTTTAAAATTCGCTATGAAGTTAGCGACTATTTGGTTTAAGCGAGATTTATAAAACTGATATATTTTATTAATCTTAACATTAAAGTGGTGCTTAATCTTATCTTTAGCGTTCAAATTAAACAGAACCTATACAACTGGGCATAAAACAAAACGTTTTGACAAAAGACAACGACATTTGACAACAGCTCATTTCGTCGTTAAAGTTCCCAGATTAGCAGTGTAGCAAGCTCATGCGTCAGATTGCGTCATATTGTTTTCTTCCGATTTTGGTGTTTAGTGTTTCTGTGGCTGTTTTTTGTGTAGTGTGTGTTTTAAACATTTTACTTTTGGATTTTATATATTTCAGAAACCGCTTTCCTTGGTGTTTATTATTTAAGTTTAATTGTGCATACAAACACCATTTTGGTTAACTCATCTGTTATCAAATCAATACCTTTAGTGCCTAGTTAAATCATTTACTTATCATTATATACAGGATGTCTCATAACTAATGGGCAAATGCAGCAACAGGAGGTAGTAGACTTGAAAATATGTCATTTATGCTTAAGAACGCACGATACATTTTCAATAAATGGGTTATTCCAAGAGAAGTTGCCCGCTACTACATATATTTTTTTTTTATTTTATTTTTTTTTAAGTCAGCAGCAGTGATATATTTTGAAATACTTATCAATTATACACTTTGGATCACAAATCTAGCATCAGCAGTGTACTTTTTTCTTTTTTTGCAAAGACTCACTGAATTTTACATTTAGTGAAACACCTAAAATAAGCATATAATTTAAAAAATTTTTGCATGCTCCCGCATTTTTCTAAGAAATTCATTCCGTTGCTCTGGGTCTGCATTAAGCCGTTCTCTATAACGCTGCTTTTCTGCTGCGGTTAAAGCCATATTCTATAAAAAATAAAAAAATTGCAACAGGTTTTCTAATTTATTATTCATAAATAATAATTTTGTCATATATGTTACCATATGTCACATATGATACCTAAGGAGTGGTAACATATTTGACATTTCACACATAACAATTTAAAATTGCCGCCATGTTCAATCTGATTGGCGCGTTCAGAGTAATAAAAGAAGTATTCACATTTGGATTTATGTTTGCATAATTTGTATACAATTTGTTATAAAAAAAACATACGATTGCTGGAGTAACATGTTTGACTTATAATAAACATACGCACCTGCTTTGGATACTATCTTTTTTAAAAACTTTCTTTTAAATTCACGAAACACAATAAATTTATCACCAACATCAACCCAACACACTAAACTTACGTTTACTGGTCGACTGGTGAAAAAACAATGTTGTCACGTCGCACGTTATTGTATTTATTTCTTGGGTAACATATTTGACATCGTTTCCAGATACACCAATATTTTATAAAATTATGGCATTTCTTTAAATGTATCTCACAAATACTTACCTAAATAAAGCGGTACATAAATAATTATTTGCTGACGGAAAAGAACAAACAATATGCATCTTAACAATATAACGCGTTCATCAATTTGAAGGACCATATCGGTAACTGGTAACATATATGACATTTACCTTAAATATAAGTATTTTATTTTACAAATACAAAAAATTTCTCGAATATTTTTGATCTCAGTGTTAGATAAGGTTAATTAGGATTGACAGAAAAAAAAATAGTGGCAAATTTTTAAAATTTAACGGTAAAATGATTTGAAACGCAATTATTTCAACTTATCTTGGAATTTCCCAAATATGTTTCGTTAAGAAAGGTGTTTATTTAAAAGATTCTTGCCATCTAGCATTTAAAACCAATTCTCTCAAAAACTAATTGAAATATCGAGATTAGTGAAGTATAATTACTTTTTTACGTATAAAAGATCACTCTTCCATAATTTGAGGTATACCGGGTGTCCACGGAAGGTGGCTCGCCCCTCTAACTTTTTTGTTTTTCAAGATAATGAAATAAAATTCGGGGGCTTTGTATACGACATAAAACCGCATTTTTTGACAGGTGACTCATTATTACTGAACTTCCGGTTTAACCGGAAGTGACATAAACTTTCGATTTTTAAATGGGACACCTGGTATATTTTTACTTTTTTTGACTCCATATGACATTCTAAATACAACGATGTGTCACTTGTTACTTTTTGTCACAAAGAAAATTTTTTTTTTTCAAATTTATTGTTTTATCTAGAGGGCTATGAATACCTTAAAATCACTTATTTCAGTTCTTTAATCTTGGGAAAAATACAATTTTACTATTTTTGGTCCAATGCTATGTGCTATGTAAAATTTAATCTTTAAAGTTGTATAACTCATTTTTTTCAAATGGCAACATGGTGGCTCGTCGGGTTAAGAAAAAAGAGGATTTTATTACGATTATTTTGATACCCATAAACTATTAGGTTTTAGAAAAGCTGCCATTAAAACACTTTAAAAAGTTAACTTAGAACTTTCCTAAAATGAAGCATCTTTTGAGAATAAATTTAGATTTAAATGCATCAAGTAGCCTATGACCAACAAAACCAATAAAACAAAATCATGCCTTGAAGAAAATTGAAATGCCAACAGCTTCTGCCAAAGTAAATTAGTTTGTTGTTTAAAAAACATGGAAAATAATAGTTTTACAAGAAGTGAAAAAGTTGATATGATATTATAGTGTTTGGAGAATGTAGAAATGATTTAACCGATGCTGCACGACTTTACGCACAAAGATATTTTAATTGGCGTCATCCAACCCGGCACTATTGGGTACCCAAAACTGGTTCCGAAAATGCGAAATAAGCCTGACAATAATAAGATATCAACTTTTTCACTCCTTGGAAAACTATTATTTTCCATGTTTTTTAACCAACAAACTAATTTACTTTGGCAGAAGCTGTTGGCATTTCAATTTTCTTCAAGGCATGATTTTGTTTTATCAGTTTTACTGGTCACAGGCTACTTGATGCATTTAAATCTAAATTTATTCTCAAACGATGCTTCATTTTAGGAAAGTTTTAAGTTAACTTTTTAAAGTTTTTTAATGGCAGCTTTTCTAAAATCTTATAGTGTGTGGTATCAAAATAATCGTAATAAAATACTCCTTTTTCTTAACCCGACGAGCCACCATGTTGCGATTTAAAAAAAATGAGTTATACAACTTTAAAGATTAAATTTTACATAGCACATAGCATTGGATCAAAAATAGTACAATTGTATTTTTCCCGAGATTAAAGAACTGAAATAAGTGATTTTAAGGTATTCATAGGTAAAATAATAAATTTGGAAAAAAAACATTTTCTTGGTGAAAAAAAGTGACAAGTGACCCATCGTTGTATTAAGAATGTCATATTGAGTAAAAAAAAGTAAAAATATACCAGGTGTCCCATTTAAAAATCGAAAGTTTATGTCACTTCCGGTTAAACCGGAAGTTCCATAATGTTAAGTCACCTGTCAAAAAATGCAGTTTTATGTCGTATACAAATCCCCCGAATTTTATTTCATTATCTTGAAAAACAAAAAAGTTAGAGGGGCGAGCCACCTTTCGTGGACACCCGGTATAGCGGCCAGAAATGTGAGAGACAAAAATTTATCAAACTCACATTGTGTAGCTAGCGTTCTCTAGGAGGTATCTTAACACTCATTATGGAATCCTCCTTCTTGCCCTCAAAAACATAACTACACCAAATTTGATTCATATCCGCTCAACAAATATTTATTTGGATCACCCTGTATCTCTTTAAACGTATGATAAATTAAATGGAATGACATATTTTCAAATCCACTATCTCCTGTTTCCGTTCGTCTCTTAGTTACGGGACACCCTATTATATTATATTCATTGTTGAATTTGTGGCATAAAATTAAAACTCAATCGCAAAAGTAAATAAATGTAATTAATATAAAGAAAAATGTAACAAATACAAAAATTCACAGATCTTGCATCTTACTCAAGTATCGTGGGCGTATTGAAAATACCTACAGTGGCGAGAAGGAAACCATTATGTCACAGCACAGATTACTCCAATCTGTGAGTATGTAACGTGCCGCTATCACGCGTTATTATGACGGCATGGATGCTCCGATTTAGTTTCAAGTAATAATTAAATTATTATACTTAGAAATGTGTGAATTTGACTGTTTTGTTAAAATAAAAAATATAGGATAATCTGTATATTAGTACATATTGAAGAGAGCTCAAAACCACCTTTTCAAAACGTTTGCACACGTTTCATTATAGTGTTCATCGAACTAGTATCATTAATAACTTTAATGTAAGAATATAGAACAATAATAGAGATGATCTACTCTTTATTATGTCCAAATAAAGGTATATTCAAAATTCAAATACACAGTATAATATTTAATTAGTAATATTATTTTGTTTAAATAAACATCCTGATAAAGCCGACGCAGCTTGTGTGCAGCTGTGGCTTTTGGAAGATCCCGTAACATGAAAGTAGGTAGGTACTGGCCGATTCAATACTAACTACTATAACTGTTCTCTCTTCCTGCCATATCTTAATATCAACAAATATAATAATACCCAACACAACCCACAAACCCAAAACAAAACAATATTAACACTCAGCAGATGATGTCATCGATCCTGTGCTGCTCGGATGTTTGTTTAGACTTCACCGCCGTGTTATTTATGTGCATGTCGCATGTCGCGTTCATTTTTCATAAAATAGACCCGTATATACGCACCCAGTAGTATTTTCAATACTAAAAACGGCGTTACCGCGCGAAAGCTAAACGTCAACTCTACTACTGAACTGAAAGCCAAACTTATTTTATTAGTATAGACAATATTTCTATACCGCAAGCAAAAGATATTAGTCATTGGCTTTCTTTAAAGCTGGTAATCAGATAACCAAAATATAAACTACTTATTCTAAGGTTACATAAAGCTTATTGAAAAGCATTTTGAATATATCTTAACATTCATATATAAAATTCTCAAAAAAGTAACAATACCAAAACGGTTCCCAATATGGTGTTTTAATTGGACGTGCACCACAAAGCTTACACCTCGCAAAAAATGTATTACTTTTTTCTTTGTATAATAAATACATAAATATCTATTTTGCTTTTTATAAATAAATACTAAAAGATATAAATGTTGTTTTCTTCGGTTCCTTAAATTCTATAATGTTTTCACATATTTATTTTGGTAGGTACGGGTCTGTCAATATTTTATTTTATAAATAATAAAATTAGTATCTACGCTATACCTTTACAAACTATTAAGACTCCCTTACAAATTTTAACAGCTGGCAAAGGCAAAGGTAAAAGAACTTAATCCGGATCTGTTTCTGTAGCCAACCGTTTAACGTAAAATATACCAGACTTCAACAGGGTGCCATTAATGACAGGTGATGTGGCGAGTGCTTAGATTAATTTGACTTTACATCTAACCAAATCTAGGTTAAAATTTTGTCAAATTCGTATTATGACATGATATGCCAAACTAATGAGTAATAAAATAAGTAGACAAATAAAAATATATTGTTGTTGTTTACAAAATTAACAAAGTAAGAATTTACAGAAAGAAAAAGAAAAATAATTATATACTTTGCTGCAATTGGCCACCGCCATGCTCCAAGCATAAATTCACACGTCTCTTCATATTTTCGAAAGTGTTGACCAGCATCTCTGGAGAAATATTACCACATTCTTAGATAATCCTTTCTTTTAATTGTTCTAAATTTGCAACTGGTGTTTTAAAAATAGTGTTCTTTAAACGAACGTTTGCAACAAGTTCTTCTGTTCTTACAGATGGTCTTCCTGCTCCTTTTTGTATTGTATAGAACCTGTTTCCCTAAACACAGCCACGGTTCTTTTCAGGCAATGATAAAAATCTCCAGCAATAAAAGCAACGTTAGGAAAATGTTCGTGAAAATCGTCTATGCACAAACCCGGATTATATTGCCACTCACCATTCACTCGAAAATACGCTTCAACCATGAATGTTTTGTGCTGTTCCGTAAAGCCCATTGTGTGAATTGATCAAGAAATTGGAAAAATGAGCGATGAGTCAAATTACTTGTAACGACTGTCAAAGATGACGGAATAACTGATTGATTGTTAATTCAGGTATTGAAAGAAATGATTTATTAGACCTGGCATTCTTTCGGATGAAGCCTAGTTCCACCTCTCCGGTTATGTGAATTCTCAGAATACACGCATGTGGAGTAGTGAAAATCCCCATTTCCCCACTGTAGGGTAAAAATAAGGGTTTTTACCCCTATTTTACCTTAACCTTATAATTGTATATTTAATGTTATTTCTAATGTTTAGATATTTGTTATTGTTATAATCAGATAGTATCATTGATACAGGGTATATCTAACCCATATCGCATAGTAACATTTTTAAACATTTACTATAACAATAACAAATACCTTTTACAGTTCAAGTTTAAGGTCAAATTAGTTTTAGTATTTATAAAGTCTGATTAGATATAGGAAAATGGGCTAGTCTAGAATATTATTATAGTCAATAGACATAATAGTCATAGAGGCTCTGTATATACCAAAAATGTAGTGTTTAATTTAATATACGTTTTATACAGATCCTCTAAGTTCTCAATTCACAAGTAAACTCGATAGTTCCAGTACATGGCGATCCTGCCAGTCCAGTTCCAGTACACCACATTGTACCCTCAAAAAGGTGGTGTCTGGTTAGCTGTTTTCCAAAGAAGAATTGTTGGTCCTATTTTTTTCCATGACACAGTTACAGCACAGCGGTATAGAGACAATATTTTGAATCCATTTGTGGAGCAATTGCTTGACGACGAACTACGTTTTGAACATTTTCAATAGGATGGTGCAACCGCCCATACAGCCGCCGAAACTGTTAACTACTTACGCAATTTTTTCGACGACAGATTGATCAGTTTTCGATCAGACATTGAATTCCCACCTAGATCACCTTGTTTAACGGTTATGGATTACTTCGTTTTTCCTTATTTAAAGAACTCTATTTTTAAAACACAAGTGGCAAATTTAGAACAATTACAAGAAAGGGTTATCCAAGAATGTGGTAGGTAACATTTCTTCAGAGATGCTGGTCAACACTTTCGAAAATATGATGAGACGTGTGAATTTATGCTTGGAGCATGGCGGTGGCTAATTTCAGCGATTTATGTAATTATTTTTCTTCCTGTATATTCTTACTTTGTTAATTTTGTAAACAACAAAAATAAATTTGTATTTGTCTACTTATTTTATAACTTATTAGTTTCGCATACCTATCAAGTCATAATATGAATTTGACAAAATTTTAACCTAGATTTGGTTAGATACCGTAAAATGGGGTGAATAGGATTAATTTTCCACTTTGAAAGCTTATAACTTGAAAACTATCTGCCTGAATAAATTTCTCAATATCTTAAAACATGAGTTAAGATTGGTACTTTTAATTGGTGGTATAAGTTTTTATACAGGGTGTACCCTGTTGTATAAACAGGGTGGTCCTTAAGTACATCAAGAAAATCTAGGATATGATTCCTGGCATCAATTTAAGTTGAAAAGTTCATATGGACTTATGCCCTAAAATGCTTACCCTCTAAGATACAGGGTGTTAAAATATTTTTAAAAAATAATTGTTTTTTTAAAATTTCGAAACTCTTTGAAGATACGGTATTGAAAATTGATGTCGATTGATTTCGTATTAAACTGCACTTTTTGGTTAAAAAAGGGTTTGCCTACTTCCACCAGTGGCGTGCATGAAGATACCATCAATATTTTTTTGGGAAAATATGTGATACGCCACTGTTTTTTTAACTCTGATGCATTTTTATGCATTACTGATATAAGCGAAACAAAAGTTGTCTCCACTATGTTTTTGAAAAAAATGGTAGTTTTAAAGGAAAATGGAAAATATTTTAACACCCTGTATCTTAAAGGGGAAGCATTTTAGGGCATAAGTCCATATGAACTTTTCAACTTAAATTGATGCCAGGAATCATATCCTAGATTTTCTTGATGTACTTAAGGACCACCCTGTATATATTTATTTTTTTGTACACAAATCCTATTCACCCCGCAGGCGGTGTCAATAGGTTCATTGCTTGATTTATTGACTGTATCGCATTTAAACAACCCCGGGGTGTATAGAATTTTGCACACAAATTTATCTTAAGTAATATAAAAGAGTACTAAAAATAATATTACCTAAATTTTATAAGTGCTGCAGAGTTGTAGAGATATGAAGTTTGTAAGACAAAAGCAAAGATAATATGACAACAGTTTAACCGCTAAATTTGAAATTTTAGGTCATGGTATTCAGTCTGCGATGTGGCTAAGTTATTTTAAGAGTAATGTCATAAAAATTACTTTTAACAACCGTTGCTTAAAATCTGTACATTGAAATGACCTACACTTTAAAATTACAATTATTACAGATTTTCGAAATTTGAAGGTAACTTTCAATCCTAATCACCCCGCTGATCCTATTCACTCCATTTTACGGTATATCGTCCCCATATCATTGTAATCTAAACCAGGCCCTAAGTTTTTTAATCCACGCCCTCTTTGATGCAAATAATTTTTGCTCGCACGGTACTACAATATTTTATGCCAATTTCCACCTTTCCGTCCTAATAAATTAGAAAATATTCCTGCGAAACCGACAGGAGACAGATGACTGACCGAGAACAATAAGCTTGCTTATGGTAACGAAATTCCAAAAAGGGTTGAATTTTTATCCTGTTTATCTTATCCGTATGATTTACGACCGAATCGTGTTTTAACACTGATGTGTCGTAACGATTTAATGTTTGCGTAAACTGGGTAAATGCAGACTCTTTCTCATTATGTTATGTAAATTATTTTTGCCTGGGGTATACTTTTTTTGATGTATTTTTCTTGTTTAATTTAGTAAGTTTCAGAAGAAGAAGCTTTCTGTACCTTGAATAGGAACAATATTTGCAAACATTTCAGACAGAATTAGGAAAAAAATGTAATCAAAGTTTTTAAAGATAGCAGTTGTGAAGAGATTCACACCCGTTTACTAATAATAAAAACACATGTCTGTTTTGTTGCTGTCTTTTTTTGGTAGAAAATGTATGTTATATGTTTTAAATATAGTTTAAATTATAGTTTAAGGTTGTTTTAACTGGATAATTATTAGATCGTGTTTTTTTCCATAAACCATTTTAATCATTTAAATATTTATTGCTCGTTATAATATTCGTTTCGTATTTGTGTGTGTAATAACCTAACAGCAAAAACCAATGTCAAGTGTCGGTGTTCCAATATTGTAATTTGCGATATTACATTCTGTATGTAAATAGTTAAAACGAGACTAGATTGTTTTGATTGACAACGGCATTATTTTAAAATAATCATACCGAATATTTCCCTCATATGTTAAAGTTCCCATAAGAGAAATGCAATTTTCGCAAAATTACAGCGAAAACAGCACTGCCAGAAATCGAAATATTCAAATAAATTACACTCGTGCATAAAAATAACCAGATAATTTTTTTATTCAATGTGTTTTTTTTTACAAATTGCAATCGTTTGTTTTCATATTTTACGAAAATGCCCTCCTCCTGCGGAGTCGGGCTTTTTCGCGAAAATATGAAAACAAACTCTTGCAATTATAAAAAAACACATTTCATTCAAAAATTATCGGTAATTTTGATGCACTTGTGCACTTACCCCCGTAAACAAAACATGCAGATTCAGGATGCAAATCAAATTATCATATAGCTGCATACCATCAACATAGTATGTAGTTTACTCCCTACATGTTGCTTAACCCTTAACTACGGACACGGAGTTGACAGACTCTATACTACATAGTTCGCGCTGTTACTCCCACCACAATTGTTCATGGCTGTTGTCGCTTTAAGTACCTTATCTATTTGCAGTGCTCTGCAACGTGTCTACTGTGGTAAGGTCGTGAAAATTTATTTTTTCGAGTTATGCAAGTTTGGGCTTCTGACAGACTCCGTGTCAGTATTTGTGTAGTATAAGATTCTAATCTATTATGGCTAATACACAGAAAATATGGTTATATATTATGTCCCTATAAATTAAAAAGAAAAGCGGCGTACACTTGCATTAAATGCAGTAAACCTATTTGCCTGCAGTGCTCTCGAAAATGCTGTATAAATTGTTGTTCTGATCGAGAATAATAGGCATAATTCTACCTGCAGATTTTTTTACTACTTGCGTTTAGAATTTGATTTTATTTTTTTTTAACTTTGTGTTATCAGTAGGTTTAAAGTTTTTTTTATTACCAATTATTTTTTGTTATTTTTAAAAGAAGTAGAGTATAAGAATTAGTACTGTGTTTGGAAAATATTACAAAACAAAGGATTTTGCATATTGTTCATTTATGTAACGTTTTTTAAATATTTAACATATATGCTGTAATACAGGCTTTAAGAATACCTTGTGCATTATTTATTGATAAAAAAAAATATATATATAAACGTTTATTTTTTGTATTACTGCATATTTTTTAATAGGAGTCTGTCAGACTCCCTGTCCGTATCAGTGTAACAAAACTGGGTGTCCGTAGTTAAGGGTTAAAGTGGCATAATACTATTAGACCAGGGTCGATAATTTTTGAAACCAAAAAAAATAATAGTAGGATAAAACCCATTGAAAAAGGAAAAGAATATAACAAAAATGAAAGAAAAAATAAATTACGGGCGATCCGAGGTCGGGAAGTGGGGGGCGGTGAGTTTTTAAGGTTAGAAAACGATTTATCTCGATTTTCGGCAAAACTACAAGTCCTATGGAAAAACGTTAAGAGGCAAAGTTGTAGGTATTAAAAAGATCTACAACTTTTATAATTGCACTTTTTTCACATAACCTCAAAATTTATGTGAAAAATTCAAATAACCAAGTTTTTGGTTTTTAATTTTTATCTTTTACAAAAAAAAATTTTCATACACGAAATTTGGTGAAAACTTACCTTTTTATGTCCCAAACACACTGTAATTTTTTTAATTTAAAATATTTATTTTTTAACCTTATTTTAACTTAATATCGACAAAGCATCCTAATTTTTAATCGAAAATTCTCACGTCAAAATATCTGCTTTTTTAAAAAAGTCGGTGGGCTTTTTGTTCGTTGAAATCTCCACTTTCTAATGGTGTAAAAAAATATACATTACTATGGTAAATATTCTTAAAAAAATGCAAAGAAACGAAAAAAAATCGAATCCGAATTTTTTTTTAATCATTATGTAAAATTTTGAGCTATTTATTAAAATTTATACTTTAATTACTCGAAAAACGTAAGATTTCATGTTACATTGATAAACAAAAAAATTACAAATCCATAAAACATAAAGATCGCAAAAAATATGCGAAAAGAGTTGTTCTAAATATTATTAAAGGTCGGATTTAAAGGGGATTTCATCACATTTACCATAGTAATGTATATTTTTTTACACAACCAGAAAGTAGAGATTTCAACGAACAAAAAGCCCACCATCTTTTTTAAAAAAGCAGATATTTTGAGGTGAGAATTTTCGATTGAAAATTAGGGTGCTTTTTCGATATTAAGTCAAAATAAGGTAAAAAAATAAATATTTTAAATCAAAAAAATTACAGTGTGTTTGGGACATAAAAAGTAAGTTTTCACCAAATTTCGTGTATAAAAAAATTTTTTTGTAAAAGATAAAAATAAAAAAACAAAAACTTGGTTATTTGAATTTTTCACATAAATTTTGAGGTTATGTGAAAAAAGTGCAAAATATAAAAGTTGTAGATCTTTTTATTACCTACAACTTTGCCATTTAACGTTTTTCCATAGGAAGTTTTGCCGAAAATCGAGATAAATCGTTTTCCCCCACTTCCCGACCTCGGATCGCCCGTAATTTATTTTTCCTTTCATTTTTGTTATATTCTCTTCCTTTTCCAATGGGTTTCATTCTACTATTATTTTTTTTTTACTTTTTACCATTTGCAAAGGCTTCAGCCCTGGTCTATATACCTACTTAATTCGCGAAAACGATTATCGTTTATCAAATGGTTTTCTGTATCAAACATTTCAACAAAAACTTTAAATGTTATAAAAAAAGGATTAATTTTTCTTCTGGACCTTTTTTCTATTGTTTTTAGGCAACATGTCCCGATTTTTCCCTGGCCACTGTCCAATATCGGTAATAAAGATAGGTTTTTATTAAGTGACACTAACTGGATTATTCTAAAATTTTATCGAAAATTATAATCAAAATCTTAAGTTTTTGCTACATTTCTCGTTCTCGCATATTCTTGTCTTGTCTCGTGAGATTCTCCCAGAACAAACTCTCATCTCGTCTCGCAGGATTCTCGTTCTCATCTCGCCAAAAGGAGACGAGACGAGAAAAAGCTAGATGAAAATGCAACACTAATCTGGATCGCAAAGGGTCACTTTTTACACGGCGCCCATCATTTTACTCCCTTGATATACATAAATAAATACTATTATTTGTTTTTTAGGCCAGATTTTTATACGAATTTATACATACAAAAAATCCATTACGGTATGTGAACCCTTTGTTGCCTTTCTGGATTCGTATGAACTAAAGATATGAAATAAATTTAACTTTTCCGCTCAGCGTCATAAATTTTATTGCTGTGTAGACAAAGATATTTCTTGCTTAATGGGTTGTATGTATGCAAGATCGTGCATGGGATGCGCCATTCTTTGTAACATTAAATGAAACCATTTTTCTGTACAATTTATATTCGACATTTGCTTTTTCTGGATGTTTTCACCGTTCAGGATCTGTCAATATAAATATTTTATGAGCGTGTTCGATTTGCCGTTTATCCGAACGCATTTTAGTTTAAAAAGATCCACTTTTCCGCACGTATCCGCAATATATTTTTCTGCACGCATAATATTTACAAATAAAAAAATCATTTTAATTGAAAAGTAAAAATAAAAAAAGTTGTATTCGGGAAAGTGTGTCGTTCCCAATGATCTGCTAGCTATAGATAAAGCAATAACAAACGAACCTATTGACAAAATCGTATTCCATTCTGAAGTAACTCCTGTTGCAAATTGCGCCCCTCCACTTTATTTGCCAAACGTATGCTCTTAAAAGTAGGTATTAACACAATAATGATAGTAATAATACTAAATGTCTTTTATTGAGAACAAATAATCTACAATTTCAAAATAAGAAATAATATTTCAGAATACCCATAATAAGAGCAGTTTAGTATTAATTATAAATTAGTAGCCATAGGGCTATCCTTTCACTTAACTCTTAAAGTACCTATATATAAATTACGGCTATAATAATATTTTAAAAGTAATATAATAACAACACTTATTTAACAATTTAACATATTCACCCCTAAAGCCATAAATCTATAGGTTTTACCTTTTTCCAGAAGAGAAAAAATATGACGTTATGTGGTAAATTTAAATCTTTGTCTAATACCCATAGATATTTCCCTTAAAAAATATGCAGTTTGGCAACACAGAAGAGGTCGCGTTCCTATTGGTCAGAGAGAAGCGTGACTTTTTTCATTCATAATTTCATTGACGTTAGGTCCACAGAGAAATAAGGGGTTTAGTTTGGTCGTTGTTAGAAAGTTGTTTGGAACTTGTTTCGGTTTATCGGTTTTGTGTAATAATTGCTGTGTTTTTAGTGTTTTGTAATATTTTTTTGAAGACTAATTAAGATGGGTTGCAGGTGTGAAGTGTGCAAGAATGCGGAATATAATAATTCTGCAGTTACTTTTCATATGTTAGTACATAAGAAGTTGGGTTATTTGTAGGGTAGGATTAACTATTTATAGGCGTGGGTAGGTGGCAAAAATAATTAATACTTTACATTTTTGGCATAAAATTGTAGATACTAATATTTACCGTATAAATGTAAAAAATTATTGAATGCATGCAAACATTTTTCGCAACTTAATTTTTAAATAATTTATCATAAACAATTTCAATTTTCAAATTCTCTCCATGACCATGTCTCTATTCTGCATGTGTAAAATAATCTATATAATAATTTATTATAAGAGTTCCTGCAAATCCTTTACTTGGATATGTAAGTTAATTCCTGTAATAAACTATACTTAGTTACTTAAGAATAAAGGTACGATTATTATTATTATTATTATTATTATTATTATTATTATTATTATTATTTTAATTATTATTATTATTATTATTATTATTATTATTATTATTATTATTATTATTATTATTATTATTATTATTATTATTATTATTATTATTATTTTTATATGCTAGTTTTATTTCGATGCGATACTTTTATAGGAATATTATGTAACCATATTGGTAGTGTGTAAATATTAATTTTATAGCTTTTAATTTTAGACCAACATTTTTAACAAATCGCCTTGTTGGTTGAAAACATAACCTCTAATTTTTAATAGATTGATTATTCACAGAAATGCTAATACACTTACTTACCATTATTTTAAGATTGTTTTTCTGCATAAAAATAATAAATTATCAGTCAAACATTTTAAAAACAAATTCATAACAAAATAAGTGCATAACGACAAGTGATAGGGAAACCAGTAACCAGGCTTCCAATGTCAATGAATATTTTGACACTTGAATGATCATATTTCAGAAAACCGTGGTCCGAAATTGACCTTTTTTTCTGTTATCAATAACATTTTCGGGCCATACCCATAGTCAATCATTGCAAGTCAATAAATAGTTTCCATTTGCTCGTTTTAAAAAGCTAAGCAAAGTAAATATCTTTGCGCTGAGCTAAGTTGCGCGAACAACTTTGTATAGTTTGTATGGGAAATAGAGAGGGGCATCCTTGACCGCGGCAAGGGAAAAAAAAACAACTTATTTCATTTAAAATTCAATAAAACCTTAAGAACCCGTGTTTTAAGTAGTGTTATTATTTTTTAGGTCAGTTCAGTTCACCAAATGTTATATTTATAGCTATCCAAAATTTCCCTTATAATAATTATTACAAGCAGTAATTAAATTACATTGAATTTTACTGAAACTGATTTTTCAAAAACGTTAAAAAATATTTGATTTCAGATTGGATAATTATATTTTATTTTGAACCCTGAAACGAGACGCCGCTGTGAATATATGATAGGGCATAGTAACGAGGTAAAATTCTAACGGCTGCAACGTAATCCCCACTCCCGGCCCACACCGAGCTCTTCACCTCCTCTCTTCTACAAACGATTTTGGCAGCAGAATTAAATAGCGTTTATGAATGGCGTGTGGTAGTGTTCGGTGTAGTGGCGTATACTGCCGTCCGAAGTTAAAAGGCGGCAAGTGACAATTTTGGTAATTTGAGATTTTTGAATTTTTCTCTTAATTAGATAGCGCTCTATCTATAAAACTGTTTTTTTTTCAAAAAAAAATTCCTTTTCGGAGAAAAAAAATATTTGTGTAGCCGCAAGTGTAAATTCGTCACTCTTTAAGAGATAAAATGGCGGCTATACTAAATTTCTAAATTTAAAGGCGGCATAATTGTGAATATCCCCTTTTATTTTAAAAATTCTATAGTTCTATAATAATTTTAGAAATGAAAAGGCGGCAATAAACTTTTCTAAATAAAAAGGCGGCCAATTTTACCTTATCTTATTTATTACCTAGACCTAGACATTATTTACCAACACGCAATTAATGTTGAAGTTAAAAAGCGGCAAAGTATTTAAGCGCATTAAAATATTGGACCGATTTCAAGTTAAAAAAAGGCTTTGATTTAATTTTTTTGATAGTTAATGCATTAAAAAATGGTATATCTCTACCAAAACCGCATAAAGAAGCAAGAGGTTTACCAAATGAAAAAAATGCATCTATTTTAAAACATTTGTTCCCTTTAATGAATGAGAACCGGCGTTTATTTTGGGAGAATCTGAAACCAGCAAAAGTAAACGATCTTACATTAATACACTGTTTTTTTATAATATCTCTGTATATTTTTTATAATATTTATTGGTCAAAACCGGTATATACAGTGTCACCAGTAAAGTCCGCATCATATGGGATTATTTTTTATTAATAGCTTTATTCAAAATTTGACTTTGGCATCAAGTTCTGCTTCGATCGAGATGAAAATTAAGCAAAAAAATAGTAGTCACGTGATTTGCATTATCTGTCAAATTTTAATTTTTTCCAAACAATATTTCAAAAGTGGGGTTATTTCTGATAATATCGAAAAAAGTTATAAGAAAAAGTTGTTTTAAATGCAGTTTTTAGCTAACATGCAAAATTTCAGCTGCATAAGATAATTTTGATTTTTTACCAATATTTTGTAAATTGCTCCACTTTTGCAAAATAAGACTCAACGCAACCTACATAAAACTTCTTAGTTTTGACAATGCTTTATTTTAAAAACATTTTCTTTAAAGTAGCGCCATACTAAATGTGTGTTTTTCTACAAAATCAAAATTGGGCTATTAAAATTTGGTCGCATGTGATGCAAAGTTTATTTGTTTTTGACCCTGTATAAGGTAACTTCATAAAATAAGTATTTTTGAAAACGTAGTTTGTGTCTGAAAGTAAAAAAATAAAAAATAAAGTAAATGGGTTTTAAATTAAATCGTTGAAAATAGATAAACTTTACGTTAAGTTAAACTAAAATTTATTTTCCACTAAATGAACACTTTACTGTGTTGACACTGTGTTCTTTTTTGTCTTAATATTAAGGTGTATTACTTTCAGACACAAACTACGTTTTCAAAAATACTTATTTTATAAAGTTACCTTATACAGGGTCCAAAACAAATAAACTTTGCATCACATGCGACCAAATTTTAATAGCTCAATTTTGATTTTGTAGAAAAACACACATTTAATATGGCGCTACTTTAAAGAAAATATATCTGAAATAAAGCATTGTCAAAACTAAGAAGTTTTATGTAGGTTTCGTTGAGTCTTATTTTGCAAAAGTGGTGCAATTTACAAAATATTGGTAAAAAATCAAAATTATCTTATGCAGCTGAAATTTTGCATTTGGGCTAGAAACTGCATTTAAAACAACTTTTTCTTATAACTTTTTTCGATATTATCAGAAATAACCCCACTTTTGAATTATTTTTTGGAAAAAATTGAAATTTAACAGATAATGCAAATCATGTGACTACTATTTTTTTGCTTAATTTTCATCTCAATCGAAGCAGAACTTGATGCCAAAGTCAAATTTTGAATAAAGCTATTAATAAAAAATAATCCCATATGATGCGGACTTTACTGGTGACACTGTATATATGCACTAAAAAAAAAATCTTTTTTTACGCTCTACATGTATATTTTTAATAATGTTGGTAGGTATTTATTGGCGGTGTATTTTGATTGGCTCCAAGATATTTTATGTTAAAAAAATATTAACTGATTTCCATTGCTAATACCAAAAAATCGTCATTTCGGAAACATTAAAAATAATTATTGGATTATGCTGTAAAGTCAATCTATGGGCATAAACGGATAACAATTGTAATTCATAGAATAAGAGTTCAAAAGTAAAGCAAAATATAAATGGTTGTTTAAGGTTTAAATGCGATATAAACAATTTCTTTAAAAAAAGAGAGAAAATTAATTTCTGCACTTAATTTCCCTGTCACTTACCTTTTCTAGTTTGGTTTGAATGATAGCCAAATAGATGATTTTAATGCAAATTCTAATTTTATTCTATGTTATTCTAAAATGTTGTTAACATTTTTTAATTAATAAATAATAATTAATATCATTATTGTTCAAATCCAGCGCTTCTTTAAAAAAATAATATATTTTTTACAAAATACATTTTCATTTACCTAACAAGCACTAAAACGTGCCTGTAAAATATTTACTTGTAAATATACCCCTAAAAAGATAATTGTATATTACTGAACTATAAAAATACTTTAATTTTGCAAATACCATTTATTTTGATTAAAACAATCACATCCTAATCAACAAATATTAAAAATAACATGATTTATAATAATTAAAATTTTAAAACTTTTATAGTGTTGTAAATAGCGGCTCGTTAAAGGATTTGAAGTAAAAAGGCGGCATGTGCTTCGATTTATTTTCCATTTTTTACTTTAATTAAATGAATACTTTGAAACAAGAAAGAATTTACCAACAAATTATCCACCGATTCTTTAAAAAATACGAATATTTTTTATGGAATACATAAATAATGTTCTTTAAAATATCACTAAGCAAAATTTTTTATTTTGGTTTCTTTGAATAGTGATGGACAATATCGAAAAGTTTTTGCCATTTATCTCGAAACTATGGTTTTGTCACTTGCCGCCTTTTAACTTCGGACGGCAGTATAGGTAGCAGATCATTGGTCGTTCCGCACTTGGAAAGAAAGAAAAAACTAAAAAGTCTTCCTCCACAAAATTTAATAGAAATAAATGTTTTAGGGGCCTCTACATGTTTCGAACGTAGAAACGTTCATCATCAGGAGACAGAAAATTTATTTAGTGCTGATGGTAAAGTCCGTCCAGCGGATGAATTCACATATCGGATTAAGGTTGCATAAATTAAATAACCCCTGGCACCTGCAAATTCCAGTAACCCTCAATAAGAAATCTATTATATCAATTAAATGCATAATGTCCAGGTAGTGACCGGGACTGGGGATTTCTTTGTATTTTACTTGTCGATTTGTCTTCAAAGAAAAAGGAACAATTCATTTTGGGTAATTCTAATAAATATACTCGATAAATTGCCTCCATACCATTGTGATTTTAATGCTATTAAATTAGTGTGGGGAATTTGCAGAAACTACTATAACAAGCATGCATGTCAAACGACTAATGAAGAAATCATTTTAAATTTATGGAATGAAGCTTTAAAACAAATTAAACCAGAGACTTGGTCAAAATGTGTTGACCACGTGGAAAAATTGATTCAAGATACTTTTGATTCTGAACAGGTTATTGATGAAATAAGGCCAATTATTATAACTTCTAATAGTGACAGTGACAACAGTGATTATAGTGATAGTGAATATATTGATGATTGATAACCCCCCATATGACGCAAAATAATATATAAATCACCAAATGTTGTAGGTTTGAAAATGTTTAAGAGCCAGCTCCAGCTATTTTTGATTTCTAAATGTTATTATAGATTGAATAAATATGTATAAGTATTATTATTATTATTATTATTATTATTATTATTATTATTATTATTATAAAAATATTACATAATTCAATAATTACAAAATAAATAAATAATTGCAATGAAAATTTTAATTACGGCCCATGTAGCTAAAAGTAGTTAAAATTGTTTGAGGACCGCTGTCTATTTTAATGTAGATAGACTAATTTTGACCATAATCGGTTTATGGCAAATGTGAATTCACTCGCCGGATGGACTTTATTAGCAGAAGAGAAAATGGTATAAAACCTTAATGGAGCTTTTATGGCATTGAAAAATTGAAATTTAGAAGTTACGTATATAAAAAATTGAGGAGAGGTAAAACATGCTGAGCATGTGAAGAAAGTTGGTAAATGAGGTATAAACAACCAAACTTAAAGAGGAAGAAAAAATACCTTCTAAAAAGAAAGTGTCAAAGATTTTTAAATCATATATTTATATAATTTTTTTTTGTAAAATCATTGATAATATGTCTGTAGGACAGTATAAAGTTAAGAATCTTAGGTAGAATTCATGATCTCAGAATTTTGAAAATAGTTTGTGTATTGGGGGTTCTTAACTTTATACTGTCCTACAGACATATCTATTATTAATGATTTTATAAAAAAAATATTTATATTTAGATTTTTAGACTTAAAAATCTTTGACACCTTCTCTTCGGAAGGCCTTTTTTCTTCCCCTTTTAGTTTGGTTGTTTATACTTCATTTACCAAGTTTCTTCACATGCTCAGCATGTTTTACCTATCCTCAATTTTTTATATACGTAACTTCTAAATTTCAATTTTTCAATGCCATAAAAGCTACATTAAGGTTTTAGTCCATTTTCTCTTCTGCTAATACCATCAGTACAATATCAATTTTTTCTATCTCCTTAAGATGAACGTTTCTACGTTCGAAACATGAAGAGACCCCTAAAAAAATTATTTCTATTAAATTTTGTGGAGGAAGACTTTAAGTTTTTTCTTTCTTTCCTACATTTTCAACTTCACTTTAAGTATGGACTACTTCTTCAAATTAATTATATTTACATTTTGGTTATACACAAGGTATTTATTGGCGGTTTTCGGGGTTTGCAAGTATAGTGTTAGGGGGTGGTAATAATGCGTTATTATTACCTGCTTAACAAACTGTATATACATCGATTTGTAATACATATTTCTGTTTTAGTTTGTCGAAAGATTTCTTTTTCCGCTAAATGTAACAACATTCCCGGTAAAGTAAAAGGCCAAGTAAGGAGCAAATTGGATGTAACTGTAAAAAGAATGAAGGATTTAAATACTTAACTACGGTAAAAAGGATTTATGAGGGTAAACCATCCAACGAAGTTGTATCTTGGCCTTATATTTTGCTATCTAAGATGCAGTATTTCCGATTACATCAGTAGATGATGCAAGAAGTTTCTCTTTGTATAAACATATTTTTACTAATAGAAGACAATCCTTTTTAGTTAGGAATTTTGTAAAATATTTAGTAATAAATGCTTTTAATACAATTTTAGGTTAAAAAATTGTTTACTTTTATTTTTCTTTGTTTTTTTTGCATTTAAAAAAAATAAACATTGATTTTTAGAACACAATGTGTTTCTTTACCTCATTTTACTATAATAAATTATGAAATATTGCACACCAGTATGCACATTTGGTAAAAAATGCAAATAACTGCATATTTTTAAACGCAAAATTTTTTTCAAGTGCAATGTCATCATATAATGGCTCGGAGCAAAAGTATGTTTATGAATGAAATGCATGGTCTATCTTTGGTTTATCATCGTTGGTTCTATCGGCTATTAAATGTTACACATTTACCCCTCGCTTTTCTTATAATAAACGCGATCTTCCTAACTTTTTCATTAAAACAAATTAAATTAATGAATGAATGTACATTCCTTCGCTCGGCCTGTGGTATCTCTGGTATTTAATAAGAAGAAAAAACTACAGAGAAAATCTTTCGAATTGCGTTTTATTGGAAATGTCTAAGAAGCCACTTATTGTTAACATTAATAGCTTGAAAATTTTATAATGTATTTTTGAATAATGTCTATACAATTTCTTCATTATATTCATATACAGTGTGTCCGCGGATGGGGTCCCCAAGGGGGAAAAAATCTTTATTATTCATTTTACGACCAAAAGTCATTCTTTATAAAACGTTCTGCTTGTTGAGAAAATGAGTTCACGATAGAAAAATGTTAGATCAGATGTACTAACTTATAAAAATATGAAAATGCTTCAAGAGAGAAAGAAGTACCATTATTTATTATTTTTAACAGAAATTTTATAATACAAAGTAGTTTATAAACTAGAATAAAGACTAAATACAAGTTATAAAATAAAAATTTAAATATGTTAAAATAAAATTTTATTTTTTTAAAGATAATTTCGAGTTTTCTAAAACTGACTCTATTACTCATAATGTAGTTGCGTCATTTTCAACATATTTTTTCTTTGATTTCTTTACATTCATCATCGACCCAGTTTAATTAAATATTCTAAGTAATTTTCGCAATCCTCTTTTTGGCACAGGCGTATTAGAAAATTTTTCAGGAAAAACATCTATAGCGTATTTATAAGACACATTTCCCATACCGTAACATTGTATTAAATAAATAGATTTTTGAAAATGCCTTTATGAAAACAGAATACTGACAGATGTAAATAAAATGCTGACATAAACATGAACGTATGTATACAGGGAGTTTCATTAAGGTCGAAGAGCGGCCATATCTCGGAAACTACTGGGCATAGAAACTCAGGAAAAGAAAAATGATAATAAAAGTGGCCATGAGAAAATTCTGGAAATAATTTTCAAGTTCCGCATTTTGCCGCAAGAGGGCGTAATTGAAAAGTAAATTTTTAAATTTTACATAACTCCGAAAATTCCACATTAAGGTCTATGTTTGATAATACCATTTTAAAGCTTGGACAATTATGCATCATTTTGATTTCATGCTCATTGGCGTACCGACTTTAATAAGAGTGGAGAAAGCTGTTGAAAGTGTAATCATTTAAATCGCTGTAACTTATAAACGACTTATCCGATTTTAGCAAACTAAATACTGTTTGGAAGAGAAATGTATGCACTTTAACCAATCGTATTTAGTTGTCCATAACAGTTCTCAAAAAAAATGCCAGAAGGCGCAATTTGCAATAACAATACATTTTTTGATTTTCCTCCGAAAAAATAAATCATACGGTATAATTATGATACCATAATCGAGAAGGAGATGAAATTTGCTAGAAAAAATATTAAAACCGCAGCTCGATATCTCCGTTCGTTTCAGAGTTATTGCCAAAACAATAATTTTTAAGACAAATTGCGCCCTCTAGCAATTTTATTAGAAACTATCGTGTACATTGGATACGACAATTAAAGGTACTTACCTTTCTCTTCCAAACGAGCTTAAATTTAGTAAAATTGGTTAAGTCGTTTAGAAGTTACAGCGATTTTAATGTTTACAGTTTCACTTGATAAGAGTGGGAGAAGCTATTGAAAGTTTAAACATTAAAATCGCTGTAACTTCTAAACGACTCATCCGATTTTACTAAATTTTAGCTTGTTTGGAAGAACCTTCAATTGTCGTATCTAATGGTACAAGATAGTTTCTAATAAAATTGCTAGAGAGCGCAATTTGTGTTAAAAATTATTGTTTTGGCAATAACTCAGAAACGAACGGAAATATCGAGCTGCGGTTTTAATATTTTTTCTAGCAAATTTCATCTACTTTTCGATTATGGTATCATAATTATACCGTATGATTTATTTTTTCGGAGGAAAATCAAAAAATGTATTGTTATTGCAAATTGCGCCCTCTAGCATTTTTTTTTAGAACTGTTATGGGCAACTAAATACGATTGGTCAAAGTGCATACATTTCTCTTCCAAACAGTCTTTAGTTTGCTAAAATCGGATAAGTCGTTTATAAGTTACAGCGATTTAAATGATTACACTTTCAACAGCTTCCACCACTCTTACTAAAGTCGGTACGCCAATGAGCATAAGACCAAAATAATGCATAATTGTCCAAGCTATAAAATGGTGTTATCAAACATATACCTTAATGTGGAATTTTCGGAGTTATGTAAAATTTAAAAATTTACTTTTCAGTTACGCCCTCTTGCGGCAAAATGCGGAACTTGAAAATTATTTCCAGAATTTTCTCATGGCCACTTTTATTATCATTTTTCTTTTCCTGAGTTTTTATGCCCAGTAGTTTCCGAGATATGGCCGCTCTTCGACCTTAATGAAACACCCTGTACAAAATCGGTTACATTGATTTTTTTGTAAAATGCAAATAATTAAATGAAAACAATAACAATTATTAAAATTTTATTTTAAAATATTCAAATTTTTATTTTAACTTGTATTTAGTCTGTATGCTAGTTTATAAACAACTTTGTTTCATACAATTTTTGTTAAAAATAATAAATACCTAATGGTACTTCTCTCTTGAAGCATTTTCATATTTTCCTAATTTATTAACACCCTGTACATATTCTGATCTAACATTTTTCTATCGTGAACTCATTTTCTCAACAAGTAGAACTTTTTATAAAGAATTACTTTTGGTCGTAAAATGAATAATAAAGATTTTTTCCCCTTTGGGGACCCCATCCGCAGATACACTGTATATATAGATAAACAGATAGAAACGTCTTTATTTTTGACTCGGCGAAGGTCAGCAACAGCTCTTTGCTTAACCGAGTACATACATACGAATTTTGAGTAATTACCTGGATCTAATTATAGAAGAAACTTTAAAATGACAACTTAAAAAAAAGACATTGATCTTACAATCTTAAATATATTTAAACATAATTCAAACATAATTTCCCAGCAAAAATCTACGATATTTGGTCCTAAATGAATTTGAACTTAGGTTAAAGAATGTGTTACATGTATCAGCATTGTAAACTTTAGGGAGCTATATTATTATAGGAAATACTACGCTAAAAAAATGAAGCTTTTTACGTAGGTATTGGGGTATACCACTCATGTGTCAAGAACTAGAGCGCAACCTTAAGTCCGTTAAGACAATTAAAGAATTATTTTTATAAATCTCTGTTTTAAACTATCTAAGCTACACAACCCAGTCGACTACAAACTGTAGCCCGACAATATTACACACTCTTATGTCAGGTTAAAAAAGGAGAGATAATTTATTAAAAATACTAATTCATGAAAAAAATGTAACAAGAAATGTAAACGGTTTTGCATTTATCTAGGTATCCATCCATGACGCCATAAGGCTAAACAAACAAATGAACATAATTACAAATTTAACATCAAATTATGTTCATTTCTTCGTTAGCATTAATGCGTCATGGGCTCGAACTGTCGGTAACGGGATGAATTACGTTTGCGTATTTTTAAACTTTACCCTTGCAGCGTCTTTTACATTGTCTCTAGAAAAATTTGTGGCACTCCAGGAAGGTTTTACTTTTACGATATGCTATGTAATTTAAATCATTTTTAAAAATTCTGTTTTACTGACACCACTCACTCATTATAGATAATTTATAAAATGTACTTAGCGTAAAATTAGCAGCCTATTAGTACAGAAATTTCTCAGTACTTTTTACAAATACTGTTAAATTTTATCCCCCAAACTTTCAACAAACTTGATTTGGATCAACCTTTAAATTTAAAGTTTAATGCTCCTTATTCGATTTCCAATGCGATAAAAGCGGGGCTATTCCAAGCACGAAGTTTGGTAAAACTTTCAGCTGACAGAATAATATAAAAATCAGTTTATCTTATTTCTAGGTTTGATTTTATGTCTATAGTGTTCCTGTGTTCGTCGTTTTCACGAAGAACGTTAAAGAAGTGAAATTTTAGGTAAACAATAGCAAATAAGACGGTAATAAAAGCTGTTGTGGAAAAATGTACACAGCGCATAGAATTTTTTATAGAATATATAGGTTTATACAGTGTGTCCGAAATTCAAGTCTCTCTATATATATCTCGTTTAATATATGGGATAGAAAGTTGGTTAAATGGGGAATATTTTAGAGAATTTAATGCCGATCTCGAATCCGTTTTCAAAATTATTAAAAATTTTGTAGTTTTTCACTTATTAAACAAAAAATAAAAATGGCTCATTTCGTATTTTTGAAATAGGGGCTTAACGGTTAATTTGACATATCCCAAAGTGTTACATTCTTAAGACACTTTTTAGGGAAGAAGATTTCTGTACAAAAAGAAAATGCAGATTGTCTTTTGTTTGTGAGTTTCCCACAGTAACTTTGTTATTTCTTATGGCGGCCATCTTGGATTTGTACATAAAATTATTTCTCTTTGAATTACCTTTTAAACGATGTGCCACATGTTACCAAAATTTTGGAGAAATACTCTTAAATTATTAAAAAAACAGTTTTATCGTTAACTTGGCAACAGCGCATGGATCTAACATAGCATGTGGGTACATCCAAAGGTAGTAGTTTAATAACGAAAACATTTTCTGCCCCAAATAATCATTGTTTTCTAGCCAATAAAATAATTAACGCATTTTTTGTCTACGGTCTTAAATAGGTTAGGCAACGCCGCGATAAAAAAAAATCTTAATGGGAATGAAACGAAAAAGAATTCAATTAGAAAAAATACGGCTTTTAACTAAAAATCGCGTTTTTTTTTGTTTGCAATTATACATTTAAAATATTAGAAAAAATAGATCAGAATAAAAACCTTACAAACAAAAAAATGCAAACCTTTTTTAATTTTGCCAAACCTAGTATTATTACATTATAATTATTTGGTATAATCATATAATAACGGAAGGATTATTGTTACATGGAAGGCCGTAATATTTTTGCATGGTAAAAAGGCCATGATATTTTTACATGGTAGGCCATGGTAGGCAATATTAGAAAAAATTAAGTGCCTATTTATTTGCCATTTATTTGCAATCACACCGAAATGCTGAACTAGCTTCTGCTAGATATTTGGAATCGAAAAATACATTTTTAAATTCTTAGATCGTTTATGAATGTGTCTTATCTTGCCATTTTTAAATAACTAAATAAGTTGCAGGACTTTCTCCAAAATTTTGGTAGCATGTGGCACATCGTTTAAAAGGTAATTTAAAGAGAAATAATTTTATGTACAAATCCAAGATGGCCGCCATAAGAAATAACAAAGTTACTGTGGGTAACTCACAAACAAAAGACAATCTGCATTTTCTTTTTGTACAGAAATGTTTTTCCCTAAAAAGTGTCTTAAGAATGTTACACTTTGGGATATGTCAAATTAACCGTTAAGTCCCTATTTAAAAAAAAAACGAAATGCGCCATTTTTAGTTTTTGTTTAATAAGTGAAAAACTACAAAACCTTTGATTATTTTGAAAAAGGATTCGAGATCGGCATTAAATTCTCTAAAATATTCCCCATTTAACCAACTTTCTATCTCATCTATTAAGCGAGATACCCATAAAGAGACTTGAATTTCGGACACACTGTATACAATGTGTATCAGCCAAATGAAATAAATTCGATAATAGATACAGGGTGTTTCAAAAAACGCTCGGACACGTCCATTGGTATTCTTGTTCTACTTTTTATGCAGGGAGTCATGTAACAGTAGCCAATACCCACTTTTTTATTTTCAATGCAACACCCTGTATGTAGAAGATGTTGAAAATGCTCGCCGTGAACGTCTTGGCAACATCCCAATCTTAAATTTTCTATATTTCTATTTCTTCTAATGTTACTGAACATCTCAGGCGTGACCGATCTAATCGCAAGCGTTATTTGTCTTCTTAAACCAGCTAAGTCGAGGGATTTAGTTTTGTATGCAATATTTTTGACATAACCCCATTAGAAGAAGTCTAATGGCGTCAGATCAGGGGATAGTGCTCGCCATTCCATCGACCCACGCCTCCTTATCTACCGATTTGTAAATACTCGGTTGAGGTATAATACTGCCGGACATTGATTTGGTAATGGGCGGTGCTCCATCTTGCTGAAACCATATTATATTCGCTGGAAGTTGTGGATTTGCTGGATTAGGATATAACTTTGTCAAAGTTGGCAAGACATTATTTTGGAGCAGTGCTAAATAATTATCGCCATTTAAATTGCCATTAATGAAAAAGGGACCTATGATATTATTATGATATTTAACTATCCCTGCCCAAAGATTAACCTTTTCAGGGTATTGCATATGTTCTTCTCTAATCCAGTGAGGATTATCCCTAGACCAATACCGGCAGTTCTGATGATTAGCATGACCGTGAAGTGTAAAGGTGCACTCATCAGAAAACAAAACATGTTGTAATGGGATCACATTGTTATCTAACATTGCCATCATTTGTTCACAAAAATACGTTCTCCTATCAAAATCGTCTTCCATGAGCTCATAAGTAGGTATCATTTTTATAGGGATACATTTTATTTTCTTGTAATGTTCGAATAATCGATAAATGGCTAACATCGAACATTGGGGCTGTTTTTCGACTAGAAGTAGAAGTTTTCCTCAAACTCAAACATAATATCTAATTTGGTATCATCATTTATTGCATTGACAGCTACTTTTTTTTATCTGCTTTATATGTCCAAACTGGCGAAACTGCTTTTTTATTTTACTAATTTTCCCTTGAGTTATAGGTGGCAAATCTTAATATTTAAATCATGAAAATTAATAGAGTTGTCACTTTCGTGTTCTATTGTAAACTTGATATTAGTGTGTAGGCTGTTAATATATTCTAAAAATACTATCAGTTCCGAAAAACATGTTAAGATGTCATCAACCTATACCAATAAAGAAACTGTTTGAAAAGAAAACGATTGCTAATTTTATCTTTTAAAAAATCCATAAATATTTCAGCTATCAAAGGACTAAGATGGTTATCCATAATAAGACCATTTTTGCTAGTGTATATTTAGTCGTTGAACTCAAAATAATTTTATTCAAGGCATACTGTAAAAGAATTGATAATTTCTTGTTTTTTGATCAGATTTACATTTTTTAAGGAAAGAAGTTGATTAACCAAAGTAATAGTTTCATCGACATAAACACTCTTGTCTTCGATATAACTTTATTTGACATATTATCGATAAAAACCAATAATCTTCTGCCCTCAAGCGACAAATTTAGGAACTTGAAAATAAATTCTTTAGTGGATTTTGTAATAACAATTTTTAATTCCAAACTTTGTGACACACGGTTCCTCAGATATGACCGATAAACCAAGATAAAAATTTTCCACGAACTGAAAAATCATGAAAGTTTTTAGTTTTACATTGTAAACCGGCAGTTATAGCCGCTATAGAAAAAAATTGCTGTTTTTCATTGCCTATTGGAACTTTTAATTAACTTGGAAAATTAAATAACAAAAATTTACCTTATTTAAATTTCTGCATTAAATTACGCCCTGTAAAAACTTTAATACTAAAAAGCGTTTCCTAAAAATGTAGCTCACTTAAAACCAGTATTTCCTTGCGTATATTGCATGCAATTTTAACCATCTAATGTGTATTAGGGGACTAGCGTTGTTGTTTTCTTACATATTTCACCTTCCTTTGGCCCGTTTACAGTAATTTTTCTTTAGAATATGTTTCCAAGAAGTGATGGAGGAGAATAAGACTCGTTTGTTTATAAAATGATGGTAATACATTTTCAGCAGTATGTTCATCTTTTTACTTTCCTTGCAAGAAGGAAAGTGATTGAGATATTATCAGGCAACGGGGTTTTGTGGACTCTAGATTCCGAAGAAGCTTGTTTCCAATTTCCGTCGGCCTGTCGCTTTGTCTACTGTTGGCTTCAAAGCCTAAAAACTACTTATTGAGAAAAGACGAAATTTTGTTTGTGGATTAGGCATCAACCCTTCAAACTGGGTTTGGGTTTGCTATAGTGTGTCTCACGGTGACCGCCGATTAGAATATTTCGGAGAGTAATGCGATTTAAATCCTGTTTTATGTCTATCAGCCAAATGGAATAAATTCGATAATAAATACATGGGGGCGTGTCCAAAAAAACGCTCGGTCATGTGGATTGGTAGTTGCGCATTTTTTTCAATAAAAACTTCTTATACAGATTGTGTGTCATGTAACAGTGGCCAATACCAACTTTCTTATTTTAAATGCAACTGTATATTATTCAATTTTTGGATTCTTCAGAAAATTTGAGACATATTTCATGTACAATATCCTATACCTATCTTCACTGTTTCGAAATTAATAAGTGTTTTCAGTGTTTACTTCTGTTTAAAACTCCTGACCTGGGCAAATTGTTGTCTATCTGCATGACAGTAGTTGTCAGTGTTATGGTCGTTTAAATTTCGTTAACTGCATACATTGAATATCAAACTAAAGTTAAATCAAAAGAATTTCCGTTGCACGTCATACCTTCGAGTATCAGCAGTGTTGCCAGTTTGTAATCAAAATACCCCAGTAAGGAAATGCTTCGGCATTTTTCAATAAAGGTAAACAACGTAATCAACAGAAATGTGTATGAATCCCTTTGTTGCTCTTAAAAGATCAGTTTTTAATCCTATTTATAAAAGGATTTGCAGTTTTAGTTAAAAACGACTTAAATAAACTCACGAAAACACGAAATGAAAACAATAAACGACAATCAAAATTCGCCAAGGAATAAACTGGCATCACCGATGCGTTGACACTTCTGTTTGCCAACTGTCAGCCCAAAAAATTCGAATGGTATTAATTTTTAAAAGGTTAAATTTAAAAAAACATCTCCTGTAAGCGGCTTAGAATCAAAGAAGAATACATTAAGTTTCTTTTACATTCAATATCGCATGAAATTTATATATTTTTTGCCCAAATTTAATTTTCTTATGTTTCCTGACCGATTTTCAATTTATCGGCTGATTGATGACGTGCAACGGAAATTCTTTTGATTTAAGTATATATAAGAATGACGGATGTCCGAGAAAAGTTGACAACCTATTTTTTGACGTATTGGAGCTGGTTTGGCCGCCATTGTGGAGTTGATCGTAACTCTAACATATGGAGAACTAGAGGGTAGGAGGCCGATCGACAATGGCAGCATTTTCAATTTCTGTCCCGGTTTTTTGGTTAGTTCGCTATTGGCCGATAGATGCTCTCGCGTCGCAAGTGGGCTGGTGTCGTCTTCTTCTTCTTCTTCGTTTTTTACTTTTACTTTTGACAAATTGACATTTTATTTTCGAAATAACAAATAACGTTTGAAGACAAGACAAGACAAATATTGTATTGTAATTGATTTCCATATTTATAATGAATAATGGTACAATTTATAAAAGTAGAGTTTGCTTTGTGTCGGGGTGTACGACAGGATCTTCTTCAAAGAGGAAACGCAGCCAAATAAGTCTCTTTCTAGCTCCAAAAGTAAACCCCTCTAGCTAGAATGTTCCTGTATTTTAAAAACGAAGCATCGTTGGAACTTTATACAGGCCGAGTTTACTAATAAGTATAACAAAGTAAGTGTAAATTCATATAAAAGTCCTTATTTGTTCTTTAAAGAACTAATTTAAATAAAAATAGTTATCGCGTGCATAAGAAACCATTTATTTGATAGCCCACTTCGAACACGGGCGCCATCTTACGGCGACTCGTAAAGCTGAATTACCGATGCTAATTTGGGACCGAATCCAATGCATTGCGATTGGCCTCCTACCCTCTAGTTCTCCATACTCTAACCTTAAATCTGTCGCCTGTCTGTCGTTATAATGCAGCGCCTCGGCAACAGATGTCTCAAATTCACTGATGTGATGTCGTGGTGTTACCGTATATCGTATTTTATTGGAATTTTTAAGAATTCAAGCATTTTTAACAGACAATAAAATAGGAGGTTCTCAATTCCAGCCGAATGTATGTTTTTAATAATAATATGTACGCTGATTACTCCGGGGTAATTGGACCGATTTTCACAATGATTTTTCCGTTGCATTAGGTGTTAAATGTTAAACAAATAAAAGTAGATAAAAAGCGACAGCAAGTATAACTAAAATATGTTTTATTTCGTCGAAAAATAGCAAAATACGTAATACACTAATACAAACAAACTGGATGTTTCTTAAGTAAGAAAGTAAAACCTACTTATTTTAACCATTTTGAAAAGTAGTAGTAATTGCAAATTAAAACCAAGTTATACAAACAAACCCCACATCATTCATATTTTACCCAACATAGGTATACATTGTAGCCTAGGTAGGTATAGTCAAAATCAAGTAAAGTTATAACGCGTTTAGGTTAGGTTCTGTCATATTTGACATAAATTGTGTGCAATATATGTCAAATATGACAGAACCTAACCTAAACGCGTTAAAACGTTACGTGATTTTGACTATATTGAATAGTGAGAGTAGTCATTTAATTCTGTTAGAAATAGAAAACATGGCGGTCAATATGTTTTCATGTAATTAACGTCGGGACGTCAAAAGGTTGAAAATATTATAAGCTACAAAGCACTTAAAAATAGGGAAATTTTTAAGTCTAAGTAGACTATACTATAGGTAGGAAAATAAATGTAAGCTACTTAAATCTAGGATAGGTGTAGGTACTTATGTGAAATCAAGTTTTACGATAAGCTATAAAAATAAATTTAAAAAACTCATGCAGCAAGTCAAGCAGACAGGCGGCAACAATGTTTTAATTTAGCGGTGAAAAGGTTAGTCGCTTTCTTGTTGGTGAACTCATTGTGCCATCTATGAATTTGACTTAGCAGATTTAGGAAATCGGCTCATATGGCCTTCTTATAGTTTGATCTTCAATGCTGCATATCAGAAAAATAGTTTATTTACAACCAATACAACCATACATGTAATGTTGACATTACAACATTTTTAAAAGTTTGGAAGTTTCACATTACCTACGTTTAATTCCCTCTTCCACTTTCCTCACCCATTTCCCTCACTCATTTACCTCATTCTAGCCATTCAACCAGCATATTTTTGTTTGGCGTCAAAACAATAAATATCTTATTTTGACATTTTTACTACATTTTTTGAAAAAATCAAATTTTATCTAATTTTTAATTAACGGTGTGGTTGTAAATAAAATAGTATATAAACCTCAGAGGAAAATTTTCATTACTGTCACGAGATTAAAGTTAACCTGGATGCTTCGCATCTCGGAAAACTAACTAATATCTCGACAGTAATGAAACACTTTCCTCTTCGGTATGTATTATTTAACAGAAATGCACAAAATAACAATTCTACAGATGATTGGTTATGGAGATAAAACACGGACACAAATTGAAGTTGCTCGCTTATTTCATGAAAAATTTCCAAATTTGCCGCCTAGAACTAAAGGGAAAATTAGTAAAATAAAAAAGCAGTTTCGCCACCTTGGACATGTAAAGCATATAATAAATGTAGCTGCCAATGCTCAATGATATCAAATTAGATATTATGCTTGAGTTTGAGGAAAACCTACATACTTCTAGTCGAAAAACAGCCCCAAGTTCTATGTTAGCCATTCATTGATTATTCAAACATTATAAGAAAATAAAATGTATCCCTATAAAATGATACCTACTCATGACCTCATGGAAGACGATTTTTATAGGAGAACATATTGTTGTAAAGAAATAATGGCAATGTTAGATAACAATGTGATCCAATTAAAACATGTTTTGTTATCTGAGGACTGTACCTTTGGGCTAGGGAAAATCCTCACTGGATTAGAACATACGCAATATCCTGAAAAGGTTAATGTTTGGGCAGGAATAGTTGGAGATCATATCATAGGTCCCTTTTTCATTAATGGTAATTTAAATGGCGATAATTATTTAACACTGCTCCAAAATAATGTCTTGCCAACTTTGACAAACTTATATCATGATCCAGCAAACCCAAAACTTCCAGCGAATATGATATGGTTTCAGCAAGATGGAGCACCGCGCCAATACCCTATCAATGTCCGGCAGTACCTCAAACGAATATTTCCAAATCGGTGGACAGGGAGGCGTGGATCGATGAAATTGCCCGATGCCCTGATCTGACGCCATTAGACTTCTTCTTATGGGGTTATGTTAAAAATATTGTATACAAATCTAAACACCTCGACTTAGCTAACTTAGGAAGACGAATAACGCTTGCGATTAGATCGGTCACGCCTGAGATGTTCAGTAACATTAGAAGAAATTGCTATTTAAGATTTGGATGTTGCCAAGACGTTCGCGGCGAACATTTTATACATATCCTACATTTTTTTTTGTTTTTTTACATTATCAAGAAATAAACAGTATTACTTATTAGTTTTTGAGTGTGTTGTTAATTTTTGCAATAAATCTGAAAACACTTAATATTTCCGAAACAGTTGATGATAGGTATATGATACATAAAATATGTCTCAAACTTTCTGAAGAATCCAAAAATTGAATAATATACATCGTATTGCATTTTAAATAAGAAAGTTGGTATTAGCTACTATTACAATGACATGGCACACCCTGTATAAAAAGTTTTTATTGAAAAAAATGCGCAACTAGAAATACCAATCGACGTTTGCGAGCGTTTTTTCGTAGTATATTATTATGTAGTATCTGTATGTATATTAGTAACGACACATGATAAATATTGACTAAAATTAATTTAGCATTGTATATTATCGTAAAATTTGATTTCATTTTCTATTAGATTTATGTTGGTGAGGCCGAGCCTTAACTGCCTAATGCTACTGATCGCCACTGGACGACATTGACGTTATAAAATATGATTTGTAGAAAACTGCGTCAATAAAAAATAATATTGTCAAGTTAAGTGGGTCGCTATGGTTACCTTGAGTGTATATGAGCACATTTCAAACTATTCATCAGTCATCGCCCTGGTAATAAATGTATTTTGTTTTATTCTTTTATTTAATCCTCAAACTTTGTCGCCGTACTTGCATGTCCCAGAACATTGTTCCAACTTTATGAGTTGTTTGCATAATCCTGATGTCTAAACGTGATATTCTCTTGAAACCCTATACTATAAATTCAGACTGAAATTTAAAGTTAGTGAAGAGCAAACACACGGGTCACAAAAAGATCATATCATTATCATGATAGACTATCATGTCGAAGTTTGCGAAGTCAGGGGATTTTTGTAATTGACTCCCGCGAGACTTTCGGTCGTTTTCTCTGTGAACAATGAAGGCATTACTATTATTCTTGATAACTCTATAATAAACGAGAAAAACTATCCATGAAATTGGAAAGTTACTTTGGAACAGCCTACAGAGAAAATATTTGAATTTGTTTTGTTTTAACGAATTAAAAAAAGCGATAATCAAGAATCTTTAAGCAAGGGGGATACGAGATTGAATCATAATCTGTGATGAATAAATAATTCATATTATACCGTGCAAGCAAAAATTATTTGCATCAAAGAGGGCTTGGATTAAAAAACGTAGGGCTTGGTTTAGATCACAATGATATGGGGACGATATATCTAACCAAATCTAGGTTAAAATTTTGTCAAATTCATATTATGACATGATATTATGCCAAACTAATGAGTAATAAAATAAGTAAGCAAATACAAATTTATTTTTGTTGTTTACAAAATTAACAAAGCAAGAGTATACAGAAAGAAAAAGAAAAATAATTACATACATTTCTAAAATTGGCCACCATAATAAATTCACACGTCTCTTCATATTTTCGAAAGTGATGACCAGCATCTCTGGAGAAATGTTACCACATTCTTGGATAATACTTTCTTGTAATTGTTCTAAATTTGCAACTGGTGTTTTAAAAATAGTGTTCTTTAAATGAGGAAAAACGAAGTAATCCATAAACGTTAAACAAGGTGATCTAGGTGGGAATTCAATGTCTGATCGAAAACTGATTAATCTGTCGTCGAAAAAGTTGCGTAAGTAAGTAAGTTTCGGCGGCTTTATATGGTCGGTTGCACCGTCCTGTTGAAAATATCCAAAACGTAATTCGTCGTCAAGTAATTGCTTCACAAATGGATTCAAAATATTGTCTCTATACCGCTGTGCTGTAACTGTGTCATGGAAAAAATAGGACCAACAATTCTTCAGGAAACAGCTAACCAGATACCAATTTTTTGAGGGTGCAATGTGAACTCTAGAAAAAATGGGGATTTTCACTACTCCACATGCGTGTATTCTGAGAATTCACATTAGACAAATACAAATTTATTTTTGTTATTTACAAAATTAACAAGGTGGAACCATGCAGGCTTCATCCGAAAAAAATGTCAGGTCTAATAAATCATTTCTTTCCAATAAATTTTGGGTAAACCATTGAGAGTAATTCCCGCGTCTTTCAAAATCTGCGGCTTGTATTTCTTGGAATACTTGCACTTTATAAGGAAATAAATTTAGCTGCATCTTAAGAATAGTCCTGCATGTTCCATAAGATCTTCCAACTTCTTGGGACAGGCGTCTTATACAATTTGTTGGCGTATTTTGTATTATTTCACGAATGTTCGCAACAAGTTCTTCTGTTCTTACAGATGGTCTTCCTGCTCCTTTTTTGTGTTGTATATAACCTGTTTCCCTAAACACAGCCACGGTTCTTTTCAGGCAATGATAAAAATCCCCAGCAATAAAAGCAACGTTAGGAAAATGTTCGTGAAAGTCGTCCATGCACAAACCCGGATTGTATTGAAACTCACCATTTACTCTAACCCCGTTTCGAAAATACGCTTCAACCATGAATATTTTGTGCTGTTCCGTAAAGCCCATTGTGTGAATTGTTCAAGAATATGGAAACATTAGCGATGAATCAAATTACTTGTAACGACTGTCAAATATGACGGAATAACTGATTGATTGTTAATTCAGGTAGTTACTGATACTCATCAGGTATTAAGCTCTACGGCTAAGCATTACGTCCTTGGATGTAAGGCCCTCTATGCATGATGCAAATAATTTTTGCTCGCACGGTATAACTAAATTGTCAGCATATGCTATCACCCTAAATCCAGCCCTTTCTAACTCTATATGAATTTTATTTATTTGAGTTATGTTCATTCCAGTTGACTATTCGATGCATTGCATCCCATGCATTTGCATGGGATTTCTCATGGCCAATCTGGCGGTGCACCACCCGGTATAATACATAATATACAATTTTAACTTTTATTGTTTTAGTTAAAATACCAAAGCTTGTTGGTTTATACTTATAACTTTTAAGTAAAACAGTTTCGTAACGTAAATCTGCATTTTAAAATAATAAATAGAACAGTTTTCATTTTTCGACAATAATTTGCCCAAGTAAACTTTCAAATAAATGGATAAAGTTCTTTAAAACTCGAAAAGTTAGTAGAGTATTTAAGGCGATTTAAAAATAATGTATTATTCAACTTCAGTGGCTTCTGGAATTTTAATAAAAATTCATTCTTCGAAAAAACAAGCGCAAAAATTTTAATGTAGTGGAAATAATAAATAAAGCTGCTGCACTATACACGTATCTTGGCTAGAAGCACAGAATTTGCGTAGCTATACTGCAGTACAAACTAACTTAAAAAATATTTTCAAAAACCCCTCCACCAACTTCAATACATTTTTCGGCACGTTCATTAATCACTCGGGTAGCACGTTGGATTGAGTGGGGATTGTTTTTTATAAAAGCTACAGCATTGAAAATTCGATCGCGGAGTGCTTCTCTCGTTTCCACTCGTGTTTCATCTACTTGCGATTTCATCCATCCCCAAAGGCAATAATCAAGCTGGTTTAAGTCTGGTGACCTCGGTGGCCAAACTTGCGGACCACCTCTGCCAATCCAGCGATTGGGAAAACGATAATTCCATACCAGACACTAATACTGGCCCGACGTTAAAAGTTTCGTTCAAATGTAGCATGAGCTAGTGTATGTAGCATATATGTTTATTTAAAAAAAAATGCAAAAATAAATAAATAGAAATAAAAGTAAACAATTTTTTGAACTAAAATTGAATAAAAGGAATTTATTTCTAAATATTATTCAAAATTTGCAACTAAAAAGGATTGTCTTCTATTAGTAAAAATATGTTTATACAAAGAGGAGCTTCTTTCAACATCTACTGATGTAATAGGACAATACTGCAACTTAGGTAGCAAAGATACAACTTCGTTGGATTGTTTACCCTCATAAATGGTTTTTATTGCAGTTCTTTTGACAAACTAAAACAGAAGTATGTAATACAGATCGATATAAATACATTTTACAGGTAGTAATAACGCATTACTAAGGGGTGTTGGTAAATTGGTTCCCAGCAGGTATTAAATAAAAGGTTGGTACCTAATATCTCTTATTAATAGTTAAATTTCCCAGTATAACTTAATTACCTACAAGTACTTATCTAGGTCGTCCCTTATACATATTTTGTGTTTCTATATACTCTGCTGTTGTCACTTGCGTTTAAGTTGTTGAGTTGTGAATTATTCTAATATTATTTTCTACCATGAATCCTGAGATAATTTTGAGTGAACGAGGAAAACAGTTGTTAGCCATTAATTACTACAAGTATGGGTTTCAAAGGCATTTAAAAAGTGGTGAAAAGCGGTGGAGTTGCACTAATAGAAAATGCAAATCATTCATCATTACGTTGGGCGAAAGTTATAACAATATAACAATTACAAAGCACATAGGTACAAGAACATTCCCATGACGCAGATATGAAGGGCTTAAACCGGCAAAATATCAATTCCGCCTGCAAAAGAAAAGCTGTGGATGACCTATCCGAAAAGCCGGCCAAGATTATTCGCAGGGTACTGCAAGAAAACCTACCCTCAACTGTTACTACATCTGATGTTGCTTGCGTCAGAAGAAATGTTTATAAAGCTCGTAGAAAAATGCAACAAAGTTTGCGGAAAAACATAGAGGAAACTTTCGACCATCTGGACGAGGCAAACATCCAAACCAATAGAGATGAGCAGTTTTTACTCGTTAATGATAGAACCAAACAGATGGTCGTATTTTCGTGTAAATCAAATATACAAAAAATGTTAGAAAAGACCACGCAAATTTATTTAGATGCACCCAAGACTTTTTCTCTACTAAGATTTAAAATTTAAAAGGGTTGGTTGGTAAAGAAAAGTCCTTTCTACCTTCTTATATTTATAAAATACTAAAATTGCCTACGCGTTTCGACTTATATAAGTCATCTTCAGGGCGCAGCTGTAAGTAAAGGAAAGGAAAAGTTATGTAATACATTTTTTTATAAAAATCATTTTTTAAAAAAGGACGAACTTAAGTAATTAGATGTCCTAAAACTTACAGATTATGAAAATACACATACAGGGTCACATAGCGAGACGCACCCAGTCAACACACAAGACAGCATTTAGTGCCTTTTCGTTTGTTACACGTGTTTATTTATTTTTGAATCATGATTGTGTCGTAATTTTTTATTTAATGTTAGTTATTTATTCGTGTGTTGACTGGGTGCGTCTCGCTATGTGACCCTGTATGTGTATTTTCATAATCTGTAAGTTTTAGGACATCTAATTACTTAAGTTCGTCCTTTTTCAAAAAAGGTTTTTTTTAAAAAAATGTATTACATAACTTTTCCTTTCCTTTACTTGCAGCTGCGCCCTGAAGATGACTTATATAAGTCGAAACGCGTAGGCAATTTTAGTATTTTATAAATATAAGAAGGTAGAAAGGACTTTTCTTTACCAACCAACCCTTTTAAATCTTAACAATGACCCTTCTAGAGAGCAGCCATAACTTCGTTTTCTCTACTAAACTCTAACTCTTGGAAATTTTTAATCCACGAAGACGTTTTCGCCATTCTAAACAGAAGTTTAAAATTACTAGTTTAACACTGAAAACACTGAAATCTTTTGACAAACTAAAACAAAAGTATGTATTACAAATCGATATAAATACGGTTTGTTAAGCAGGTAATAATAACGCATTATTGAATGACAATAAACAACCCCTAACAGTATGCCTGCAAACCCCGGAAACCCGCAATAAATACCTTGTGTACAACCGCAATGTAAATGTAATTATTATAATCTTCAGATGGGAAAATCCATGAAATAAGTATAAGTATAGTATTTGCAGAATTATACCGTTGACTCTTACTGCCAAAAATAAACTACCTGATTAAACCTCATTGTATACGCATCAACCTCTTCAAAGGGGATTAAATGGGATCAGGGTCGGCTTGAAAATGTACCTACACCACATGATTTATTTTTATAATTTAAAATAAATAGATAGGTATTTTTAGTTTTAGGTAGGTACCTATAATAAATGTAAAATAATGATAACAATTAATAATAATTGAAAATAATATAATTTAAAAGTATAATTATTAGGATAACAAGTACAATAAAAATTAATAAAATTCTAAAAAACTATTAATAATTTATTCAAAATTTAACTCTGTATCACTATCACCATCTTCATCTAAGCCTAAACTTATAATTAAGGGTTGAACATTTGTAATCATACAATTGTAATTTTCCACCTTAAGTTCATGATGTACACAGTTTTTCCAGCTGTCTGCAGAAATTTTTCTTACTTTGTTTTTAATTAATTCTACTACAGATGCATTTAATGTAGGAGAAATATTATTTCTCCTAATATTGGATTTTAATTGGTGCAATATTAGCTCAATAGGATTAAATAAACAATAGTATGGAGGAAGACGCAACACTGTATGTCCATTTTCTGCTGCAATGATAAGATTCCATTAATGTTTGTCTTTTAATAATGCTTCGGTATTTAAAACCCATTTTACGCAATATTTTCCTAAGGCTTGAAAGGCAACAAGAGATATTTGTTTCGTCTTTAATCAGCCACTCTTTGAGGGAAATCAAAGTGGGTACAGTGTGCTTCATACATTTGGTAAATCTTTCTTCTTAATGAATCCATGTCATTTTCGTCAATGCTTCTAAATGTGCCAGAATCACTCCGATTTTTTCTAGGATTAACAGGTTTAAGTACTATGTCTCTTACTTAAGATAAAGGAGTTCTTGTCAAAGTAGACGTCTCTGCTAAAGCATTCATCGAATTAAAATTTCTACTCAATAAAGATTGATACACATTTTTAATTATTAATTTGGCATCGGTAGATAAATGCTTTCTTTTAAAAATGACACTTGAAGCACAATACCAAGGACGCCACATTCTACCACTAATAAGCCCAACTAAAAATTACTCGCCGGAAAACCACTCAAGACTAAAATTATTAAAAATCAGTTTGTATTTATATTATATGAATCAGGCATAGGTATAAATTGAATTTGTACCTGGTCCGGCTCTGCTCGAAAAGGTTTTAAAATTTGGGATTTTATTATTTAGTTTATAGTCAAAGGGACAATGAGGGTTTATTGCAGTTAAAAGATCAACGGTATAATTCTACAAATGCTATCCCGAACTGGACATTAAACCTTTAACGTTTTAAATTTTTTGATAAAGCCGAAAACATAAAAGTATTCTTGAATGATGAAAGAGTTTTGGACTTCCATTGTCTTTATTTGTTTTAAATCACAACGTTTCAACTGGTAAGTATCTCCAGTCGTCTTCAGGTGAATACTAAATAAGTAAAGTAACTACAAGACTATTTATACTAGCTAGGTGCACTGAAGCACAACTGAGTTGGGTGCAGTCATGCGTTCAGTTAGCACGCGATCTTATCCTAAGCTTACATCTATCTAACAAAGGTTTCCAGATATTTCTTAAGTCTAACGATGGTTTACTAAAACAGCCTGGATTCTGGTGAATAGTAGCAGCTTCCTTAAACTTTCTTTTCCTCCAGTGTGGCTCCTTATGTAGGATTTCAGCTTCTGACCACATGATATGGTGGCCATGTTTCCAGGCATGGTCAGCTGCACCTGACTTTTCGGTCTCTCCTTTTAGCGTATTGTTTTTGTGTTCTTTAATCCTTGTCTCGAGTGGTCTTAATGTCTCACCTATATACGATTGGCCGCACTCGCAGGGGATCTGGTAGACGCAGTTTTTCCTATCTTTTTGACTTATAGGCTTTGTCTTCGTCAGGCGGCTTCTTAGGGTGTCTCTCGAGTTGAATACGGTGCTGATGTTATATCGTTGTCCTAGTCTTCTTATTTTCTCAGATACTCCCTTGACATACGGAATGTTGAGTGTTGGTTGTGCCTCTCTGTCTGCTTTTTGCGCGTTGGGTCGATTCTTACGGTTTTCCAATATTGTGTCAACTAATTTTGTGGGGTAGCCATTTTTGTTGAGGTCGGTCTTGATGTGGTGAGCTTCCTTTTTAAGTGCTTCTTCCGAGTTACAGATTGTAATTGCTCTATCCACGAGGGTTTTAACTATGCCATGTTTCGTGTTGTTTGAGTGATTTGAAGTAAAATTGAGATACTGACCTGTATGCGTAGGTTTTCTGTATACTGAAGTTTGGATGCTATTACCATTTTTCTTCACGTTGACATCTAGAAACGGTAATTGGTTGTTTTCCTCTTTCTCCATGGTGAATTTGATTGTTGGTGTTAAGCTATTGAGGTGATCTAGAAAATTTCTTAGTTCGTCATCGGTTCCATTCCAAATAATAAAGGTGTCATCCACATATCTCAGCCACATTTTTGGTTTCTTCTTTGCCTGTTCCATTGCTTTCGATTCAAACCATTCCATGTATATGTTGGCGATTATTGGCGAGAGAGATGAGCCCATCGGTAGTCCGTCTACTTGGTTGAAGAATCTATCCTTTTCTTGAAAGTAGGAATTGTTGAGGCAGCATTCTAATAGTTCCAAGATGGCATTAATAGGGAGCGTTGTCCTTTCCTGTAGAGTATGGTCTTCCTCAAGTCTGTTTTTGATAACCTTTAGGGCGTCTTTTACGGGAACGTTGGTGTAAAGACTTTCGACGTCAAAGCTCACCAGCTGATCTCCTGGCTGTAGTTCCTTTCCTCCTATTATTTGAACGAAGTGCTGTGAGTTCTTAACAAATAATGTGCTATTTCCTTGGAGAGGTTTGAGTAGAGGGAGTAGAAATCTAGCTAGCTCGTATGTTGGAGAATTACGGGAGCTCGTAATGGGTCTTAGAGGCATGTTGTGTTTGTGTATCTTTGGCAGGCCATAGAGATGTGGAGGCTTACTGTGGTGTGGTGTCAGGCGTGTCCGTGTCTTTTCTGGTATATATCGTTCATATTTCTTAAGTGTTCGGTAGATTCTTCTCTCGATAGTAGAGGTCGGATCCTTGGCAGTAAGAGAGTAGTTACCTTTCTGCAGGACTTCTTCGATTTTCTTATCGTAGGTCTGAACATCCATAATGACGGTCGATTTTCCCTTGTCGGCTGGTAGAATCTTGATAGTGGAGTCTTTGCGAAGGTTTGTAAGGGAGATTTTTTCATCTTTACTGATATTTTGTTTTGGAGGCTTCGATTTTTCCAGAATTTCCCTAACTTTCCATCTAAATTCCTCCCCTTGTGTCTCTCCTATGGTTGTTGAGTCGACAGCGCTAATAATGTCCAGTATTGGTATCTCTTTTGGAGCGATAGTAAAGTTTAAACCCTTGGCCAATAAGTTTTCTTCATTGCTTGTTAATTCTTTAGATGAAATGTTAACAATGGTCCTTTGATTCTGCGTTATTGGTGTTTCTTGACTAACATGTTTTCCCAATTTTTTCTTATGATTATTTTGCTGAGTTGTTCTTACTTTGTCACAGGTGGCGTCAATCTTCCGAAAGATAGGTCCATGATCCTCTTCTAATGTGTATTCTTTGATTTCTTCGAATCTCTGTTGCATATCCGTGAGTAGAGCTGCTTTCTTAAAACGGTGGTAGTTGATCTGGGAGCGTATGAAGGACCATTGTTAACATTTCATCTAAAGAATTAACAAGCAATGAAGAAAACTTATTGGCCAAGGGTTTAAACTTTACTATCGCTCCAAAAGAGATACCAATACTGGACATTATTAGCGCTGTCGACTCAACAACCATAGGAGAGACACAAGGGGAGGAATTTAGATGGAAAGTTAGGGAAATTCTGGAAAAATCGAAGCCTCCAAAACAAAATATCAGTAAAGATGAAAAAATCTCCCTTACAAACCTTCGCAAAGACTCCACTATCAAGATTCTACCAGCCGACAAGGGAAAATCGACCGTCATTATGGATGTTCAGACCTACGATAAGAAAATCGAAGAAGTCCTGCAGAAAGGTAACTACTCTCTTACTGCCAAGGATCCGACCTCTACTATCGAGAGAAGAATCTACCGAACACTTAAGAAATATGAACGATATATACCAGAAAAGACACGGACACGCCTGACACCACACCACAGTAAGCCTCCACATCTCTATGGCCTGCCAAAGATACACAAACACAACATGCCTCTAAGACCCATTACGAGCTCCCGTAATTCTCCAACATACGAGCTAGCTAGATTTCTACTCCCTCTACTCAAACCTCTCCAAGGAAATAGCACATTATTTGTTAAGAACTCACAGCACTTCGTTCAAATAATAGGAGGAAAGGAACTACAGCCAGGAGATCAGCTGGTGAGCTTTGACGTCGAAAGTCTTTACACCAACGTTCCCGTAAAAGACGCCCTAAAGGTTATCAAAAACAGACTTGAGGAAGACCATACTCTACAGGAAAGGACAACGCTCCCTATTAATGCCATCTTGGAACTATTAGAATGCTGCCTCAACAATTCCTACTTTCAAGAAAAGGATAGATTCTTCAACCAAGTAGACGGACTACCGATGGGCTCATCTCTCTCGCCAATAATCGCCAACATATACATGGAATGGTTTGAATCGAAAGCAATGGAACAGGCAAAGAAGAAACCAAAAATGTGGCTGAGATATGTGGATGACACCTTTATTATTTGGAATGGAACCGATGACGAACTAAGAAATTTTCTAGATCACCTCAATAGCTTAACACCAACAATCAAATTCACCATGGAGAAAGAGGAAAACAACCAATTACCGTTTCTAGATGTCAACGTGAAGAAAAATGGTAATAGCATCCAAACTTCAGTATACAGAAAACCTACGCATACAGGTCAGTATCTCAATTTTACTTCAAATCACTCAAACAACACGAAACATGGCATAGTTAAAACCCTCGTGGATAGAGCAATTACAATCTGTAACTCGGAAGAAGCACTTAAAAAGGAAGCTCACCACATCAAGACCGACCTCAACAAAAATGGCTACCCCACAAAATTAGTTGACACAATATTGGAAAACCGTAAGAATCGACCCAACGCGCAAAAAGCAGACAGAGAGGCACAACCAACACTCAACATTCCGTATGTCAAGGGAGTATCTGAGAAAATAAGAAGACTAGGACAACGATATAACATCAGCACCGTATTCAACTCGAGAGACACCCTAAGAAGCCGCCTGACGAAGACAAAGCCTATAAGTCAAAAAGATAGGAAAAACTGCGTCTACCAGATCCCCTGCGAGTGCGGCCAATCGTATATAGGTGAGACATTAAGACCACTCGAGACAAGGATTAAAGAACACAAAAACAATACGCTAAAAGGAGAGACCGAAAAGTCAGGTGCAGCTGACCATGCCTGGAAACATGGCCACCATATCATGTGGTCAGAAGCTGAAATCCTACATAAGGAGCCACACTGGAGGAAAAGAAAGTTTAAGGAAGCTGCTACTATTCACCAGAATCCAGGCTGTTTTAGTAAACCATCGTTAGACTTAAGAAATATCTGGAAACCTTTGTTAGATAGATGTAAGCTTAGGATAAGATCGCGTGCTAACTGAACGCATGACTGCACCCAACTCAGTTGTGCTTCAGTGCACCTAGCTAGTATAAATAGTCTTGTAGTTACTTTACTTATTTAGTATTCACCTGAAGACGACTGGAGATACTTACCAGTTGAAACGTTGTGATTTAAAACAAATAAAGACAATGGAAGTCCAAAACTCTTTCATCATTCAAGAAACATCATTGTCTACGACCTTCAAGCATTTAAAAGTATTCTCTTAGAATAATAAATTATGAAAATATCTATTTTATTATAAAATTGACAAACAATGTAAAAAATGCCTATAATATGCATTTTCGGATATTCCACCCTATAATTTTGAATATACAGGGTTAGGAAAAATTACCAGAACGGTCGATTATTTCAAAATATACAGGGGTTATCAAAAAACGTGTTTTATAAAAAATGCAGGGCTGTTAAAAATCTACATATCGGTAATAAATTGAAATATACAGGGTCGCCCACAAAGTTGTGGAGAATGATAGTTATATTTTTTTAAATGGAACACCCTGTATATTTTTACCGAGATTTTTACTTATTTTGATTGTCGACTCAATTTTAAACATTTTTTATTAACCATGTGTTATACATACCTAAGTTTATTACTTTCCTAGAAATCGGCGTTTCAAATAATAACGTATAACGATGCGATTTTCGAACATAGTGAACAACAAATAAGGCACGACCATAGTTACTAATAAATAATTAATAGTTTGACATCTGAAACTTAAATTCTGACAGAAATAGACAAAAAAGAAAATAGCATGGCAGTTTTACTTACTGAAACAGAGAGATATTTTAATTTTAAGGGGGTTTGGCGATAAACAGAGATCATATCAGGAGGTATGTAATATTTACAATAATTTGCATCCAGACAGGCACATTAAAAAAAATGCAGGCGTTACAGAATGACTGGTACTGTAAAAAACCGCCCAAGATCTGAAAGACCTAGGACTGCTACCTCCGAGGAAAAAAAGCTGGACATTCTGCTTGCGATAGAAGAAAATCCCAAATAATCCACCAATTAGCTTGCTTTGAACCATGAAATTGATCAAAAATCTGTACGAACCGTTCTTCATACTGAGAAAATGCATCCATACAAAATTAATGTTGTACAAGAACTTTTTGACGTTGACTGTGATCGAAGGCTAGAATTTTGCGAAATAATGACTAGAAATATGGAAGAAAACCCGAAATTTTTAAACAATATTGTGTTTTCGGATAAAGCGACTTTTACTTTACACGGAATGGTGAATAAGCAAAATTACCGTTACTGGGCGCGAAATAACCCTAACTGGTATGAAGAGCTGCATACACAGTTCCCAAGAAAAGTGAATGTCTGGGCTGGATTGTTTGCGGGACATGTAATTGGACCCTTTTTTATCGAGGGAAATTTGAATGGTGATCGATATCTCCGGCTTCTTCGGCAAAAAATAGTTCTAGCTATAAACAATTTAAATGCTGATATTAACTTAACCTGGTATCATCAAGATGGAGCTCCTCCGCATTTTACTCGCGAAGTTAGAGAATTTTTGGATGTCACGTTCCCAAATCGATGGATAGGAAGAAGAGGGCCTATCGAATGGCCTTCACGGTCCCCCAATCTTTCGCCATTAGATTTTTTTTATTGGGGTCACCTGAAAAACATAGTTCAAAATAAATCCAATAATTTAGAAGAATTAAGAATGAAAATTGTCAATGAAAGTGCGAGAATAACAAGGGAAATGGTTTTAACCACCCAAAGACATTTTTGCAATAATTTGTATCATTGTCAGTTAGTAAATGGGGGTCATTTTCAACACTTATTAAAAAATAGAGCCGTTTTGCCATGATTTGTTATACGTTTTTGTTTAAAGTTAACTTAATAAATTGTTTCTTGAAATTTATTTTGTGTTTTGTAGCTGATCAATTTATGTAGGAAAGTAATGAATTTGGGTATAACACATGGTTAATAAAAAATGTTTAAATTTTACGAAAGTAGTCCATTATCTCAGAGTGGAGCCGTGAAGATATGGGGAAAAAACACACAGTCGTCTCCACAAATAATTTATAAAAAGTCAGTTTATGCAGGTGGACATGTTTCGGCACTAGAAAGTGCCATCATCAGCACCGAAGGGCTGAAATAAATTAAGAATAGAAAAAGAATGACAAATCAGATCAATGTGTGTACTTACCCCAAGTGCCACTTACACGAATGAATGTAAACAAATTTTAAAAACATGAAAAGGACAAGAACATGTTGTATAATTGGACGAAAACAAAGTTAAAATATTTAAAAAGTGTTAAAAAATTAAAAATCGATTTCAAAACAACGAAACACCTCTTTTATTTCCCGTACATAGCAAACAACTTAATTAGACGACGATGACAAGTCAAAAAGGAGGATAAGTAGTGACATCTGACAAAGTAGCGCAAAAGCAGAAAGTTCCCAATATAAATGGGAACTGGCGTGAAAACGTGGTTCTCGGGGCAAGAAACGGACATCTAGTTGTACAGTGTGCAAAGTAACAAATAACAGTTATCAGCAAGAAGGCGAGTAACCCGCCGGGACAAAGGTAAGGCAAAAGCCCGCAAGATGGATGGTCATCTCGAATAAGTAAAGTAGGAAACCATCTAGTCATCTCAACATTCAGCAATAAAAGGAAGGAGAAGGAAGGTTTACGTAAATGTTTAAAATTGAGTCGACAATAAAAATAAGTAAAAATATACAGGGTATTCCATTTTAAAATATATAACTATCATTCTCCACAACTTTGTGGGCGACCCTGTATATTTCAATTTATCACCGATATGTAGATTTTTAACAACCCTACATTTTTTATATAAGACGTTTTTTGATAACCCCTGTATATTTTGAAATAATCGACCGTTCTGGTAATTTTTCCTAACCCTGTATGGTCTGCATGGGGTCTCGCCATGTTACCTGGCTGGTGCTGCATATCTTTATCGCTTATTTAAGGTTAATGGTATTTCTGAGAAACGATTATTAGGTTCTTTAAAATAAATCTGACCTCACAAAGGAACGACAGGTATTACCAATAAAATAGGAAAGAGAGAGACTAGTTAACGTCAAGCTCAGAGAAATTTTCATTTATTAAAGTGCACACCTTTTAGATGTTCTTTGAAACTACACATAGTAAGTTTTCTCGTTATTTGACAGAAAGTGCGCTTCACGGGAACAAAACGGGAGTTGTTATCATTACGTTTACCTAAGGATCATTGCTTTATTAATATATAGGGTAGGGAGAACTTAATGCCTTCTGAGATTTAAGGAGGAGTGAGTGAAACAGAATATAGGCCTGTTCATTAAAAAAAACTAAATGAAATTTTGACTTTTACCAGGTGAAGGAAAGATTCAAACCAAACTGTATGGTTAGGTTAGGTTAGGTTAGGTTGAAAGTGAATGGGTTACATAACCCTCCACTGCGACAATAATGATATTGTGGCTCACACAATGTAAGTACAGACAGAGTCTTCTTACGGTATGATAAGCGAAAGTGCACCAATCAAACGGTTGGTATCATACGTCACATGGGATCATGTGCCTTGCAAACTGTACGTTATCTTAAATTGGACGATTTTGAGGAATATACAAGCGTGTTAACGTACGTCCGCTAATATTATGGCAAATAGTGGCATGATAATGAGCCTAATGAATAAAAATTAAGCAATTACTTGCAGCAATTATTACTTAGAGCAATTACTTTTTAGTAAAAGCAATTGCTTGACTAGCAAATGCTATAAGTAAAAGCAATCGCTAGATCTGGATATGAATAAAATTTTGAAACCATTGCTGTTTTTCTTACACCTCTGTAGCAAATGCTTATTCAACACAAGAATAGACGTGGCTTATCCACTTGTTCAGATTATAGATTTCATGTTCCGTTTGGTGCCTTATTTGCCAAAGAGTTGACGTAAATACAACAACGTTGGTCTATTTATTTAGTACAATAGTAATCTGTTACGTTTTTGTGGAAAATAGGAGACCTATATTATTTGTGATATGGCAGATTTCAGTGAAAATGAGGAAAGTGATAGTAGTGATGAAGAAATTAAAGAGAAGCAATTGATATTTGTTCACAAATTGAAGGAACATACATTAATATCTCTGACCATAACCGTTTAGCTTTCCACAACAGCTTCAGCACTTGTAAGAAATTTAATAAAAATATTGGCCTTCTTCAAAACTGCATCCATTACAGAAGTGTATGTCTTACAGACGATAATAATATATCACGAAAGCTCCATTAAGGTCCTTCACCATTTTCTCTTTTGCTAAAACCATCAGCACTTTTTAATGTTATTTTCTGTCTCCTGATGATGAACGTTTTTACGTTCGAAACATGTAGAGACCTTTGATTGTTTCATTCAATTAAACTTTGTGGAGGAAGACTTTTAGTTTCTCTTTCTTTCCTATACTATAACTCCACTTTAAGCATGGACTACTTTTTCAAATTAAAATCATAAATATTTTCTACACAACAAATATTGTAATAAATGTAATGTGCTTATTCAGTACCTAAAAATTGAAAATACTTATCTGGGGGGGGCCGAACCCCCTAAGCCCCCTCCGTAAATAAGCCACTGATTGATATACTAGAAAAAGCAATTCCTTAATTTATTCATCACATTTTAAGCAAACGATAGCGATCGCTTCTATTTTTTAAGAAAAAGCATTGACTAGAAGCAATTCCTGGACTTTTAAGCAATCGCTAGACGCAAAAGCAATTACTTTAGTTTTTATTCATTGGCTTTCAAGCAATTACTTCGATTTTATAAGAAAAAGCAATAGCTACATTTTTATTCATTAGGCTCAATAGATCAAATCCAACGATAAGCAGGATGGAAATCGGCAGTTTCGGCGACTGGTTACATTAAATAGAGTATTAGCAACAGAAGAATGTTTAAAATATGGAAATGTAACCTCATTGACTTCTAAGAATATCAGCAGTATTAAATTAAACAGCATTTCCTCTGATTTAAAAAAACCTGAGTATTATTATTTGAAAAATACCAACTGCACTTTCACAATAATTAAAAAAATTAAGATTATTAAATATTTGGATAAAGCTTTTCTTACATTTGTTTGTGATATTTAATTTGACTTTAAAAGGTACCTACTTCTGTCAGATCAATAATTAAAAAGTTGACATTTAGACACGTTTCTCGGGTTGTTGATGTGGATATTGTAACTATAACTATAACACGCGCGTTTTTAAAAGTTGGGTTTAAACACGCTGTGGCGTACTTTAACTATGCAAAATAGGGTACTAATAAAAAAAGTCATGTTGTCGGTTGTCACTGTCATCCAAAAGGTCGCCTTTTAAGCTATAGTCTACCAATTAAGTTAAAAGTATGAGAATCTGACGTCAAAAAGTTATTTTTATACAACTGCCATTAAAAGTGACACTTTTAATGACAGTCAACAGTGTTAAAAGTGATTGTTTACGTGGAAGCGTGTTAAAAACATTTTTAACACTACATTTTCTTAGGATGAAATCAAATAAAATTATAATAATAATTTTAGGAATTGAAAATTTTTATTATCAATATTTAACAATCATTACTTATGAACATTAATATTAATCGTACAACTAGAACATTTGCAACATTGGTGCCTTGCGACTTTAGGGAGCTTCGCAACACATTACTAGAATCCTCAGTACCATTTGTGAACAAGCATTTATTTTGTTAGTAACCATAGCGTTGGCAACGTTTGTCATTCACAACAGCCTTGTGATTATTTAAATATTAAAATGCATTTTGAAGTTTAATGTCATTCCAAATTCCCTTATTTTATTATCGAAATAGGGCAGTTATTCAAAAAACATTGTATGATATTTGTGTGAAAAGTAATTTTCTTTTGTTCGTGAAATTGTTCAATTCGCCCCTCTACGCTCCGCTCATTTCACAAACTTTTTCACTCACAAAATAAAACATCACTTTTAACACTCATATCAAAATAACTATTATAATAATTTTGAATTAGGAGGTTTAAAGTATTGACCCCATGCCCCATGTACTACTTTTGTTGTCAATTTTTTTTAAAATGTAAAATATTTTTCAACTAGCGCATCTAATACCCCGAAAGCTGGTGACGTCTCCTACATAACTAATAAGGCCATCTATAAACACGCAAGAAATGACCTTTACTGCTAAATTTCAAGCTTTTTGGTGAAAAACGTACCCTTGAAATCCATCACATTTCCGTGGAGAGAATTACCGTAAAGACCCACATCATATAAAATATGATATCTACCTATCAGATGTCCTTTTACATTGCTTTTTCCGTTCTTCGACACCGGGGAAGTGTGTTTAGCGACACCATTTTTGGCAGCAATTTATCAGTGTCGCTAACTATAAGCAAGGAAAATAAATCGCGGAATTTTCTTGGTTTTGGTATTTGGTAAACAAAAACTTTGCCTAAAAGTTATAAAACGTGGTATTGGGTTACATTTTGTATTTATGTAAAATAATCAATCAATTTTAAGCTGCAAACTATAAGATCGAGAGAACTATACCGGGTGTCCACGGAAGGTGGTTCGCCCCTCTAACTTTTTTGTTTTTCAAGATAATGGAATGTAATTTGGGAAATTTGTATACGACATAAAACTGCATTTTTTAACAGGTGACTCAATATTATGGAGCTTCCGGTTTAACCGGAAGCGACATAAACTTTCGATTTTTAAATGGAACACCTGGTATATTTTCCTTTTTTTGACTCCATATGACATTCTAAATACAACGATGTGTCACTGTCACTTTTTGTCACCAAGAAAATATTTTTTTTCCAAATTTATTGTTTTATCTAGAGGGCTATGAATACCTTAAAATCACTTATTTCAGTTCTTTAATCTTGGGAAAAATACAATTTTACTATTTTTGGTCCAAAGCTATGTGCTATGTAAAATTTAATCTTTAAAGTTGTATATCTAATTTTTTTTTTAACGGCAACATGATGGCTCGTCGGGTTAAGAAGAAAGAGGATTTTATTACGATTATTTTGATACCATACACTATTAGGCTTTAGAAAAGCTGCCATTAAAAAACTTTAAAAAGTTAACTTGGAACTTTCATAAAATGAAGCATCTTGTGAGAATAATTTTAGATTTAAATGTATCAAGTAGCCTGTGACCAGTACAACTCATAAAACAAAATCATGCCTTGAAGAAAATTGACATGCCGTCTGCTTCTGCCAAAGTAAATTATTTTTTTGTTTAAAAAACATGGAAAATACTAGTTTTACAAGGAGTGAAAAAGTTGATATGTTGTTAGTGTTTGGAGAATGATGAACCGATGCTGCACGACTTTACTACTTTAAAAAATCTTTTTTTTTCTTATCGCGACGAGCCACCATGTTGCCGTTTAAGAAACATGAGTTATACAACTTTAAAGATTAAGTTTTACACAGCACATAGCATTGGACCAAATATAGTAAAATTGTATTTTTCCCAAAATTAAAGAACTGAAATAAGTGATTTTAAGGTATTCATAAAACAATAAATTTGGAAAAAAAATATTTTCTTGGAGACATAAAGTGACAAGTGACACATCGTTTTATTAAGAATGTCATCTGAAGTCAAAAAAGAAAAAAATATACCAGGTGTGCCATTTAAAAATTGAAAGTTTATGTCACTTTCGGTTAAACCGGAAGTTCTATAATGTTGAGTCACTTGTCAAAAAATGCAGTTTTATGTCGTATACAAATCCCCCGAATTTTATTCCATTATCTTGAAAAACAAAAAAGTTAGAGAGGCAAATCACCTTCCGTGGACACTCGGTACCCATGTCCCATATACCCTGTCCATTTTATCTTGAGAAACCCATTTTATAGCGGGAACATTTTACGCGTCTTTTTATGACATTAGAAAAAGTAACGTTAGAAGATCATTGTGAAAAGGGATAAAACTGTCAGATAATAAATAATAAATTTACTGAGGTTATGTTACAAAAGAAAAGAAAGTCTTTATAAGTCGACGTTGTGGTCTGGTGGTCAGCGCAGCAGCCTCACAGATCGTAGACCCGGGTTCCATTCCCGATGCCGGCAACGTTGATGTTAAATTTGGAATTTGGTTTAAGAGGTGGCGCCGTCTTTCGGAAGAGACGTTAAACTGTGGGCCCCGTGTCATGGATGTTGGCACGTTAAAGAACCCTACCCTCGACAAAGAGGGATTCGGCAAAATTACCAGATAGTGTGTGACAAATTCCCTGGCGTCGGTGATTGGCCTCGTTGCGGAAAAAGGCCGACGTAAAATAAATAAATAAAAAAAAAAAAAAGTCTTTATAATGGCCGCTGACCGTTACGTCACATTCTCCATATTTGCGGTACGTCGTAAATTAATTCAGTCAGTTTGACTAACCGGTGGTAAAGGTTATGATTTTCCTTAGGCTTAATCTACATAAAGTAGAAATATCATGGGATGAAACATTTTTACTTTGAAAATAAGTATGAAATTTTCATAAAACTCATTTATAAAATTTAAAATTTAATCAAATATTCTTTTGTCTAGTGCATCTCTAATGCATAAGATAATAGATTTGGTTTTAAATATTTTCATCTTATAATAAATAATGACAACACAACAAAATACAGTTTTTTAATAATTAAAATAAATTATCTCCGCAAGGATCATCATCATCACATTCGTCCAAGTTAATAATAAGGGTATGAGTATCTAAAGCATCGATACATTTTTCCACTCACACATCATTTTATTAGTCTGTTACATAGTTTTTCCATTTTTCCACTGTTACAAATTTTCTATGGCTTCATTCCACAGATCCAAAACTACGTCATTTGTTACAGGATACATAGAACTTATTTTTGCATCATAATAGTGCTTACATTTAGACCAAACCATTTCAATGGGATTAAAGTGGCAGTGATATTATGGAGGAAGTCTTAAAACTCGATGTTCATGTTGCAAGGTGTTGCGGAATCGCTAGTTCCTAACGACGTGTCAGATGGCGTAGGTGATAATAAATCACGGCCTAAATATTTTAATATTTTATCTTAAGAAGATTAATAATTTTATTCTTCAGTCTGTGCTCAGTGTTGCCAACGCTACCCCGAACGGGGTATATTCCTTTTCAGAGAAATCTCGCTCGCTCGCTCCCCTCACGCAAATCTACCCCGATTACAGTATCAAATCAACAAAATTTGTTTAAGTAATAAAAATACTTACAAATAATATAAAACGCAATAAAAAAAATTGAGCAAGATCGATTACAAAAAACAAGATCTTAAAAAAAATCGATCGAATCGAACATCCCTAAGTTGCGCAAATAGTTAGTGCGCTTGCTCATATTAAAATGATAATTGAAAGTTCATTTAATTTTTCACTTTGTTTATGTGTCTCGTTGAATTCGGTTTCACAAAATATTTGTCGTTACGCAAAAAAATATGTCGAATTGTTAAGTTTTAAATTTTAACTAAGCTACCCCGAACCGACCCAGTTCTACCCTTTCTCTCTGGCTATAGTCTACCCCAATATAAAAGAAGCCAGCGGTAACACTGTCTGTGCTGGTCTACGGCCTACATTTAAGAATAATTCAGAAAACGGAGTTTATTTTAGTTATTCGGTTTTTAGTTTGTTTTTGGCTCGTCAGGCTGATTGCAAAGTGTTATTTTTCGCGGGGCGAAGTATTGCGACGAGAACTTTGGATACTTGATGTTAGAAAATATTGAAAATCAAAACTTGGAGTTTTATTATTGAACGAGACATATTACATAAAGAGTAAGCTGACAGAAAAAATTTTTCTGCCACTGCTCGCCCGAAGGCAGACAAAAGGTAAAAGATGTGCTAGCGGCCGCTAACTTAGGCAGGCAGCTGCAGTGGGTAAAGGTTTGGTAATTTGGACGAAGAAGGAAGCGATGTCAGAAGCGGGAAGATTTTAAGAAAATAACCCAGGAAGAAAAGCTTCTAAAAATTCTTCTGGAAATGGAAATCTAAACTGAACCGCTGGCCGATTTTTTTCAAGATTTATCGAGGAAAATTTTTATTTTATTTCTGGATTGGAACCGGACGTTCCACCAACAGAATTTCCTGTACAAGAAGTGTACCGGAAGGCATTAGCTACCACCTTCCGAAATAACGAAGTCAATCAGAGGTTGGTGAAGAAAGTTGAAAAATTTTAGTGAAAATTTTGGGAGAAGTTTTTTTAGGAAAAATAAATTCTATTTACCAAATAATCCATTAACTTGAGGTCCCGAATCACAAGAAACAATTCGGAAGGATTTTCGAGCCAAATTAAAAGTTAAGCAACTTGATTTTCTTACTTTCAGACATAAACTACGTTTTCAAAAATACTTATTTTATGAAGATACCTTATACAGGGTCAAAAACAAATGAACTATGCATCAAATGAGACCAAATTTTAATTTTGTAGAAAAACACACATTTATTAATATGGCGCTACCTTAAAGAAAATTTATCTGAAATAAAGCATTGTCAAAACTAAGAAGTTTTATGTCGGTTTCGTTGAGTGGTGCAATTTACAAAATATGGGTAAATAATCAAAATTATCTTATGCATTAAAAAAAACTTTTTCTTATAACTTTTTTCGATATTTTCAGAAATACCCCACCTTTGAATTATTTATTGGAAAAAATTAAAATTTGACAGATAATGCGAATAACGTGACTACAATTTTTTTGTTTACTTTTCATCTCGATCGAAGCAGAACTTGATGCCAAAGTCAAATTTCGAATAAAGCTAGTAATAAAAAAAATTATATGATGCAGACTTTACTGGTCACACTATATTTCAAGTTACAAGCTCACACTGTATATTAAAAGCCTAGTCTTTTTCAAATGCTACTTTTAATCTTCACTGAAGTAAAAATACATTAATTCTTTAATGAAAGCTTTTTTAATTAATACTTATTATATTCTTTGTATAAAAAATCCTTGCCACACCCTACGCCACTGGTATTGACTGCTCGCTTGAAATCCTTGAGATATTGCAGAACCACGCGGAGTCGGAATTTTAACCCTCTCTCTTTTTTGTCTTGGTTTCACATGTAAGGATGTTTGACGCAAACAAACAGGATATTCATGAATAAATGCTTTGGTCTCTTTTATAAGAGATCTTTGGTAAAAACATTTATGCAAATTAATATAAGAGTGACAATGACAATTAAAAAAAATCTTTTGGTAAAATCGAAATTTTGCTGCGAAAAGCAACCAATTGGTTAGTTAGGGCGTGGCATCCGCGTTTTTTTTAATTGATGGCAGACTATGGGGTGATAACGTTGATACCTGTGACGGATATCAAATATCCCTGCTATGCCACTGCCAGAACCATAATCTTTTAATTGTTGTCTTAATGTTGCGCTTCCGTGATATTAATAAAACTTATTAAAATAATTTTACTAACACTAAGGTTAAGAATTGAAGGGGCAAGTGGATGAACGAGTTATGTTACAAAAAGTTGTTTCTGAATAAATTGAGTTTTAGTTCATATTTTTGCTACTTTTTTAAAAAACAATATTTTGAATTGAAACCAGCCTAGCAAGAAAAATAATTAATATGCTTTTTTATTATGCATACACATTTTGGTTTTTGTAATTTATTTTGGTAAAATTTTATGTTTGAATGTACATAACCCCTTCTTCCAAATTCTCCTTAGGCGGTATTAATTAAAATGTGGGTCATGTACTTTATTGGAATTAATTCAAGTAAAAAATACAAATAATAATAATTATTTGGTACGACGACGTGCCTTTTTTTTTGTTTGGGACCTTCTGGTTCAATACCAATAATGTTTTCATAAAAGCCTCTATGTTATGGGTACATATACCCTTCTTTTACAGTAACGTATCTCATTATTTTAAGTAGATGAAGAGGTTATGGGTACATATTCTTTCTTCCACAATACCGTTATTTATAAAACGTGGCGATTTTAGGCAAATGCGGGGCTTATGGGTTCATAGCTCTTTCTTCCACAACATATTTAATAACGTTTGTAACATAACCCCTTCTTACTACTTCATATGTGCTTAACAAAGGCAAGTAGAGTTAAATGGGATTGTGGGGATGTGGGGTATGTACATAACTCCTTCATCCACAACAATATCGTCATTATTCAAAAAATGTTACTAAACCCCTTCATCCACTTGCCCCTTTAATTACCTACATTCATAAGAAAAAACCAGGTTTTCTTGCAGCTTGTTTATTCTGGTAATAAAATAAAACGGAATGGCTCTAAAGATTGCAATGGTGCAATATACTCTACAACCGCAAAACCAAACGGGGATCGTTAAAATAACGGTTCTAAATTATGACATTACCCTAAAGTGTTTAAGGGCTATAAAAGTGTTGTTTGTGTAAATACAATATGAGTAAAATGTAAAGTCATATAAGTATGTTTGCGCAAAGCTCTCGTCAGTTTTAATAAACCATTTCAAAATACCAGCATATATTTCCGGTACGCATACCTGAAAAATAGAAAACATTAAAAATCGCGGTGTCCCCTCGCTAATCCGAACGCATGATACTACTACCGTGCGAGCAAAAATTATTTGCATCAAAGAGGGCCTTGCATCTACGAACGTAATGCTCAGCCGTATAGCTTAAAACCTGTTGGGTATCAGTAACTACCTGAATTAACAATCAATCAGTTATTCCGTCATCTTTGACAGTCGTTACAAGTAATTTGATTCATCGCTAATTTTGTCAATTTCTTGAACAATTCACACAATGGGCTTTACGGAACGGTACAAAACATTCACGGTTGAAGCGTATTTTCGAAACCGGGTTAGAGTAAACGGTGAGTGGCAATACAATCCGGGTTTGTGCATGGACGATTTTCACGAACATGTTCCTAACGTTGCTTTTATTGCTGGGAATTTTTATCATTGCCTGAAAAGAACCGTAGTTGTGTTTAGGGAAACAGATTCAATACAACACAAAAAAGGAGCAGGAAGACCATCTGTAAGAACATACGAACTTGTTGCAAACGTTCGTGAAATAATGCAAAATACGCCAACAAATTGGATTACCTACTTCGTTTTTCCTCATTTAAAGAACACTATTTTTAAAACACCAGTTGCAAATTAAGAACAATTATTAATTACAAGAAAGGATTGTCCAAGAATGTGGTAACATTTCTCCAGTGATGCTGGTCAACACTTTCGAAAATATGAAGAGACGTGTGAATTTATGCTTGGAGCATGGCGGTGGCAAATTTTAGCAATTTATGTAATTATTTTTCTTTTTCTTTCTGTATATTCTTACTTTGTTAATTTTGTAAACAACAAAAAAAATTGTATTTGTCTACTTATTTTATTACTCATTAGTTTGGCATATCATGTCATAATATAAATTTGACAAAATGTTAACCTAGATTTGGTTAGATATATCGTCCCCATATCATTGTGATCTAAACCAAGCGCTACGTTTTTTAATCCAAGCCCTCTTTGATGCAAATAATTTTTGCTCGCACGGTATTTTCTACGTTATGGGAACGCCGTTTATTATATTATTTTTATATTATTAGATTTATATATTATTTTCGACTATTCAATGATTTAAGAATTTTAAATTAATCATTTACTTACTATTTTTACCTATTAATTTATTCAGCCGATACTAGGTGGAAATCTAGAATTATAATATGGGATACAGTTAAACAACTTCAACGTTATTAAATGAATTGAACAAGTTTACATTTGGAAACGGTTAGAGATGCTAACTAACCGAAACGTTGTATTAAGTAACAAAATAAAGACAATGGAAGTCCGACAAGGTATTTTTTGATAATTCTTCATGGTCTACAACCTTCAAACAAACAAGCAACACATTTTATGTTTTTAAAAAACGTTTTAGGCTACAAATTAACTGTTGCTCTAACCGTTTCCGAGAAAAAAAAATCGCAAATGTGAAAATGTCGAAACTGACGACAACGACGACAACATACATACATACATATTTTAAATGTAGCAGCTTATATAGACAAAAATTTTCAAGAGGCGATCAGGGGTCGAAATTGGACATGTGCAGGATGTATAACATAAAGAATTTCTGCGATATGTTAACTAACAGCTCGTCACCTGTCGCGTTTCCATGTGTTGCGATTCACCCCACTTTTTACTAACTTCTGACCAATCATATTTAAAAATTCATAGAATCGTTACGTTTAAGTTGAGATGTTGCCAAATGTAAAAATTGTTAGTACGATGGTACTAAGGACCTGTGTTATCGAGCTTTACTTTAAATTTAAATGTTAAGTAGGTTTATCAGATAAAGTTTTTTCAGGAACAAAAACTTATCCCTTTTAAATATTATAACCTCAAAGCCCTTTTTTTCTCAGAAATTTCGTTTCTGTCCTTTACGTATAAGGGAAAGGTCCCAGGAACTTACTAAAAAAGTTTTAAGTTTCTGAGAAGTAAACAGATTGGTAAAAAAAAAACATTCTTTTCCTGAAAATCGTTGCGTTTGGTACAGCAGTTGCGATTCACCCCATTCTACGGTATTTCATAATATTATATATTACTAACCTACTTTAGAAACATTCATTTCGATAAATCTAACCTTAAGGTGGGAGTATCAACATGCTTGCCAACCTATAACCTATTTCGCGTAGATTTATTTATGTTTTCTAGCTTTTATACAAAATTTAAAGAAAATCAGTATCGACTTGATATTCTATAGGTAATAATTGACATATTTAATAAATATCAAGGAATTTCATGACTTATTTTAGTAGAATTGTATAGCGAAAAATTTCGGGTAAGATTTTTTTTTACATTATTACGTCATTGTCACTCATTGTTCTTTCACTATACAATTCTCCCAAAATTAGCAATGAAATAAATTGATATTTTTGTAATATATCAGATACTACCTAAATAATGTACCGACGATATTGATTTTCTTTAAATGTTAGTTATTAAAATAATAATCTCAAAAAATCAACGCGAAATAGGTTATAGGTTGGCAATAGATTGAATGACGTTGAGAATTCAACCTTAATAGTTCGATAAAATGTCCTTACAATTTTTGAACCGAAGTAAAAAGGCTTTTGGCCTTTTATTTGGACGGAACACGGGTTTTGGGACTAGCCGCTTTTAATTAGTTTGTACCAGACAACTAAACCTAATTACTTTTTTAATACGTGTTTTTAGCCCGGGGACACCTGGTGCAAGAATTCCTTTTCCCCGATTCATCTTGGCCCGGCTTTTTAATGTATTGTGTTGCCTGCCAAGTTTACGTTTTTTTAGTGTTTTGAGAACCATATGGCAGGCGTTTTTTTTAACTTAAGCGCAACCTAGACGTTTAACAACTACACACCCAATTTATACTTTATGCCGTGTCGACTCTGCCATTTGGTTTTCTTTCATTTCTATAGTTCGAGAGTTGTCAAGTCAACTGTCTAATAAGCACATTGGTGTGAACGTATTCTTTAATTTTTCTAATTTTTAACGTTTGAAAATGCTTGCAACGTCTCTTAATCTCCTTTGCTGTTTTTAGTCCTGTCACTAGAATGGTTACAAACAATTTTTTTTTTTATTTTTGTGTGTATTTGTATGTATATTTAATTTAATTTTATGTCTGCAAAAAAATCCCGTGTTTGTATAAAAATTATATATGTTAAAAAAACACAACCCGTCTTAACACATTTCCTAAATATTTTACGAAATTTATTGTTAACTATATAAAATAATTGGGAAAGAAAGAAAAAACTAAAAGTCTTCCTCTACAAAATTTAATAGAATAAAAAATTATTCAAGGGTCTCTACATGTTTCGAACGTAGAAACGTTCATCATCAGGAGACAGAAAACTGTATTTTATGCCGATTAAACATATATTTAAGTCAGATATTCCGTTGTGCCTCAAACGCAAGGTTTTTGATTAATGCATTCTGCCTGTCATGACTTACCGTTCAGAGACTTCAACGTTAACGAAGAAATCAGTAAATAAAGTGAGAGTTGCGCATCGCGCCATGGAACGTTCTCTGCTGGGAATTACAATAAGGGATAGAGTTCCCAATGAAATAATATGACAGAGAACCAGGGTTACAGATGCGGTGGAGCGAATGGCTTGCTTGAAATGGAGTTGGGCTGGACATGTAGCAAGAATGCCACATGAAAAATGGGCAAAAAGAATTATACAGTGATGGGCTAAAATATGGAACAAATTCATTTAAAAATCAGGTATTTATTTTTTTGAAAAAACGCTCGGACACGTCGATTATAATTCTTTCTTCCGGATTTTTTGCCTCAAAAAGAAATTATACCGGGTGTGTCAAAAAGTGGATGTAGCAAAATTTTTTTGTTTTTTAAATAGAACCCCCCTATTTTTACTTATTACCCTAATTCTACGTCAAATTCTGCGCATAATTCATGTAGCATACTCTATCCTTATCTCTAACGATTTTAGAGAAAAATTACATCATAAAAAAAAATCTTTAAAAAAAGGTTAAAAAATTAGTTTATTAATTGTTGAAAATGCAAACCATTAACTTCTTGACAATATGCTAATCTACTTAAAAACCCTTCTAAAACATTATTTACAGTATTTTCATTAATTTGCCTAATTTCATATCTAATTTTAAATTTTAAGTCTTCCAAATTTTGTGGTTTATCCTTATACACTTTTGATTTCAAATAAACCCAAAGAAAGAAATCCATGGGTGTAAGATCGGGAGATCTTGCAGGCCATTCTATGGGTCCTCTTCTACCTATCCATCGTTCGGGAAAAACAGTATTCAAATACTCTCGTACTTGTCGAGCAAAATGAGGCGGAGCACCATCCTGCTGAAACCAAATAGACGCTTCTGGTAGATGAGGCTGATTCGGATTTGGAAAATCTGCTGCTAGTGTGGGAATTAATTAATTTTGAAGAAATTGTAAATACCGGTCTTCTGTAAGATTTCCATCGAAGAAAAAAGGTCCAATAATTCTATCATTTAATATCCCTGCCCAAACATTTACTTTTTGTGGGTATTGCGTGTGCTGTTCTCTCATCCAACGGGGATTATTTGTACTCCAATACCGAAAATTTTGTCTGTTTACCGAACCATTCAAACAAAACGTGGCTTCATCGCTAAAAAGTATGTTGCGATGGAAAAATAGATTTAAGTTGCAAATTTCCATCACAGTTTCACAAAACTGTAGTCGGCGGTCGGGATCATCTTCGTTTAGCTCGTGCAGCAACCTAATTTTGTACCGATGGTACTTTTCTTGTTTCAATACCCGCAACACAGATCGTCGGCTAACATCATTATTAAGGGCTACTTCAGTGGATGCACTATGAGGATTATCTTCAACCTCTAACAAAATGTTCAATTGTGAGTTTTCACTAATTTTTGGACGACCTGGCCGTAGACGATCCTTTACATTCCCTGTTTCCCTGAATTTTTTCTCAATTTTACTTACTGTAGATCTTGTAATCGGCCGTTCTGGATACTTAGCGTTAAACAAGTTACAAACTTCTTCTTGACTTCTTGTTTTGTCTCCACATCCAATTAAAATTAAAATTTCGATTCTTTGTGTTTCATTTAAATGCACCATGATCACCGTTTTTCAAAATTATACCTAAACTAATTTTTGATTGACATATGACTTGCTATCGTAGTAACAATTCATTTAAATTTACCTGTTTACCTTTAAGTAGGTACATGTACCTTTTTTTAAAGAATTTTTTTTTATGATGTAATTTTTCTCTAAAACCGTTGGAGATAAGGATAGAGTATGCTACATGAATTATGCGCAGAATTTGACGTAGAATTAGGGTAATAAGTAAAAATAGGGGGGTTCTGTTTAAAAAACAAAAAAATTTTGCTACATCTACTTTTTGACACACCCGGTATAATTTCTTTTTAAGGCAAAAAATCCGGAAGAAAGAATTATAATCGACGTGTCCGAGCGTTTTTTCAAAAAATGAATACCTGATTTTTAAATGAATTTGTTTCATATTTTAGCCCATCACTATAGAATGGCGACCCAGAGAACAAGCCTTCAGAAACCAGGGACGACCACCAACTAGATGGACAGATGATTTAAAGCGCATGAAGCCAACTAAATAAACTGGGGAAGAAGAAAAAACTCTTTCTAAGAAGGTGTCGAAGATTATTTAAAACCTTTTAAAACACTTTCTAAACATATGTCTGTATGACATTATGAGGAACAATAGAAGGAATCACAATAAGATACTCTAGCAATTTATTATTAGAACATCGTTATTCGATACATGTTCGGTCCAGGAAATCTGAAGCATTCTTCGTAGTGTCCCCTCCTACTCCCCTTAAACAAAAACGTAGAGCAATAGCCTAAAAAAAAAGTTATCCAAAATTTTCATTAGATTGACAAACTAAACACTACTTTGGATACATATTTACTTACCATGAGGATTTTTGAGAAAATCCATCGTTTTGTTTGGCCAATAAAGGTAGCGCCCAACCTAGTTGAAAAATATTCATCAATTTCTCCTGACCACTTTTATTTAAAAAAAATTCACGGTCCTTTACAAAGATGCAACCGGGGAGGACATTGAAAATGCCGAAGCAGAGTGCAACGCTTGTGACTATTATTGTAAGGTTTGAAATCTGCGAAAACTCATAGATTTGAATGTAATATTTAGTTGATCAAAGTTTTATTGATTTATAATATAAAAAATAGTAAAATAGAGGGTATAAAACAGGGTTGGTACATATCATGTTTATATAAATATTCAAATATCCGATATCTATACCTACATATACCGGAAATAAATATATCAAATTTGGAAATTTATTTATATTGTTAAACTATTTCATCTGTTTTGTACTTAAAAAATTTGATATAATTTTAATATTCAAAATTACTTAATTTAATAAGTTATCAACATTTAAATTTGTATTTTAATTCTATTCTATTTAATGATAGTTGCTATTACAATATCAAGTTCTATTAATACCTTGTATAGGAATGTAAAATGTAGGTAAAAAATACTAGTTTATGAATATGAACACATCATATATTTTTGCATTTAACTATGATTCAACTAAAAATAAAAATTGAGAACGGAACAACAGCCAAAAGAAAACTAAAATATTATTTCTAACATAAAACTATAAAACGCGTAAAAAAGGCTGGCTGGGAACAAGTAAGTTTATCCCAGGTTTTAATCAGTCTGAGTAATGGTTGGCCCGAATATAGATTTGAATGTAATATTTAGTTGATCAAATTTTTATAAATCCAACTTTCAAAATTTAATAAATCGAACCGTTTTCAAATTAGGTTTTTTTTTCGAAAACAAACGTTCACTTTTAACACCCTGTATATCTAGAACGAGTAACATTTCTAAAAAACTTAAATGTTGTAATTGATCTAGTTTGATGTCTAGTATCTCCAGTTACTCTATGGCCCATAAGTTATGGGACATCCTGTATATCAGGGTATTTATCACTGATATTATACAGGGTGTTAATTAATTAAGTTCGTAAACTTTAAGGAATTAATCCCTGATCGATTCTAAGACCAAAATTTCATATAATTATAGTTCCGCAAGAGCTCCGTTTTGTAGATACAGAGTGTTTTAAAATATTTACTTTTTCTAAAATATTATTGAATGGTAACAGCTACTTTATTGAAGCTTGTGACACACAAATAGATATTTAGAGGCTACATTTTGCTTTCAAGCAAAAAATGGCACGCCACTGATTGTCTTAAACTTTTAAAGCATTATCTAGTAAGCCAGGCATAAAAAGTGTCTCTTGATAATTTTTGATTGGGCGTATCTTTTTCAAGAAAATTTCCTTATTAGATTTTCATGCACGCCTCTGGAGAAATTTAATTGTGAATCAAAATTGCTCAGATCTTAACAAAAATAAAGTACCAGATGCATCTTATAAAAATAAATTTAATACCTTATGAAATCCTTTCGGGAACCGTTTGATTTCCAGAATAAAAGAACATTATTTTCTTTTTTAAATTATTTTATTAATAATTTTAACATATGAAAACTAAAATATTTCTTAAAATTGGCTAGAAACTAAGTATTTTCTTTTTAGTTGATTTTCTCAGCAATGATTCGCACTTAAATTTGTCCATAGGCGTACATAAAAACCTAATAAGTAAATTTTCTCGAAAAGGGCTAATCTAATCAAAAATTATAAAGATACACTTTTTGTGTACCTTTTGCTTGGCTTACTAGATAATGCTTTAAAAGATTAAAACAGGTTACCCATATCTACGCTCATGGTTGAATTAAATAAATCTTAATACTTGCAAAAAGTGGCTCCTAAATATCCATTAGTATGTAGCAAGTTTCAATGAAATAGCTGATACCATTCAATATTATAATAAAAACGGGAATTTTTAAAAGTTGTATCTCGAAAACGGAGCACTTGCGGATCTATAAAGGTATTAACTTTTGGTCTTAAAATCACTCATAAATGAATTCCTTAAAGTTTCCGTACTTACCAACCATGTTATAAAGTAATACAAAGTTATAACTGTCAGTCGTACAACACATAGAAATATATTTAAAGGAACAAATAACCTTCTAATATAAATTATAATACGTACCTAATACAGGGTGTCAAAAAAGTCTGGAATATTTTAAATATCTTTCAAACCGCTCGTATTATTTCGCCAAAAATTCGCTTACCTCCATAATTAAAAAAAAAATAATCAAGATTAATTTCGTTTTTGAAAGTATACAGGGAGGGTCAAAAAACATGCTTATTTTTTTATTTTAAATGGTCATGCATCATGTTCCTGTATAGCTTTATGGAGTTTAATAGATCCATTTGAGACAATTGCTGTGTTACCTAATATAACACCTAAGTATATGGTTTTGTGTAGATATTTATCTATCAAAATGACAGAGATATTTCAATTCCATGAAGAATTTACTACTTTTTAATGTAAAATTAAAATCAGATTTGTCATTATGTGTAAAAAAATTCCATTTTATTGGAATTCATATATACCCTAAAAAAATGGAAATTTGGGAATAATTCAACTTATTTTAAAGTAGCGATGATTTACAAAATTAAGCACTTGCTCCTTTTTTAAATTGCAAATTGATATATTATTATATCTGGCATTTTGATAGATAAACACATAAAACCATAAACCACAGAAATTTTCTCAAAGAGATCTATATATATCCATAAAAAATATACGGGGTATTCCATTTAAAATACAAAATTTAATCATGGTATTTGACTCCATTTAGTTTTGTCTTATTTGTTTTTCAAAACTATATTTGTGAGCAAAATTTTGACGACAAAATATAAGCGGTTTGAAACATATTTATTGCAATATTCCATACTTTTTTACATAATGTACTATTATTCAGAGCAGTAGTAGTACTCTCGATCGTAGTATATTATGGTTTTACGCTCAGACCAAGCACTATAGACAAAGCTATTTACATTTGGCCTTAAAAACAGTTTTATGTTCACAGTATAAGAATTTACGCACTGTAGTAGCAATACGGCTGTGATCGCCGTTCGACGTTCGACACTCCTTGTCGAAGCGCTTTACAAGACATATCCCCTCCATTTCGTCCGGTTCTCCGCGCGCCCCGATTGATCACCCCTTATAGTGGTGGGGGACTTACTTGTATCGCTGTTGCATCGCAATGTGACTTGAAATTTGTCAATTTGTCAACACAACAACCCCTCTTTCATGAATGGCAATGAGTGGCATGCTTTGTCTATAGTGCTAGTGCTTGGTCTGAGGATTTACGTTACGCGGTTACGCGTAATTTTAATTAACATTGTGTATCGCGATTCAGAACATGAGTTTGTTTTAACTTGCTGGAATACAGTACTGTATAATGGATTTACTAATTGGGCGTTGCTGTTAGAACAATCTGTATCACAAATTACCGCAAAGTATTTATTACATAATTTATATTGCTGATGCTTTTTTGACTATCTTGAGTTATCAACACGTATCAATTACAATTAAATTAAATTTATGGCAATATTAGGAAAGATATCGTAAATTTCATAAAAAAACTTTTTGTGATTGAACAGCTGTGTTTATTTTTTAAAAATCATTAATGGCTTTGTACATGGTTTCAAAAATATTTTCTACTAAATTATGCTTCCGTTTGGCTGTTGTTTTCAATTCCAAATTGGATGGTCTACCTGACTGAATCCGTTTCCTTCCAGATGTGAGGCCATTTCGGTTCCTTCTTCTGCTAATAGCTGTAGGTTGAACCACTATTTGTTTTGAAAAACGTCCTTTCCTTAAATTGCAAATAAAGCTTGCGAGTTGCGTTGATGTTGTAAGTTTTTTAAGTTCAACATTAGCCCTAATGATGCAATTCTTAAAACCCGCGGTGTTATTTTCTGATGCAATTTCTATTAGTCTCTGAAAATTTTCTTTTAGACTTTCTACTACAGAAGTGTGTTTTCTGTTAACATCTGATTCCTTTTTCTCTGTTTCCAAAATGGAATCAACCTCGGTAACCTGTTGAATATTTCCTTGTGGACTTTTATTAATAGGTGTGTTGTCGAAATGGCTTTCAGAATCGGCTAAGTCCATATTTTCAAAAAAAAATTGTGTGTGCTTAAGACCACACGACAGAAGTGAAAACTTCAACAAGGTGAAATTAACAAAATCAAATACACGAGTGTCTAGACAACGCACACTGACTGTTTCCACGTCGATAAGTCGATACGTCGATACTGAATGCGACCGATGGCGGCATGCTCTTTCATATAACGTTAATTCGGGTCAGGGTCAGTTCGGATTGAATATAGCAGTTGAATTCGAGCGTAGCACACCCGAGTTTGACGCCTGACGCGTGACGGCTCAGTTTAATTCAGTGCCCACAAAAAGTGCTAAACGCGCCTAAAGAAGTTTTCACTTCAAAAATCTTCTGAGGCGTCATAACCGAGAGCTAACCTTCCGATCAGGTGTTTTCAACAAGTGTGGGGTTTGAATCGTAGTATAAATTGGCCGAGACACGCGCTTTTATTTAGAGCCATTATATACCGATGCAGTCCAGCACGTTAAAACAAACTCATGCTATGAATCGCGATACACACTGTCAAGTAAAATTACGCGTAACGTAAAATCATAGCGTTTTCGGTTTACAACTTCGAGAGTGCTCCAAGAGCGCTCTGTGACGTCATCGATCGGCCCGAGATTTGCTGTCACTCCGAAGGCGGTTGTCCTCGGACGGAGTGTAAATTGAACGTGATTGCGCTTGAAAATTTGACAGATGTCAACATACAAAAATAAACAGTTAATTTTCAAATTTAAATCTACTTGAGCGCGTTTATATCCAAATAATAATAAATAAACACGCTAGACGAAAAACAAACACATAAAACACAACAAACGAGATTACACATCAACAAAAGAATAGAAAATGGTGTTGGTTTGCGGTTCTGCGCGAGCGCTGCCTCTCTACTCTGTAAAAATTTTTAGATCTAAAAAGAGCACTCTCAAACGGATTCAGAGTAACCAGATTTGTAAATCGAACGTGCTACTCCGAGTGAGAGCAGTGGATTTTGATAACCGAACACGCAAATCTCGGGGAGAGCACTCTCGGAGTGCGCGAGAGCAGTAAATCGAAATCCCTAACAGTATACTGCGATCGAGAGTACAACTGCTCTGAATAATAGTACATTAATGCCTTTACGTGACCCGGTATAGTTTATTTAACTTAACTTACTTAATATTTTTTTTATTGCATTTTTAAAGATCACTAGGTACTAGAATAAAATTGTTATTCAAAAAAAAAGTATTTAAATTAATTTCAAATTGTTTTTTTTAATCTTTTAACTCTTTTAAAACGACCTTGTTTCTGTTCGTGATTTCTAGAATGACATGGGTTGTTCAACGCTTTGTCTTGGAAACTGAAATTAAGGCGTTCGTCGGGTAAAATCCGTGCTGACCCGGAAATCCGGGATTACGGAAAACTTGTCGTAAACTACACAGTAACATTTTAAAATGTAAAACTACAATCGACCTTTATTGTTTATATAATAACTAATGGGCGGAATATATGCACTTAAATTCAGCCGAAATATGCGCATATACAGGGTGATTCACGGTGGATGAACGTTAGACGTTTCTGACGAACCAGTAAAGGAATCGTTCTGAAAATTTGGTCGTATACATAACCGGACACTATCTAAAATATTTTTAACAATACATTGTTGCCGCTTCCACACAAAAATAATAGCCACTTCGATATTTTAAATGGAACACCCTATATATTATTTAATTTTTAAATTCTACATAAAATTATAATTATTTTTTAATAAAAGCATTATTAGTCTATGCTTAATGGTTTTCGAGATATTGTCTCTTGAAAAATGACATTTTTGAACTTTGACAGCTTCTAGCTTTTTAACTGTACGTCTAAGAGCAAAATGGCTTACATGTCCCTATCTTCATTTTTATTATCTTTCCAAAATTGTCAATTTCCTGTTAAACCGGATGTAGGAAATATGATACTTCCGGTTTGACCGGAAGTTGTTACTTTTGGAAAGATAATAAAAATCTAAGATAGGGACATGTAAGCCGTTTTGCTCTCAGACATACAGTTAAAAGGCTAAAAGCTGTCAAAGTTCAAAAATGTCATTTTTCAAGAGACAATATCTCGGAAACCATTAAGCATAGACTAATAATGCTTTTTTTAAAACATAATTATAATTTTATGTAGAATTTAAAAATTTAATAACATATAGGGTTTTCCATTTAAAATATCGAAGTGGCTATTATTTTTGTGTGAAAGCGGCAACACTGTATTGTTAAAAATATTTTAGATAGGTAGAGCGTGTCCGTTTATGTAAACGACCAAATTTTCAGAACGATTCCTTTACTGGTTCGTCAGAAACGTCTAACGTTCCATCCACCGTGAATCACCCTGTATATGCCTTGTTAGCCTTTAAATTATGCAGTTATTTCTATTTTCTTTTACCAAATAAACATACTGCTATGCAATATTCCTTAATTTATTATAGTAAAAGAAGGTAAAGAAACACATTGGATTCTAAAAAATATCTTTATTTTTAAAAAAAAAAGATAAAAAAAAAGAAAAATTAAAATAAACAATTTTTTAACCTAAATTTGTATAAAGGGCATTTATTACTAAATATTTTTTAAAATTTTTAACTAAAAAAGATTGTCTTAGGTATATTAGTAAAAATTTGTTTATACAAGGAGAAGCTTCTTTCAACCTCTACTGATTTAATCGGACAAAAAATCAACAAAAACAGCAAAATATAAGGCCAAGATACAGCTTCGTTGGATGGTTTACCCTCAAAAATGCTTTTTACTGCAGTTAAATATTTAAATCCTTTATTTTTTTACAGTTATAGCCAATTTGTTCGTTGCTTGACCTCCTACTTTACCGGGAATGTTGTTACATTTAGCGGAAGTTTCAACAATACTAATTGAGTCTTTTAAACTTAAGTTTCCACTCTCCAACGAGGATATTACGTCCGGTATAAAACTGAAATTAACCTTAATAAAAACAAGATCTTTAGCTACACTTGCACTTTTTAACAACTCTGCGGTATATCTGCCACAAGCGTCTGTGCTTTCATCAACAATAATGTAAAAATGTTTATCGCTCAGTAAAGCTCTAACTTCTTCTAAAACGGTTTCGTATATGGAATGGACATTCTTCTTTCTAAGCGTGGACTCGTCAGAAATGGTTTGTTTACAAAATTTTTGCAATAATTATTATAATCTTCAGATTGGAAAATCCTTGAGATAAGTCCGAACTGGACATAATTAAAACCTGTAACGTTTTAAATTTTTTTGATAAAGCCGAAAACATAAAACATATGCTCTTAAAAAAATAATTTATGAAAAATATGCATTTTATTATAAAATTGACAAAATATGCAAAAAAATGCATATATATGCAGTATGCATTTTGCATATATTCCGCCCTTTAGTATAACATAATAGGTCCACCAAATGTACATACCTAATTTTTTTAAGAAACTCTACCTGAAGACATGAAAAAAATATTTACGCTGTGAAAAGAAAAACATAACCATTCGTTGACTTTTAAAACATTGCAGTAATAAATTATTACGTTATGCGATTATTTTATGTTAATTTCTTTTATTGAAAACAGTTTTAATTTGTTCGAAAAAATTCAAAAGAGGACTTTCGTGTAATTTTAATTGCTTAATAGTTTGGTAAGTGGGGGGAACATGAAATAAACTGGTTTTTATTTTTTTTTAACGAAAACAAAGCAAAGATATAAAAAAAACTCAAGAGATAAAATAGTTGTATTTGTAGTTGCTTAATTCGAAAAATACATAATTTTAAAAAAGTCAGTGGCGCGCAATTTTTTTGTCAAAAATATTAGTTTGGAATGTATTCCGGGACGCCACTGGACTTAATAATTTTAATCTAATTAAGGCTAAATTATCCTCTTGTTATTACAAACAGAATTGCAAAATTTAAACAAAATCGAATAAAAGAGTATCGAGATATTTATGAACATCCGATTTTTTTTTTAAAGTTTGACACCCTGTATCGTAAAAACTATGCATTTTTGGACCCATGTTTATATGAACTTTTCTTCTTAAAATCACTTGAAAAAGCACCCCTTGGAGTTTGGCCACATACTTAAATAACACCTTGTATGTAGTATAGTTTTCCATCTAAAGATTGAAGCGGTTCTTGCTGGGACACCCTGTATATACGTATATACCCCTGAGCGAGATAACTTGACTTTTCTCTCTTCTAAAGGAAATAATCCGCTAACACAATAGAAACTTCTCAAAAGAAACCCGAATCTGTAATAGCTGATTAAATCTCAACATATCCCCTTTAGCTGTATGGATGGAAGCCTATTGTCTTCGTTCAGATAGACGCAGACGTACCATGCTACTTTTTTAGGGGTACTTTGAATATAAAATAAAATTTTATTTTAATTAGTATTTAATCAAGTTTAGTGTCCAACGAAAGAGCTCGCCATAATAGTATAAGTCGCCAGGGGGGGTCATGGGTGTCATGACCTCCCTTCCCCCCTAAATAGAGAAATACAAAAAAAAAATAGATTTACTGTTTCGACTAATTCTGCAGCTTTGTCCATCGCAACATTACCAATAATACATAAAGAAGGTACGTACAGGGTTTTTCCGTATATTTTGGAGCACCCCTGGAGCTTTTATTTGAAGACCTAGAAAAAACTTTAAATTACCAAAGTTGCATTATTTCTCCTGAACTGCCAGAATTTGTTATCGGACAAAACAAATGAACATCGTAAATTTGTTTAATAATGCCAATGTCGATTTTTTTAAATGGAACACCCTGTATATTAATTTTTTTTTTAACTCCTCACTCTTTTCTGATTCCAAATATGTATATATGTTATATGTTTGTTTCATAAATTTTTATCATTATTTATATTAATTATTGTTACTAAATAAGCATTATGTTCTATCATGTTTTCCTCACACCAATATAGATTTTCTAATCCGCAATATTTTGAAATGCAATTTTGCCTAAACGACTAAAGTAAACATATAACATATATACATATTTGGAATCAGAAAAGAATGAGGAGTTAAAAAAAAATTAATATACAGGGTGTTCCATTTAAAAAAATCGACATTGGCATTATTAAACAATTTTACGATGTTAATTTGTTTTGTCCGATAACAAATTCTGGCAGTTCAGGAGAAATCATGCAACTTTGGTAATTTAAAGTTTTTTCTAGGTCTTTAAATAAAAGCTCCAGGGGTGCTCCAAAATATACGGAAAAACCCTGTACATTTTTCTGGTGATTGAATTTAAAAATATGGTTGTTTGAGATACTCCTAAGGAAGTATGTTTTTCAGAGTTTCAGAGACTCCGGTTGGTTGAAATTTGAAATTAGATCAAAAATTTCACTTGCATTTATGTACTTTGGTTTTTAAAATAATTAAATGTCAGCAACAAACTTACGACGGGTTCTGATGTACCTACATGATCGATTAAACCGGCATAGTGGGCTTAACTCTGTTCCCAGACACAGAACGGCATTGTTTCGGAGGTCTTTTAGTTTTAATGCGGTTAAATATTTTAATCCCTTACCAACAAATATCGAAAGTTGCTCCTCCGTTGAAACGTTCAGAAGGAGATTGGAGGATTATCTCAGAATGCGTATTTGATAATTCTCATTGTTTTTTACTCGTCTCATCATACGCTTTGAGTTATTCGTTGCTAGAGCATTAATGGTCGCACATTTGCTACTAATTTGTTTTTTAGGTTTCAGTTGTTATTTATTTAACTAATTTTTATTTCATTTTTGGTACAATTTGCTTTTTGTTGTTTCTTTATTTTTTTATTTTTATGCTTTGTTGTTATAATATTATACTAGTTTTGTTGTTTATTTTTTAAATTAATTTGTTCATAAGGTGGTTAGATGAGTAGCCATGCTAGATCTCGCCACCGCTGTGAAATTTTACATTGTTGTTTACTGGTTTATATAAATGAAGGGTATTTATTATTATTATTATTATTATTATTATTATTATTATTATTATTATTATTATTATTATTATTATTAATATTATTATTAAATTAATAACTGACATAAAAATCCATGGATCACTGAACTGATTTTTAAGATCATACCGATCCAAATAACTTTTCCAATCGAATACGTACGACATCTGTACGACAAGAAAGGGATACGACACGATACATGTTGCCGGTCAACATTTTTATTCTTTATCTGCATTCGATAATGACACATTTTCTTCACTTGACATCTGACAATGGTTTTGTGTTCCCGATGTATCTCATAAATAATGTCGTTTTGTGTGAATTGATTGGGTTGAACACATTTTTATTGGCTATATCGCCTACATAAATATCGTGTTGTTGCGTGACGATATACCGTGCGAGCAAAAATTATTTGCATCAAAGAGACCCTTGCATCTAAGGAAGTAATGCCTAGCCGTAGAGCTTAATACCTGTTGGGTGTCAGTAACTACCAGAATTAACAATCAATCAGTTATCTCGTCATCTATGACAGTCGTTACAAGTAATTTGATTCATCGCTGATTTTTCCAATTTCTTGAACAATTCACCCAATGGGCTTTACGGAACAGCACAAAACATTCATGGTTGAAGCGTATTTTCGAAACGGGGTTAGAGTAAATAGTGAGTGGCAATACAATCCGTGTTTGTGCATGGACGATTTTGACGAACATTTTCCTAACAGTGCTTTTATTGCTGGGAATTTGTATCATTGTCTGAAAAGAACCGTGGCTGTGTTTAGGGAAACAGGTTATATACAACACAAAAAAAGATGCAGTAAGACCATCTGTAAGAACAGAATAACTTGTTGTAAACGTTCGTGAAGTAATGCAAAATACGCCAACAAATTGTATAAGACGCCTGTCCCAAGAAGTGGGAAGATCTTATGGAACATGTAGGACTATTCTTAAGAAGTAGTTCAATTTACTTCCTTATAAAGTGCAAGTATTCCAAGAAATACAAGCCGCAGATTTTGAAAGACGCAGGAATTACTCTCAATGGTTTCCCCAAAATTGATTGGAAAGAAATGATTTATTAGACCTGCCATTTTTTTCGGGTGAAGCCTGGTTCCACCTCTCCGGTTATGTGAATTCTCAGAATACACGCACGTGGAGTAGTGAAAATCCCCATGTATTTGTAGAGTCCACATTGCACCTTTAAAAAAATTGGTGTCTGGTTAGCTTTTTCCCGAAGAAGAATTGTTGGTCTTATTTTTTTCCATGGCACAGTTACAGCACAGCGGTATAGGGACAATATTTTGAATCCATTTGTGGAGCAATTACTTGACGACGAACTATGTTTTGGATATTTTCAACAGGACGCGGGACGGTGCAACCGCTTATACAGCCGCCGAAACTATTAACTATTTGGGCAATTTTTTCGACGACAAATTGATCAGTTTTCGATCAGACATTGAATTCCCATCACCTAGATCACCTTGTTTAATGGTTATGGATTACTTCGTTTTTCCTCATTTAAAGAACACTATTTTTAAAACACCAGTTACAAATTTAGAACAATTAAAGGATTATCCAAGAATGTAGTAACATTTCTCCAGATATGCTGGTCAACACTTTCGAAAATATGAAGAGACGTGTGAATTTATGCTTGGAGCATGGCGGTGGCCAATTTCAGCAATTTATGTAATTATTTTTCTTTTTCTTTCTGTATATTCTTACTTTGTTAATTTTGTAAACAACAAAAATAAATTTGTATTTGTCTACTTATTTTATTACTCATTAGATTGGCATAATATATTATGTCATAATCTGAATTTGACAAAATTTTAACCTAGATTTGGTTAGATATATCGTCCCCATATCATTGTGATCTAAACCAAGCCTTATGTTTTTTAATCCAAGCCCTCTTTGATGCAAATAATTTTTGCTCGCACGGTATTTAATATCCTTAAACTAGATATTAATGTCCGCTTTCGGATGTGCCAATACCAGCAAAAACACAAACCTTTTTTAATTAAAAACACGTCACTCAACATTTTTGACAATAGAATTATAGAATCTATGTAATGCTTATTAACATAAAGCTCAGTGAAGCTTTCTTTGCACAGGAGAACGAACTCATACAAATGTGCTCTTTCCTTTCTTTATGATAATGGTATGTACCTTTAAAGCCAACTGCAAGATACCACGGATTCAAATAATTCTTGGCAAAGAGAAGAAAAATATGTTTATCTTAAACGCGTTTATAAACAAACTGTTCGTAGCCATTATCCACAGTTTTTTCAACCAAGCCTTTCCCAAGTTTCTCGTTTTGCTTGTTTACTTAATCTCATATTATGGCATCGCACTAAAGAGTGGAAGTAAAATACGCTACGACCGTCTTTATTACATTTCCCGAGGCAGACGGAAAATCCGAAGTATTACACGTTGCAAATGTAGGGTTAAAATGCAAGAGTTTAAATAGATGTTCTTTAGAGTCAATTTTATAAAGGCACTGAAAAAGTCAATTGATTAACAGCTAGGGATGTGTGATTTATTAATTTATTTGATTACTTATTATTTTTGATTTAAAATGGCGCAATAATTTAATCAGTTGGAAGTATGGATTCAGGTCCGTTTCGGGCATTCCCATTTCGTGCAAAACTGCAGAATAGTACGTTTCGGGCAACGCAGGTGGTATGAAATAAATATTAGGAGGTTTTTTTCCCGTTTCCGGCAACGTGGATAAAATAAAGTTTGACTTTGTTATGCTTTGGTTTTATTTGCGCCCTTTCATCTGAGCCAAGAGATGGGCTAATCTACTTTATTTACTAATAAAATTTAAAATGGAACACCGATCGATGTACGATATTAATATAGCTTAGTGCGAAAGGGCACTTTTACTTTTTGATCTAGGCATTTTTCATTAGCAAGAAAGAAAAAGAAAAATAAATTTAGCAATATGTTTCATTTATTAAGGTGGTAAATGCAGTACACATTGAGCCCTATGAATAAAAATGTAGCAATCGCTTTTTCTTATAAAATCGAAGTAATTTCTTGAAAGCCAATGAATAAAAACTAAAGTAATTGCTTTTGCGTCCAGCAATTGCTTAAGAGTGCAGGAATTGCTTCTAGTCGATGCTTTTTCTTAAAAAATAGAAGCAATTGCTATCGTTTGCTTAAAATGTGATTCATAAATTAAGGAATTGCTTTTTCTAGTATAGCAATTGCTTTCAACTTTTTAAGGTAGTTTGACCTTGGTAGCAGTAAACTTTAGTTCTCCGCGGCATACACGTGCGTTGCTCTTAATTTGTGTCGTCATTATGGCTGAATATATGAACGCCTGTAAATGAAAAATCTACAGTGTACGTAAAAATTGCAGATATTATGATGATTTCAGAAAGTTATATCGATTTGACTGTGAAAATGTTGAGTGGTTGGCAAATTATTTTTTGACTGATACTTGTAAATGGCGAGGGGGTGCACTGTTGCCTTTAAATAAGATTAAAGTATTTCTGGGGAAATTGTCGGATCCGGGCTTTCAAAATTCTGTAGGTGAAGAACTCAGGTGAAGTGTTCACCAAACTACTGTTTGTATGACATACACTTCTGTTATGGATGCAGTTTTGGAGAAGGTCAATATTATCACGATACGAAATTTGGTAATTTATCTATTTGATATATTTTGTGTTTTATTTAGTTTATTGTAAATTCATATTTCTTTAAACCGGAAAACTCGCGTTAAAACAAAAGCGATGAATATACACTTTGTTGTTCAGTGAACTTGCATTATAATTAGTAGTCAACATAATTTGTTTAACTTACGAAGTGAGCAAAATTGAAATTGTGCTGACCTAAGATGTAGCATTGACCATTGAATAACAAAAGACATAGGCAGTCGTTCTTGAAATTCTGTCATGAGCAAATGACGTACGACATGTGCCCGCTGGTCGGGAGAAGAGTCATCCAGAGTAACATAAGTAAGTAGAAAACCTTTTGTTGTAAATACTCTCAAAACTAAACCAACCCTTATTTTATATTTTTGTTTAATAGATTTTATTTTTATAAATTACTTTCTTTAAATTTACTTTCCCTCTAAAGTCGATCCCAGAGACTTCTATCAAAACGAAGTCTCAGTCGCAACAAAACACTGTTGTGACATTATGGTGGCGGCGCCATTAAATTTCCTACAAGTGCTGAAGCTGTTGTGGAAGCTGAACGGTAGTGGTCAGAGAGATTTATTTATGTTCCTTCAATTTGTGAACGAATATCAATTGCTTGTCTTTAATTTCTTCATCACTTCTATCACTTTCCTCATTTTCACTGAAATCTACCATATCACAAATATAAGTTTCCTATTTTCCACAAAAACGTAACAGATTACTGTTGTACTAAATAAATATACCAACATTGTTGTCTTTACGTCAACGCTTTTGCAAATTAGGCATCAAACTGAACATGAAATCTGTAATCTGAACAAGTGGATAAGCCTCGTCTGAACTTGTGTTGAATAAGCATGCTACAGAGGTGTAAAAAAACAGCAATTATTGCTTCAAAATTTTATTCATATCCAGATCTAGCGATCGCTTTTACTAATAGCATTTACAAGTCAAGCAATTGCTTTTACTAAAAAGTAATTGCTTCAAGTAATAGCTTAATTTTTATTCATTAGGCTCATTGTCTAATTTCACTTGCAAACTTAAAAAAATTGTGTATAATAAATCAAATCTAATTTAACAGCATAGCTTAGTTTTCCTAATGTTCCCCTAATTAAACCTTTATTTTCTAATAAATCATTAGCGATTTGTTTTATTCTATAATCTAAGTTAGTGCACTTTTTGGCCAGTTTTGGAATCTGTATATTATGATTCTCTAATTTTTTATACAGAATATCATAATAGTTCATTTCCTCCTTTAAAGCATTTATAATCATCACAAAGTTATTAGGGTTTGGTTTACCAATACTGTGTTTATAGTGCGGTGACGTTCGTAGTAGCATATCCATAGGGGATCTGTTTCCATCCACTGATTAACAAAGTAATCATCAAATTTATTTACCAATTCGTCTTGTGGAGCAGTTGACATGATTTCCAACCAAACGTTGGAATGAAAGGGCTCCGGTAAATGCGCCAGAGAAGCGCACATTCTTAAGTGTTGCTTTATTTCTGTGCTTTCTCTGTAGAATAGAACTAAACTAAGTTCTTGTACTTTTCTTCATACGGCTTGGTTGAAATGAAAATTGCAGCCAATTATTTTTGCTTGCCGGACCTGTCTATCTTCCATTCGTTAAATAAGAATTTTGCAGTGCGTAAACCCCAACTAGACTGGGTACATATCGCTAATCGTCAGCCGAGATTGCATCTAATATTAGTACTAAAAGGATTTACAAAAATTTACAATAAAAAATACTTTTCTTTTCTTTTTTTCTATTTACTATTGCTTTTTTTGCCTCACCTTCCTGCGGAACGTGAAGGGAAAACATATCGCCAAATTGTCATTATAACAACTGACCAAAACTACACAATGGTGCAAAATTTCCGTTTTCTCGTATAGATAGGTAGTTTTCTAAGACGGCGCCGTATAGGTGCTCTTTAAACTCGCACACCTTTTTGCAATGTGGGATATACTTTCCATATTTGCTCTATAAAAATATGTAAGTATTCAATCGATTAAAACATAAGCAACAAATTATTCTTACATGGAAGCTATCAATTATCAGCTAATAAATTTGTAGAAATATTATTGTGCCGAGCCCTTCGGGCACGGCACTGTTCTAGTTCGTTCGTTTAATTATACGAGAGCTGTCACTTTGACAGTTAAGTGTAATATTTTTTAGCTTTTTCGTAGCGAGGGTTATAGCTGTAAGAATTCGAAATTAAAAAATTTTCAGGTACCTAAATAAGAATGTTTTATACGATAGCTGTCAAATTTTGACAGGTAGGAGTCAGTTTTTTTTTATCCTTTTTGTAGCGAGGGTTATCGCTGTAAAAATCCTAAAGTGAAAAATTTTTCAGATCCTAAATAACAAAGTTCTATACGACAGCTGTCATTTTGATAGGTAAATGTCAATTTTTTTAAAGGTTTTCTTGTATCAAGGATTAAAGCTGTAAGAATCCAAAATTTCAAAAAAATTCAGTACCTAAATAACAAAGTTCTATACGACAGCTGTCAAATTTTGACAGGTAAGTTTAAATTTTTTTTTTAGATTTTTCGTAGCGAGATTTATAGCTGTAAGAATCCTAAATGAAAAATTTTCAGTTCCTAAATAACAAAGTTATATACGACAGCTGTCATTTTGACAGGTAAATTGCAAGTTTTTTTTAAGCTTTTCTTGTATCTAGGATTATAGCTGTAAGAATTCGAAATTTAAAAAAAATTCAGTACCTAAATAACAAAGTTCTATACGACAGCTGTCAAATTTTGACAGGTAAGTTAAAAATTTTTTTTAGATTTTTCGTAGCGAGATTTATAGCTGTAAGAATCCTAAATGAAAAATTTTTCAGTTCCCAAATAACAAAGTTATATACGACAGCTTTCATTTTGACAGGTAAATTGCAAGTTTTTTTTAAGCTTTTCTTGTATCTAGGATTATAGCTGTAAGAATTCGAAATTTAAAAAATATTCAGTACCTAAATAACAAAGTTCTATACGACAGCTGTCAGATTTTGACAGGTAAGTGTCAATTTTTTTTTAGCTTTTTCGTAGCGACGGTTATAGCTGTAAGAATCCCAAATTTAAAAAAAATTCAGTACCTAGATAACAAAGTTTTATACGATACCTGTCAGATTTTGACAGGTAAGTGTCAATTTATTTTAACTTTTTTCGTAGCGAGGGTTAAAGCTGTAATAAAACTAAATTAAAAAAAATTTCAGTACCAAAATAACAAAGTTCTATACGACAGCTGTCAAATTATATATACTTAAATAGTAATTCTTATTTTTTATAATTTGCTACCATTTCTATGCTGTTTAGGTATAGAACAATATATTTGAAAAAAGTAGTATTTGAGATGACCTAAACGAGTATCCAAACCAAAATTATATCGGACGCACCCAATTCGATTTATTAACGATCCAATATGACCCTACATTGATTTTAAAAAAATCAAAAAAATTACTTTCCAACTGTCGATCGCGTTCGCAAACAACAGTGTTTTGTAGCCCAACGTCGTCTACATGTTGAAAAAGTTTAAATCGATTAAAATGATTTTTGCCACCTGTATCGCCCTACAACGAAAAAAAACATATTTTTTAACTTTGACTTTAATAACTTTTTTCCGGTACACCCTGTGTATTTGAAATTATTCCCAGAACGTGCCCCGACTATTCCTCTCTACGTCCAGAAAGTTTGAATCGTTTTGCTCTAACCGTTTCCGAAAAAAAAATTCGCGAATATCGAAATGTCGAATAACCTTCTACCACGTGGCGACGGATTATCAATGTCGAAACGCCATCTTTAAAATCGAGATTACAACCATTTCTGAAACATTTTGGGCAAATATTTTGGTCAGTAAAATTAGCAGAAGGTTCAAGGTAGATATTCCACCCGATTTAAAATCTGGAAATGTTCTTATTATTCTAGCAAGTCACGCTGAAAACACCCATTTTTCGCAATTTTTGACAGCCGGATTTTTAGAATTAATAATTAATTTAGATACATCAATATCAAGGCACTCTTAGTCAAAAGTGAATGGTGTTAGAATTTGTAAAGATTGCCTGTTTCCGCACCCAAAAAAGCGACTTTTCTCAATTTTGCGAATATATTTTAATGATTTTGAATATGTAGAGGTGTTGCGAAGTAATCAGCGCATTTTTTGAGAAAAAAATAAAACGGTTTTGTTAAAAATTGAATAAGCTACAATCGATATAGTAAAAAAAAAGCTGCCGTTTTTCCGTATTAAAGATAAATAAACGAAAAAATATCTCTTAAATACAATTTGACAAGCTCTATCCGCTAAAGTTTACAACGTTTCGATCAAAAGTCGTTTTCAGTACGAAAAAAAATAAAAACCGTGAAAAAATCAGGCCTAACTTTATGATTTCCACTTTCTTACAATTTTCGGCAATTTCCATTCCAGTTAGGTATAGAACCATGTATTGGAAAAAGGTAGTTTTTGAGATAGCCTAACCGATTATCCAAACCGAATGTACATCGGATGCACCCAATTCGACTTATTAGTGATTCTAGAGGTACCATTTTGGACCAAATTTTGACTTTTAAAAAATAAAAAAAATTATTTTCAAACTTTCGATCGCGCTCACAAATAATAGGCTTCTGTAGCCGACGGTCGTCTACACGTCGAAAAAGTTTAAATCGAAAAAACTAATTTTTGTGGCCTGTATCGAATAAACATGAGAATCCGATATTTTTCGATTTTAAAAATTAATAACTTTTTCGGTACACCCTGTATGTTCGAAATTTTTACACAACGTACCCCCACTATTCCTTCTAAACCCAAAAAGTTTCAATCGCCCCACTCTAACCGTTTCCGAGAAAAAAAATCGCAAATGTGAAAATAGCAAAAGCCACGCCGACAACATACATACATTATTTTCACCGAAGCGCCGTATAACATATCGCGGTGTAGCGCGATATGTAATGATCTGCTAGCTATAGATGCCGCACGACATTCATAAACGCTATTTAAATCTGCTGACAAAATCGTTTGTAGGAGCGAGGAGGTGAAGAGCCTCGAGGGGGCCGGGTGTAGGGATTACGTTGTTCCCGTTAGAATTTTACCTCGTTACTATGCGCTATCATACAAGGCCTTAGTCAGAAAATGATTTCGGGGGGGGGGGTTTGTTCCAGTGGCGGATTTAGGATTTGTTGTAGGGGGGAGGGCGCGAAAGGGAACTGCGCCGCAGGCTAAATTTTTTTGGTTGCCACGCCCTTTTTTTGGGTAAAATAGTGGTAAAGCTTAATCTGCGGCAATATGCCAGACTTTAATACACTCTTTTAATTTAAAAGAAATTCGAAATTTGAAAGGTCGGTCGACAAAATAAACAATGAACTATTTATTTTACTAATTAACATATGTCTCTTATATTAAGTCATAATTATATAATAATAATAATAATAAATGCCTTTATTTATAACTTGAAAGTAAACAGTTTATAAAATGTTTCTAAAAGGTGGCGGGATCTAGCGTAATCGCTACTCATCTAACCACCTACCAATAACAAGAAAAAAAACATAAAATATAGGTAACTACTAGCTACTACATAGTAATAAAATATTAATTCACATATAATGAACTTAATAATTATTACAGAAAAGAGTGTTATCGATAAAGTAAATTAACTTAGATTAAAGGAAAAAGACAATTCAGAGAAAACAGACAAAACAGTATATATAAGACGATTTTTTAAATAGTTTTATAATAAGGAAAAAAAAACAACATAGCTTGGCCTAACATCAAAATATACGGATATAAGATTCTAAATAGTAAGCGTAATAGAATTTTTACCAAACATGATCAAGTATTATAATTATTATAATAAATTATATTATGTAATAAAAAGATCAAAAACAAAATAAGAATGAAAACGAAAAATAAACAATAAGAACAAACAAAATATCTGAAGTACCTACCTTCTTACTTTGTACTAAATTACAAAATCAAGTTTCCTGTTCTTAGAAGAGAAAATATTTATGATTTTGTTTACATCTACGTTTATATCACGGTGGGCATATTAGGAAAGCCAGGCGATCTGCAGCCATTGTAGCCCGTAAATAAGATTAACTATTATGTTGTGTAACAATAAAGTGAGACGGGCCCACTGTATATAACTGCAGTCTCATTAATACTTATTAAAAGTCTAAAATAAATATCTTCGTTTTTATTTCGGGGGGGATCAATCCCCCTTGATCCCCCCCCCCCTGGGTATGGCCTTGCTATCATATGGTCACAGCGGCGTCTCGTTTCAGGGTTCACAATAAAATATAATTAATATAATTATCCAATCTGAAATAAAATATTTTTTAACTTTTGTGAAAAAAAGGGTTTGTAGAACAGTAAAGTTTAATGTATGATTGAAAAAAAGGGTCCGCGGAGCAATAAAATTCAATGTAAATTAATTACTGTTTACAATAATTATTATAAGGAAAACTTTGGATAGCAATAAATTTAACATTATTTGGTGAACTGACCTCACCTAAAAAAAATTACACTAGGTAGGTACTGATTGGCATTAGAAGCCTGGTTACTGGTTTCTCTGTCACTTGTCATTATGAACTTTTTTTTGTTATAAATTTGTTTTCAAAATGTTTGACTGGTAATTTATTATTTTTATGCAGAAACACAATCTTAAAATAATGATAAGTAAGTGTATTAGCATTCCTGTAAATAATCAATCTATTTAAAATTAGAGGTTATGTTTTCAACCAACACGGTGATTAGTTAAAAATTTGTTAAAAATGTTGGTCTAATATTAAAAGCTATAAAATTAATATTTACACACTAACAATACGGTTACATATTCCTATAAAAGTAACGCATCGAAATAAAACCAGCATAAAAAATAATAATAATAATAATAATCGTATATATCTTTATTCTCAAGTAACTAAGTATAGCTAGTGTAGTCATCATTCGGGTCTAAACGCCGTCGTCGGTTGGAAAGACTTTCCAGCACCGGAGATGGTAGGACCTCTGAAGAAGCTCGCCACTCGTGCTAGCGAAACGTTAGGAAGTAATTCCAACCGACGACGGCGTTAAGACTCGAATGATGACTACACTAGCTCACCGACTGGCCGCGAAAGCCTAAACCAATTAACTAAGTATAGTTTATTAAAGGAATGATGTTTACATATCCAAGTAAAGGATTGGCAGGAATGCAATGCTTATAATAAAAATATATTTCATAGATTATTTTACTCATGCAGAAAAGAGACATAGCCATGGAGAGGATTTGAAAATTGAAATTGTATAATATGATAATTTATTTAAAAATTAAGTCGCGATAAATGTTTACATGTATTCAATAATTTTTTACATTTATACGTTAAATATTACAATTTTATGCCATAAATGTAAAGTATTAATTATTTTTGCCACCTACCCACGCCTATGAATAGTTAATCCTAACCTACAAATAACCCAACTTTTTATGTACTCACCTATGAAAAGTAACTGCAGAATTATTATATTCCGCATTCTTGCACACTCACACCTGCGACCCATCATAATTATTCTTCAAAAAAATATCACAAAACACTAAAAACACAGCAATTATTACACAATACCGATAAACCGAAACAAATTTTAAACAACTTTCTAAGAACGACCAAATTAAACCCTTTATTTCTCTGTGGACCAAATGTCAATGAAATTATGAATGAAAAGGTCTGACAAATAGGAACGCGACCTTTTTTGCGTTGCCAAACTGCATAATTTTTAAGGAAAATGTATATGGGTTTTAGATAAATATTTAAATTTACCACATAACGTCATATTTTTTCTCTTCTGGAAAAAGGTAAAACCTATAGATTTATGGCTTTAGGGATGAATATGTTTATGGGTATTATGAAATATTTTTTCTATTTTTGAAATTGTAGATTATTTGTTCTCAATAAAAGACGTTTAGTATTATTACTATCATTGTGTTAATACCTACTTTTAAGAGCATACGTTTGGCAATCAAAGTGGAGGGGCGCAATTGGGAACAGGAGTTACTTCAGAATGGAATACGATTTTGTCAATAGATTAATTTGTTATTGCTTCATCTATAGCTAGCAGATCATTGGTAAATCCAGTTACAATGGACTTTATTTACATCCACAAGGCCATAAATTTGCCACTTTTGTGATTTTTGTTTGATGATCTAAAGGTTTAATGGGTCAATTTTACACTAAATAAGTTATGATAATATAGGAAATATCGGCTTTTCACAACCTATTTTCATTTTAATCTAAAGCACGTTCTGGAGTTCTTTGAATAATGTTCTCTTATATTTGGAAATTTTTTTTGCGTTTTCCCTACACCTACAGTTTTTCCAGCGATATTTTATATTTTTCGACAATACAATCACATTTCCTCGAATATTGCAATATTGAATTATGAGGACAAACAAACAGAAGGAACGTGTTAGAATGGAGATATATTTTCTCTTGTATCCGTTTATGCTTTTTCATTTTACCCGAGAGAAAATCTAAAAAATAAATATTTTAGATAGTGACGACTTGCAGCGCGTGATCATTTAAAATGTCTTTAGTTTATATTTTTATTAAAAAGATACATTTTTCTCGAATAATTGTATTACTGTTTTTTTTTCAATAAAAAGACATTACAAGGAAAAACTTAAATAATTCTCCTAGCCATGAGAAAAAACTGTTCTGTACTCCTACACCTAGTAATACAATTTATAGAACAAAGTTATTAAAAATAATAAAGGTCATTAAAAATATTAAAGGTCATTCAAAATTAAATACTTACTAATGTAAATATACGTAACTATGAAAACAATAAAGTCAACATTGATATATAAATATGCAATTATTGTAAACACAAGGATTAACTGCTTTATAAAGAAACAATAAAAAAACAATTAAATATACTTTGAAGAAATAGTCCATGCTTAAAGTGGAGTTAAAAGTATAGGAAAGAAAGAAAAAACTAAAAGTCTTCCTCCACAAAATTTAAGAGAATATAGAAATTCGTTAGGGGTCTCTACATGTTTCGAACGTAGAAACGTTCATCATCAGGAGACAGAAAATTTATGGCATGATTTTGTTTTATTAGTTTTGCTGGTCACAGCCTACTTGATGCATTTAAATCTAAATTTATTCTCAAAAGATGCTTCATTTTAGGAAAGTTCTAAGTTAACTTTTTAAAGTTTTTTAATGGCAGCTTTTCTAAAACCTAATAGTGTATGGTATCAAAATAATCTTGATAAAATCCTATTTTTTCTTAACCCGACGAGCCACCATGTTGCCATTTAAAAAAAATTAGTTTTTAAATATTAAATTTTACATAGCACATAGCATTGGTCCAAAAATTGTAAAATTGTATTTTTCCCAAGATTAAAGAACTGAAATAAGTGATTTTAAGGTATTCATAGCCCTCTAGATATAACAATAAATTTGTAAAAAAAATATTTTCTTGGTGACAAAAAGTGACAAGTGATACATCGTTGTATTTAGAAGGTCATATGGAGTCAAAAAGGTAAAAATATACCAGGTGTCCCATTTAAAAATCAAAAGTTTATGTCACTTCCGGTTAAACCGGATGTTCCATAATGTTGAGTCACCTGTCAAAAAATGCAGTTTTATGTCGTATACAAATCCCCCGAATTTTATTTCATTATCTTGAAAAAAGTTAGAGGGGCGAGCCACCTTCCGTGGACACCCGGTATAGTGCTGATGGTATTAGCAAGAGAGAAATAATTGGTATACAACCCTAATGGAGCTTTATGACATTGAAAAATTGAAATGTTGAAGTGACATAATATATAAAAAAGGGTTGAGGAGAGTTAAAACATGCTTAGCATGTAAAGAAAGTTAGTCAAAGGAGTCTAAACAACCTAATAATATTAGGAAGAAGAAAAAGGCCTTCAAGGTGTCGAGAATTTTAAAAAAATTTTATATACATTTTTTTTATGTCTGTACGAGAGTATAAAGATTAGAATTATAATTTTTGTAGAAGTCATAACCTGTAAAAATAAAACTTGAAATTAAAATCAAAAGAAAAAAAGGTTATCTTTTTTTAAAAAAAAATTTTGGTTAAAATGAAAGTACTTACATCAAAAATTGTTGAAGAATGGTTTCTGGGGTACTGAGGGTTAAAGTCCAATAACCCCATACTGTAGTGAACTTGGTTTTAGCTAATCTTGCTGAACATTTTTTTTACAGCTATAATAAATTAAAAAAAAAAAGATTAAAGAGAAAATATCTTTATTGGCACAAAAATAATGTTTTCTGCTTATTACAAAATGTGTTAAAGAACAAAGTTTTAAAGTTATAATCTAAATAATATTCTAAAACTAAAAAATATTTTTTTAAATTTAATCTTAGATTTTTTTTTATTCTTTTTAATTTGATTTTTTTTTAATTTTAAATTACTTTTTGACTTAAAGTTTAAAAACGATGAACTAACTAAAATTATTTTTCTTATACGTGCAAGGAATTAAAACATGGTAGACAAAGCTGGGAGGCTTTAGGGCAATTCTCGCAAAATGTAGTAACCATTTTGGCCCGTTTTCTAGCTCCTATCCTGCCAAGTGATTTTTGGGTATTTTCATAGCATATTTTACATTTTCTTCTAATCTTCTTTCCATTAGGGCCAATCCTTTGAATAAGATGATGATGTTGTTTTTTAGTGAGCGGAATTTCAGGGTCCTCTACCTGTTCGATATTGAGCCAATTAGCAACTAGGAATTCTCGAAAATTTCGTATGCCTATCCTTTTTTTAGTGACGTGTTTATAAACCACCCAGGTATTGACAACAGCCATCCCTAATAGAAGCTCAACACCTAACTTCCTATACCATTTTACACCTTTTCGTATAGTTGTGACATATGAAGCCATTTGATCAGATAGGTCTATGCCTGCTTTGCCTTTGTTATATGCCAGTATTCCTATGGTTTTTTTATTGCTTTTCGAAATTTGTGTGCTTTCGTTGTACCTTTAGGTTGATTTTTATTAACATAATATTGCAATGGTCTATCAGAATCAAAAGATGACTCAATTTCGGTTTGCGTATCCGTAGCGGTTTGGGAAAACTCTTGAATAATTTCTAATTCTGGAGCAATTATTGTAGATTGTTCTTTGCTTGTTGATGGCTGAATGGAAAATTGGGGATTATTATCAATGGGCTGGTCTAGATTTGCAGTTAATCGTTGTGATCTCGGACGAACTACATCAGTCAAAATGGGCGCATGTTTGGTCGATAATAACCGAACATCCCTAGTATCCTTCCATGTTAAGACAACGACTCCATTTTCATCTTCGAGCGAAGCAATTTCACCTCTTTTTAATTTAGCATTTAAAATATCCTTGGGTATATATTTTCTATTAGGAGTGCCAACCACATGTGTATTGCGCGACAAAAGTGACTTCGCCAATTCGTAACTGGTATAAAAATTATCGACATATAATGTTCTACCTTGATTGAGAAGATCATTGGCTAATACCATGCAAACATTATGAGTCTCACGTACACCACTCGCACTTTTTTCAGAATAAACTTTTAGAGACCAAGTATATCCGTCGCTCGAACATAACTTAAATAGCTTAATGCCATAACGGTGGGCTTTATTAGGTATGTATTGCCTAAAGATAAGACGTCCTCTCCATGGGACAAGGGTTTCATCAATGACAATGTCTATATCGGGGTAAAATAAATCTTCAAATTTCCTTTGTAACAAATCAATTAACGGTTGAATTTTTCCAAGGCGATCTCCTGCGGCTATATCTTCATTATTACTGAAATGTAACATAGACAACAATAATTGGTAGCGGTTACGAGATATCACACCAGGTGGGATTTCATTGCGATATATTCCTTTTTTTGCCCAATAGTTTGGAAGATAACCAATCCTTATAAGTCCCATCCACATAGTCAATCCAAGAAATTGCTTTATTTCTTCGACATTCGTTGGGACCCATTTGTTAATACGAGCAAATTTTCTTTTGCGTCTTAAGTTAATGGTTTGTTGCGCAAACCTATTAGTTTCTGTAACAATATACTCTAGGACCTCATCATCTAAAAGCATTGAAAATATGTCCATAGGAGTAACACTTTCTGGAATAACTTTTTGCAACCCATGAGGACCAGTAAAAATAAATTCTTTATGCCTGCCTTCATATTCTCTCCATATACCTTTTCCAAATGGTAATTCATCATTGACTTCCGCTTCTTGCCTTAACAGCTCTTGTTCTTCTTCAAGTACTAATTCTTGAAGTGTGGCACTAATATCTTTATCCTCTTCTTCGTCCGACGTATCTAGTCTTCGATATCTGAAGCTGGTCTTATCTTCATTACTCCATAAAGGATCTGCTAGCGAATCATCAGAGTCGAAGTCTGGCGGACTGTCATACAAATCTATATTTTCTGCTATTTTTTCTAGTTCTTTTTCGGTTAGTGCATTCCTTTTCTTTTGTTCACTAATTTTTTATACTTTAAAAAAATAAAGAATCTTAATTACTTGGTTTTCATGAGTAGTAGACTGGGACGTGATTCCGACAATATTTTTTCATTCTGCAACATTCAATGTCTGAATTATGTCCCAGCCGGACAATGAAAACCAAATAAAAAAGATTCTTCGGTTTCTTTCTTCACTTCGGCTTCTGTCTGTGTTCTAGTACAATAAATTTTCTTCTTAAAATCTGAAAAAAAGAGAAAAAATCATGGGTTACAACGAAAACATCTGTCATGCCCATATGAATGACGAAGCCCACCACGTAAAAATTGGTAAGACATTCCCTAGGGGGCTTCGTCATTCATATGTGAATGACAGCACGAAATGTTTTTTTTGTGAGAAAAAACACAAAAGACCAAAGAAAAAACAGCTAAAAGTGGTATATTTAGTGACAGTAGCTAGAAAACCCAAAAATTACACCTTGGCCCCTGACGTTATTTTCATGATTGTAATGTGTTTTAAGTGGTTGAAGAATAGGTGTCCTAAAATTTTTTTGGTTTGGTGACATCTCTTGACGAGGAGATTAAAATGGTAATGTATACATGTCAGTGTGAAAGATAGGTAATCTGTTATGTAAGTTTAACCATCTATGAATGAGAAAAGAGTGTTTTTTGTCGGTAATAAAGATTAGTTATGCGATGTATACATGCAAATAGTGATGACAGTTAAAATAATGTAGAGTAAAAAAAAAATTAATTTAAATTGTTTTTGAAAAAAAGTGTCAAAAAGATACAAAGAACCCTAGAGAATGAGAAGGGAGAATACTATTTATTTTATATTTAATCATTAAAGTTAAGAGCTTTAAAGAAATGAGAACAGCTGTGTTGTATTTGTTCATTGAGACAAAGAACATTGTTATTGTTTAGTGTTTTATTAATTTCAAGAATTTCTAAAAGGTCAAGTTCGTTTCCTTTGTTGCAAAGATGTTAAAATTTTGTATGAGAGTCAGAAGTAAAAACATAATTATTTGAAAATATGTGTCTAGAAAAATTAGATTTTATCTTTGAAGGGAAAATATTTTGATTGTGAGCCTTCTCTATCTCTTTACAGTGTTCTTTGATGCGAGTTGAAAATTTGCGTCCTGTTTGGCCAATATATGTCGCAGTATAACCCTCAGTAGAACAACTGATACTGTAAACACCCGATTTATCAGAACCACGGATAGAATCTTTAAAGTTGACTAAAAACTTTTTTAGAGAATGTTGAGTTTTAAAGACAATATTAATATTAAAAGGTTTGAAGATATTTTTAAGTGTATCTATATGAGATAGGGCACCAAAAAGGTAATGAGAAAAAATTCTTTGAAGATTTGTCGTTAGATAGGAGATTTCTGTTAAGAGATTTATTTAAGTGTTAAATATAGTTTAAGTACGTTTGTAATCTATAACATGTACGTAGGTCACCATCAGGTGCTTAGATCACTGGCAGGTTCAAATCTCATTTTGGTATTTATCACATTTGGTTATATCAAGGATCTTAAACGTTCCAACAAACATCACATTTCAGTTCAACGGGTAGTAACATGAATATAGGTATAAAAGCAAGAAAAATATAGTTTTTATTTCAGATTAACGCCGAATAATTTACTCGATTTACATTTTTTGATGTTACTATCATGTCCTGTAGTAAATTAACAAAAATCCATACAACCCAACACCAATTTTCCATTTATTAATTTTGGAAACGATGTATTTTAAAAAACATCCATATTTCGATAGTAGTTTAATTTCTACATCAATTTTTAATGTACTTACATGTATTCAAATTTACTGTACTTATTATATGCATTTAAATGGCGAAAAAAAGTCCAATGTTAGAACAACTGCTTTTCGCATTTTTTTAAGGATATTGGTGCTATTTTTCTATCCGGAAAATTTTGAGAAAAAAACAGGAATATTACGTCTAAAGTTTAAACATTTATTTCAATTTTCCGAAAAAACTTTAAAATTTTTTGTAAATAAATAACTATATCGGTTCAATTCAATCATCTGGTACATATGAAACTTTAACAAATGAACCCATTGATAAAATTGTATTCCATTCTAAAGTAAATCAACATACAAATTTCACCCCTCCACTTTGTTTGCTAAGCTTACCCTGTTAAAAGTATTAACATGATGTGGGAAATTTAAATCTTTATCTAAAACCTTATAAAAAATCTGCAATATGGCAACGCAGCAGTAAGAAATCCACCCCTACAAATTTGACCGCCACGACATTGGTCTGAGGCCATGATGACGTTGTTTATCTTCGTTTAGGGATGTCCACAGAAAATATATCGCGGAAAAATTGTGCTGAATGCGATGTATCGAAAAAAACTTTAATAGAATTAGAATTAAAAAATAAATCACAAATCCAATTATTCTAAGCTTACACTTTACTCAAACTAAAGGTAAGAGTTATAATTAAGGTCGAGCAGCAACGGCAAAATAATTATTTTACGAATAAAATTAAGGTCTAATACATCGATTAAAATACATCGATGCGTCGACAAAAATCGCCTAAAAACGATGTATCAATATTCAATTCAATATTTAATATTCAATATTCAATATTCAATTTTCAATATTCAATATTCAATATTCAATATTCAATATTCAATATTCAATATTCAATATTCAATATTCAATATTCAATATTCAATATTCAATATTCAATATTCAATATTCAATATTCAATATTCAATATTCAATATTCAATATTTAATATTCAATATGCAATATTCAATATTCAATATTCAACATTCAACATTCAACATTCAATATTCAATATTCAATATTCAATATTCAATATTCAATATTCAATATTCAATATTCATTTAATATTTAATATTTAATATTTAATATTTAATATTTAATATTTAATATTTAATATTTAATATTTAATATTTAATATTTAATATTTAATATTTAATATTTAATATTTAATATTTAATATTTAATATTTAATATTTAATATTTAATATTTAATATTTAATATTTAATATTTAATATTTAATATTTAATATTTAATATTTAATATTTAATATTTAATATTTAATATTTAATATTTAATATTTAATATTTAATATTTAATATTTAATATTTAATATTTAATATTTAATATTTAATATTTAATATTTAATATTTAATATTTAATATTTAATATTTAATATTTAATATTTAATATTTAATATTTAATATTTAATATTTAATATTTAATATTTAATATTTAATATTTAATATTTAATATTTAATATTTAATATTTAATATTCAATATTCAACATTCAATATTCAATTTATTACATTATTTGCAACAATTTACAGAATTATTTATAGGTATACAGGGTGTCCGGAAAATACGTGTACAACGTTTGACGACAGACTTCTGACGTCAAAATAGGTTGATCTAAGCCGACTTAGTTATATCCAAAATTGTCTCGTTTAGCCGGTAGAGGGCGTCAAAAATTTGTAAAAATATTGGTTTTTCCTAAATTACGTGAAAACCTGCTAATCGATTTTAATGATTTTTAGTATGTAGACTAATACTATAAAATGACGTTTTCTAGTAGTATAGTCACCGGCTGTAAATAAGTGGAAGTGTTATAAAAGGGATATAATACATCAACATTTCTCCTCATTTTTTATATGAACGGCGTTATGACAACTCAGATATTTTTGTAGAGTGACTGGATGTATTTGGAAGCTATTTTACCTCTTTAACATTTTTCGTTGAATGAGCTATTTTGCCAGAAGAAAATATTTACAATTACCTGCATACATCAATTATTAGCAATAAAAATAAAACAAAGTACAACAAAGTTGAAAGTATGTATTGTAAGAAACTAAGTAAAACAAAAACATTACTTAAGCAAATGTGTAAAATAACCGCCATCTTGCTGAATACACATATTAACACTCCTTAAAAAATTATATTGGACCCTATCTAATGTCTCGGGGTTATTAAAATGGTTAATGAAATTTCTTCTGGCAAAACAGCTTATTCAACGAAAAATATTAAAGAGGTAAAATAGCTTCAAAATACATCCAGTCACTCTACAAAAATATCTGGGTTGTCATAACGCCGTTCATATAAAAAATGAGGAGAAATGTTGACGTATTATATCACTTTTATAATACTTCCACTTATTTACAGCCGGTGACTATACTACTAGAAAACGTCATTTTATAGTATTAGTCTACATACTAAAAATCATTAAAATCGATTAGCAGGTTTTCACGTAATTTAGGAAAAACCAATATTTTTACAAATTTTTGACGCCCTCTACCGGTTAAACGAGACAATTTTGGATATAACTAAGTCGGCTTAGATCGACCTATTTTGACGTCAGGATTCTGTCGTCAAACGTTGTACATGTATTTTCCGGACACCCTGTATAATATTGTAATATATGTATCAAATATCGATGATTTTGATGGGGCCAATGTATATCGAACAACCCTATTTCCGTTTGGTGTTTTTTTGACAGCGGTCTGAAATTTTCTTCAGTTGATCGGTTGTGTGTAATAATTGCCGTGTTTCTAGTGTTTTGTGATAATTTTTGGAAGCCAATTTTGTCTTGGGGTGACAGTAACCAAGTCGAATTTAACGCTCAAAAAACCCAGGCTGCAGTTTTCTCTAAGAAGGTCAACATTGCAGAACCCGATATCGTTATGGCAGGACACGCAATTCCACTGACTTCGTCTATAAATTTGCTGGGTGTCAACCTGGGAGGAAATATGTCTTGGCATAATCACGTTGTGGCAATCGCCAGGGCAGCTTCTCAGAAGCTCGGTATACTTTTCCGTACCAAAAAGTTGTATACACCTCAACAACTTTTGACACTCTATAAAGCCCAGATTCGACCATCACTGGAATACTGCTCTCATATCTGGAGTTCTGCACCGAAGCATACCCTTCGGTTGTTGGATTCCATCCAAAGGAGAGCCGTTCGTCTAATCGGCGACCACGAGCTGACTAAGAAACTCGACAGCTTAAAACATCGAAGACAGGTTGGTGATTTGACTCTCTTCTACAGATATTTTCATGGCAAGTGTTCGACAGATATTGCCCGCTCGATGCCACCTAGAGTAATGCATAGCAGAAACACACGACGAACCACTGCCGCCCATCCCTATGTGGTTCAAATTAGTACACCCCGAACATAATTGTTTCAGAACTCTTTCATTTGGAGGACGTCATCTTTGTGGAACGGCCTTTCTGAGACCGTGTTTCCAACCGAATATAACCTCCAACGATTCAAGAAAAACGTGAATCGCTTTCTTCGCACACGCACCGCTCCCAGAGCGCCTTAAAGGATTTTTCCTATAGTGCCTGTGCTCGATCATAAAAAAAAAAAAAAAAGATGACTCGCAAGTGTCAGGTATATATGCGAGAATTCGGAAAATTATAATGCTGCAGTTACTTTTTATAGATGAGTAAATAGAAAGTAGTTTTTTTTGTTAGTTAGGTTTAAACTATAGTAGCAAGGTCACATTCAAAAGTAAATACGTACTCCCTGCCTTACCCAGCTCTTCACCGCCTCTCTCCTATGAACTATGTTGTCAACACATTTTAATAGCGTTTATGAATGGCATGTGCCATCTATAGGTGCCAGATCCTTGGTTCAATTTTACATTATAGCGATTTTCCTCCGATTCCGATTCCTCTTGCTTCGATAAAAAAAGTTTGGTTTAATTTTTTGCAATAAGCTTATTAATAAAAATCGAGCTTTGTACTTTTATAAAAAAATGTAATTAATAAAATAATTTATTTGAATCAATTAAAATGTTTTAACGTTTTTCTTAAAAATTGGATATATTTAATTTTACTGTAATATTTCGGCTTTTTCAATAATGTTCTGATTTTTTTTTTGGTACAATCACTTTATTGAAAAGCAATTTAAAAGTGAAATATTAATTAATTAAATTAGAACCCCTTTTTAAGGATGTGCCTCGTTTAATTAACTTTGAAATTCGGCCGTTTCGAGCCAAATGAAAGGACCAAATTGGGTTGAGTTGAAATTTTAAAAATTAGTTCTCTTTTCGAAGTTTATCAAGTACGTTTCGGCGAAATTACATTTCGTTTCCAATATTTTCGCTGAAATTATTATTACATGATCAATGACCCAAGCTATAATAGAATTTATTCCTCATTTTCCATAATAGGCGCTGTTAACTATTCTTTAATGTAAACGTTATTTTATTTATCAAAGACTTTTTCGAATTTCCTAATAGTTAGTTTGAAGAAATAGCCCATGCTCAAAGTGGGGTTAAAGGATGGAAACAGTGGCGTAGCTAGCATGGGTGACACCCGGGGCGGAATTCGTGGTGTCACCCCAAAAATGTAAACTGATTATTATTTTTTTCTAATTAAAATATAAATGAGTAAACAAAAATATGTAAGTACCTTAAAAGCTCTTTTTTCTAGATTTAACAGCTGCAAACTCACTAATTACGTCCTCAAAATTTATTTTTTGCGTTGCCTCGTGTTCTATTGTTAACATGCTTAGACTGTTGAGTCTTCTTTCGCTCATTGTAGCCCTCAAATAGTTTTTTATTAATTTGAGTTTGCTGAAACTTCTTTCACACGAGGCTACCGATACGCAAATTGTTACAAATAGTTTGAGAGCGACCACAAGATTTGGCACAGATTCTATAAAATCCCATTGCACAATAAACTTTAAAAAGTCTAGAGACAACCAATTAGACACTGATATATTGGCCGCTTGAATATGTCGGCGGAGTCTTGGTATCTCCAAGAGGAGTTTGGCTTCCGATACTTCATCGTCATAAAAATTACAAAATTTTGATACAGCCAATTTCAATTCATCAGTATTTGCAGAAATCAAAGTATTTGGCTGTACAACCTCAAACAATTAAGCTACTTCTCGAACAGACTGCAATCTTGTTTGAAGTTCTACGCTGAATCGATCAATGCATTCAAACATATCTTTTTGCACTTCAGCTCTCAGGGTGAGTCCTGCATCGGTGACCAACTCACCGGCCACTCGTTTTTTACGACGAATTCGTCTTTCGATTGGAATGTCGTACTTCTCCGATTTTTTTAAATCAAAATCTATGGCGTTTTTTACAACTTCATTTCGTTGCTCCTCAGTATAAAGACGAAGAGCTTCTATTTTTATAACCAATTGATCAATACTCAACCCTTTACTTTTTAATGCAATCTGAGTACAATGTATTTCCTTCAGTACGTCATTCCAAAAGAAAAGATATAACAATAAGTAAATAACACATTTTGTATGTATGTTAATAACCACTGAATGATCTTAAAAAAAAAAATAAAAGTGGCTTTACTCAGTGATTATTATTGTTGATAAAAATTGTCATAATTATGATTTGTGTATTTTTTTCATCACTGTCGGGTTATCGGGTGGGTCGGGTGTCACCCCTAAAAGGGTGACACCCGGGGCGGTCCGCCCCCCCTCTAGCTACGCCACTGGATGGAAACGAAAGAAAAAAACATCTTCCTACACAATTCTATTAAAATAAAAAAATATTATTTTAAAGGTCTTAAGATGTTTTGAACCATAGAAACATTCATCATTATTAGACAGAAAAGGCTTTGCTGATGGTGGATGGTATCCAACCTTAATGGAGCTTTAATGGAAAATAAAATGGTTAACATTATGAATACTGAAGAAAATATTATGATAAGCGTTTTTTTTTTTCGTGAAGAATCTTCTAAAGACTGGCACCCTTTGAGGCAGAGTAGTGTCGTATTCAACCCTGACGGGGATGCCTACCGACTAAACTCCCCGTGTTCCTGCGGTTTCCGAGTCATAGGCGTATAAACCTTCTGACACTCGTACCAGTGTACCTATAGGTTTCGGTTTTGTCATATTACTTGTTTACTTATTTGCAGCTTGTGAAAGTATTTGTTTAGGTGTAAGGCTTTTCGTGCAGTGTACGTGTTTGTGCTTCAGACGAGATAACACGTGCCAATGCTTCACGGCTATGTGGACCCTACTATTTCAGGGATAGTACTTGCACTGCTGATCTGAAGCAGTAGTAAGCTGTTAAAAGTGTTACTTATGTTTGTTGTTAGCTACTTACTGTAATAGTGTTTGTGTAGGTGTCAAAACAATTTGTTTTGAATATTTATTATCTTGTTATGATCTATCAAATTTATTTAATAAGTAATAGTAGATTGTCTAAAGAACGAGTGATAACAGTGGCGCTTTACTGTTATGTGAAGAAGATTAGCAATAGTAAGTTCTTGGTAGGGCCATAAAATAATTTCATTTAACCGGTTTAGTACAACAGGTTTTTATCTGTACGCCACTGTCCTAACATTATTTTTGGCTACTCGTTTGATTTCGAAATTATCACCTATTGCAAAGTTTTACTTAATTATATCTTGTATCCATGGTAATACCACAACGGCTGAATTGATTTAGTATTTGAAAATTATGAGATTACCGTAAGTCGCATTGGCATCAGTTAAGGATCGATACTTTTCAAATTATCTTCCAAATGCATCATTTTATCAAAATTGTATAGGAGTCAAAAAATTATCAAAAACAAATGGTTACCTGAAAAATCATAGTACCTACTGAAGTCACTGGCGCACGTACTAAAAAATAGGAGAGTCAGCTGGTACTGAACCCCCCCCCCCCTTATCTTAAATATTTGACAATTATTTTTTGTTTTATTTTCCTCAAAAAAAGTAACTCTTTATAGTCCCGGAAATACATAATTTTAGGTTGCAAAATTCATGGTAGTTCTGGAAATGGGCTTATTTTATGTTTTTTGGGCCGCTAAATCCAAATTTTTAACTTCCCACCAAAAATTCATCCCGCAACCCCCCCAAATTTTGAAAAAAAAAAAACATCGTTTTTTTGGAAAAAAAATCGTTATTTTGTATATTTTAGACAAAAACTACCTGAAAATTCGGAAAGTAGACAAAATTTGCGACAAAAGAGATTTTATATTTTAGATTAGATTTTACGTAGGGCAAACGCGTATGACGTTAGCGCGCCTCAGAACATGCGCCACTGCTCCGAATACGCGTCTGGACATCAGACGGCAACAGCGTAGTTTTCACCGCTTTTGCGACCTTGCATACTTACCGCTGCTTACCGTTTTAAATTTCTTGGTTCATCCCCTCCCCTTTTAAACGGTTTTAGACATTAGTGTTTCATTAGGACTACTTACAACAGTAAACACAACCTAGCTTCTTTGCCTCCTACTGAAGCTGCTGCTGAGCAACACTCATTCAGGACGTAAAACCAAGTCCAACTTTGGCAAGGAAATGTCATGGAACCACAGAAATGGGGCTGGGAAAAAACTAGCTACGGACTATATCCTGTCACTACCTTTAAACCTCCCACTCCACCAAAACTTCTAAAACTTATTTCCTGCAGGTGTAAAAAAGGGGCCAAGGCGCGTGTGTATGCAAGAAAAGTGGGTTGAAATCTATAATGTGCCTCGAGTGCAGCAATTCATGCGATAATAGCCCTAAAGCTATCGTTGAGAATTTGGATGAAGAGGATCCACAAGCAGTGGAACTGTTGTTTGAAAAGGTCGATCAAGTTGATGGGATTATGTTGGAGAAATCTGATGGTTCTGCTTTTCTGATTCCGAAAACATGGAGCAATTGTCAAGTTAGTCATTTTTAAACTATCTTTTTTGTCTTTTTTCCTACAATGGATTAATCAATCTGCTCTAAAAACAGTACTTTGCAACAAATTATGTTTCGCACAAGAACTTAAAATTAAGCTTGACTGACAAATGTTTCTTTGTTTCAGTATTGTATGAAACCCACGAAGTAACATGACGGATCTGATAGTAGTGGCCAAAAAGACGTAGATAAACCTGGGCCCTCAGCTGCAATTAAGCGAAGAAGAAAAATTTTACGTTATCGCTCAGATGTGTTGTAATATTTATTAATATATATTTTCTTTTTTCAAGAACTTTTATTAGTAATAAAACTCGATATTTTTTAAACATGTAGATGTGTTTTTAATTCTCAACTTGCCTGAAAATAGATAAGGAAAAGTTGGGGGTAAGGGGAGGACTTCATGATGTTAAAAATAAGATGTCAAAAAGGAGGGTGGCGGAGGGTTAAAACAAAAGATAAAAGGTGTAAAGATAGTACGTAACGAACGTAAATTACGTGGGCTGTTAAGCAAAGTGCGTAACTCGGAGTATGATACACTGAGTCGTCAATGAGCATGCTTCAAGTCACATCAGCGCCCACTACGTCCGTCCTACGTCAAAATGTTTAAGATTTTTTTTTGTCGCAAATTTTGTCTACTTTCCGAATTTCCAGGTAGTTTTTGTCTAAAATATACAAAATAACGATTTTTTTTCCAAAAAGACGATATTTTTATTTTTTCATCAAAATTTGGGGGGGTTGCGGGGGGAATTTTTGGTGGGAAGTTAAAAAATTGGATTCAGCGGCTTAAAAAACATAAAATAAGCCCATTTCCAGAACTACCATGAATTTTGCAAGCTTACGTCCTCATATGGGCTCTAATGCCTGGACTATTATGGTGATGCAATATACCATATTTGAAATTTATATATTACTAGCTATACCCTGCGCGCGTTGCTACGCTACTTAATAAAATACCCGGCATGCGTCCGAAACCTTCCTCGGCCTGCACACAACAACTCACAAAATTTTCATCGTAATCGGATAAATGGTATAGGAACGCATACGGGACATAGAGACAGACAGACATTCATTTTTATATACAGGGTGTCCGGAAACTTCGTTCGTATACTTTAAGGGGATATTCTACATATAAAAATATGAAAAAAAGTTCATATGAATGTAGGTCCTTAAATGACTTATAAGGAAGCTATGGCCGTCCAAAGCTGACCTCTAAAGATTAGTTTCTATTTTATATCTATGCAACCTTTTAAGGTACCGGTGTGTTTTTTGGCACACAAACTAATATTAACAATTGCTAATTTATGATATTGAGAGTTATTATGAAATTTCGTCAGGGACGTTCTTACGGGGGGGGGGGGGGGGGGGGGGTGGCTTAGTTTATTTATTCCTAATTTTTTTACACGGCACATTTAAAAAATTTTACCCAAAAATTATAATTCCAGTGATTTTTCTACACAAAAAAGGTATTCTTAAAAAAAATTATTGGACCAATGATTTAGGAGAAAAATCGATTAATTTAAATCATTGCATAAACTATTATCGAATTGTGTTTAAACTAAAACATCAAAGTAGTCTTATGACAAATACAAATTTGAAGTAAAAAAACATCAAGAAGCCCATAGTTAGCGTTAAAATAAATTTACAATGACAATAATTAAGTCAAAACGTTATTGTCATTTTTAAACAAAATAAGAGTTGTTGGTTTAACAAGAATAATCTGAAAAAAGTAGAAAAGTTACAACAAATGTTGAAAATGGTTTACATTCATATCAATACAACCAACTAAACGATTTCTCATTGATGTTCGTACTCTTGCGAAAACTCCTTCCTTATTACGAATTTCCTCGCAACAATAAATAACACGTTGTTCCAATTATTGTACATTTTCAACAGGTACTGAATATACCAGAGACTTCAGATATCCCTAAAGAAAGTAATCCAATGGATTGAGATCAGGTGAACGGGGAGGCCAGGCAATGGGCCCAGCTCGGCCTATCCATCGGTCTGGATAAGTTTGATTTAAATGATCTCGAACCAATCTACTAAAATGAGGTGGAGCCCCATCGTGCATAAAATAGTTTGTAAGTCTTTGCTGGTACGGCACATCTTCAAGTAGAACAGGCAAAGAGTCTTGTAAAAAATCTAAATATACGGGCCCATCTAAACGTTGAGGCATAATGTATGGTCCTATTAATCGATCGCCCAATATACCTGCCCAAACATTAATTGAAAATTTATTTTCAAATCGACTTTTGAAAATTGCATGGGGATTTTCTTCTGCCCATACATGGTTATTATGAAAATTTACGATGCCTTCACGGGTAAATCCTGCTTCGTCAGTAAACAAGACTTTATGTAGAAAAAAACGGTCTTGATGACATTTTCTCTGCATCCACTGACAAAACTCTGCACGAGGAAGTAGGTCTTGAGGCTTAAGCGCCTGAACTCTTTGTATATAGTATGGATAAAGAAGTTGTTTATGCAAAATTTCCCATGTTGTACTTTTAGGGATACCCTCTTGTAAGGCAATTCTTCTTGTGCTTATACCCGGATTGGCTGCAACGCATTCGAGCACTCTTTCTTCTGCTTGTGGACTCCTACTATAATCGTTGATGTAAATTAATGAATAATTTCTCACAAGGAATTTGACGGTTTGGAAAATATTCTTGATACAACCTGCGAACTTCTCGAGCACAACCATTAGCTTTGATATACATAAAATGCATATCAGCTAACTCAGCAAATGAATAACCTGCCATTTTTTAAAAATTTGCACCTTAATTAATCAAAAACACTTTGCACTTGATCAATGATCACTACAATAAATCACAAAAACGTCATTGTCAATTTATTTTAACGCTAACCATGGGCTTCTTGATGTTTTTTTACTTCAAATTTGTATTTGCCATAAGACTACTTTGATGTTTAGTTTAAACACAATTCGATAATAGTTTATGCAATGATTTAAATAAATCGATTTTTCTCTTAAATCATTGGTCCAATAATTTTTTTAAGAATACCTTTTTTGTGTAGAAAAATCACTTGAATTATAATTTTTGGGTAAAATTTTTTAAATGTGTCGTGTAAAAAAATTAGGAATAAATAAACTAAGCCACCAGCAATTGTTAATATTAGTTTGTGTTCCAAAAAACACACCGGTACCTTAAAAGGTTGCATAGATATAAAATAGAAACTAATCTTTAGAGGTCACCTTTGGACGGCCATAGCTTCCTTATAAGTCATTTAAGGACCTACATTCATATGAACTTTTTTTCATATTTTCATATGTAGAATATCCCCTTAAAGTATACGAACGAAGTTTCCGGACACCCTGTATACAGGGTGTCCGGAAATGACGATGAAAAATTTTAAGGTAGGATTCTACATAAAAAGATATGAAAAAAAGTTTATATTAACTTAGGTCCGGAAATGCTTCCAGAGGGAGCTACAGGCCCGTGAAGATGGTGTCATAAAAGTGGTTTTTATTTAATTTATTAGGATCTACTTACAATACAGGAATTAACTTCTACGTATAAGTTAGAGTGATTGGAGGTCACTCCTTGAAAATATCAGGTGACCAATAAAGTCGTATAGTCGACCGTTTTCGAGATAAACGGACTTAAAAGGACTTATTAAACAAGTTCAAGTTTTTGGTGGAATCCACACGTGAATTTAAAAATGTACCCAATGTAGTAGGTACCAGTAAATTCGTTTTTCGTTTTGGCAATGGGTGTAAAAGAATAACTACATTTTAAAATAGTATTCAAGCATCTTCTTATTTTTATTACATAGCCTGTTTACTGTATTTACGCACTACAGTCGTCCTTTTAAGTTCGGTTATCTCGAAAACGGTCGACTATACGACTTTATACCAGGGGAACCTTTTTTACGTAAAAATGTTCAAAGAATCATAATTTATTTAAAAGATAGCGAAAATACACTCGGCGAAAAAATATAGGGGGAGTTGGGGGTCATTGATACACGGGGGACATTGATACATCCCCTCCAACTCTAAATAGGAATTATCTGAGACATTTATCTATTCACTCGTAGATGGAGCTGGTAGCCCCAAAACGACCATAAATTTTTGGCGCTCTATCAGTGACCGCCTCATTGTCGATCGCTTCGCACGTGTTCTGCATTATCTTAAGTAAATTTGTTGATTTGTGTTAAATACTTAAGCTACCTGAATTAATATCAAAGGTAAGACATTGTTTATATTTCACTAAACTATATCGAATTTTACTTTAGCTTGTTTTGTTTTGCGGATGACAGTGTGTTTTTTTCAATATGGCCTCTTGGGGCACATTGATACATTGGATATGGGGCACATTGATACGTATCAATGTACCCCATGTGGTGTATAGTTTAATAATAAATGTGTTTTTTACCTGAACCAATACCCTCAACATCAAGCGCTATAACACCCGAATCTGGCCAATACCAAAAATTATTAAAGCAGTTCTAAAGAGGGAGGGAAGAAAAAAGGGAAAATCAAGAATCTACAATAATACGCCAGAGAAAGAGAGGCTTGAGGAATTGGCAAAAATAAAAGAATTAAAAAGGAATAAAAAATAACAGATGCAACGCGCAAAAGAACTTAAAACAGCAAGAAAGTTACTAGGTTTTTGTCAAGAATCTGATGTTCGAGCAAACAAAATAAAAAGAGAAAACTGTCTGAAGTAAGCAGTAGTACCTTAAGTTGTACCAGTGATTTTGAAGTTAAAGACTTTCCATCAGACTCAAACTTTTGCCCATCTGTAGACGAAGGTTCTGACAATCAACTGACGCCTATTGAAATAAAGCCCGAAAATTTAAAAGTAGGAGATTTTATCCTTATTAAGCTTGAAAATAAGGAAGGCATCCCAACAAACATTTAAAGCCTTGGCGACCTCTCATTTGGAGAAAATGACCTATTTAAGTAAAAAATAGTCTATTTTTTACCTTCAAATCGGCTTTTTAGACGAAACGGCCAAAGAGACTAACAGTTTGGCCCAAACAAAGTAATTCGAACTTATTAATACGTGTTCAAAGTGGGAAAATATAAGAGGCCCAAGAGATGGTCCAAAAGAGTAGATAATTACCTTGCAAATCGACTTGATAGTTAGGTCTAAGGAAAGTCAGTAATAAACGCCCAACCAGGTTATTTTTTACCTTAGATTGGGCCTTAAAGCCCAATAATCTTTTAGGCCCATAAATGAAGAACAAATTACTTCGTTTTGTCTTTAACATATCTTCATGGTCAGGTTATAATGTGAACACTTTCTGAAGTGATGTATACCCTATATTAGTCTTACATTTTGTACTTAAAGCCCAGAAGGCTTTAAAGTATAAAATAGGTTATAGTTATGACTTAAATAATTTCTTGATAGCCAATATTTTGTCCTCAAAGTGATTTTTACCGGATATAAAGCCGTATCTTCCAAAAATTATGTCTTTAAAGAGATTCTGGCTTAGAAAACTTGAATGATGATTGTAAAGTTTATTGCACTGTGATAATCTTTCCACTTGTGGGGAACATAAGAATAATCCAAGGAGGAGCTTGACCCTCTCCATTTTAAAATAATCAGTTTCCATTTTTTCGGCGAAATAAAAGGGGTAGGAGCTATACAAAACGCCGGAACAATGAAAAAAACGTTGTACGGTAATATTCGAACTCGGCCAAAAAGTAAGGTTAGTTACATTATAATAGTGGCTATTAATCCGTTGCGAGGCATTTATGCAGCAACCCCGATAGAAACATTTTATCTCGCATTTTATGGAGTAATTGGCCGTACATAGGGCCTGCAGTATTCTTAAAAACCCCAAATTAGGCTTCATAAACATTCATGATTATAAAGTTATGCCATATAAACGAATATTTCTCCTAATTTAGACCTATCAAGACGGAAGATACAAAATAGGAAATTTTCTCCTATAGCGTAACCTAATACGGGTTGACTTATAGGTCCAATTTTTTTTAAGGCTCAAACCACAGGAAATCACGACCTTTAGAAAAAATATTTTACTGACGCCATATTTTTTTCAACATGGTGTATTATTTTCAATTAATTTTGTTAGATTACTTGTAACACTAAAGCAACAACAAATATATGACAAAAACCGAGCACAGAAACGAGCTAACTTATTCGTCCAAGCACTAAATATTGGCTACATTTTAAATTTTTGGTATTTTCAATTTTAATTTACCTTGTTTTTCTTAATTAAATGCCTTTTTTCTGGGGCGCGGTTAGTTTTTCTAGGTAAAATTGAAATCTATACGAAAATTTTTTACGCGCACCCATTTTTTCACTTCACATCGATGAAATAATGATTTTTATAAGTACATACCTATCTATATACTACCACTCCATTTTAAAAATCAATAGCGGCTGACATGACATGTTCTGATTTAAGAACCCTCCTGCCTCCTGTGCTTTGATACAAATAAAAACAAAATACTATTGTTATCTTTTTCTAAAATTGTGGTTATGATTTTCTATAAACTTCATAGCCCATAACAGGCCCAACATAGGCCCACATAGGTAAAATACGGGTAAAAAACACCTCTTTACTACCACGGAGAAGACTACTTGGCCTCGTCTATGAAGAACAATTCTCCTAATGACAGGTGTTTCTTACCACTTTATTACCTTGGTTTTATTCCCCACTAGGTGATAAAGTGGTATAAATTACTAACTTCTGACTATGTAAAGCGGTCCGTCGAGCTTTATAGTTAAAAACTTAGGTAAAAGTCACCTTTTTTAGACTATAATTGTTTGTTGGGATTAAACACTATGTTGGTAAAATTCTTTTAAAATATGATAACAGCGAATACCAAGTTTCGTATCTGAAAAAAAAACCGTCATATGCGAAGGATGAAGCCTCAGTTAACATATCTGATATAATACTACAGCTGCCAATGCCAACCATTACCAATGGTACCAACAGAACAGCGTCTCTTTTTAATTATAAAATTAAACTTTTCTCTTACAATTTGTAGATATAAGGTTTTAGAATTTAGTTACACTTCTATGTATTTTAAGTTAAGATTATTTCGTTCCCATTGTATTAATAAATATTCAAATATTGTGTTTATTTTTTTTTAAACTAACGTCCGTAATTTGTGTTATGATAAGTGTTGAAGGATTTTTATCAATGTACCTCATGCCTGTATCAATCTACCCCCCTCCTGGGGCACATTGATTCAAATCCCACTTCATAAATGATGTCGCGTGGCATCTATTATTATTAAAATAGAGCAAATATTTAATCAATATATAGGAATAAAATCACAAGTCTTTAAATCTAACATATTACTTTTACTTTCTTCCACTGGATAAGACCTTTTTTTTCCTCCCAAAAAAAATTGCATCAATGTGCCCCAACTCCCCCTAACCCTAAATAACTAACCACCCCTTTGTTCCCACGCCACTGGTTGCAATTATGGGTCACCTGATATTTTCAAAGAGTGACCTTCACTCACTCTATCTTATACGTAGAAGTTAATTACTGTATTGTAAGTAGATCCTAATAAATTAAATAAAAACCACTTTTATGACACCATCTTCAAGGGCCTGTAGCTCCCTCTGGAAGCATTTCCAAACCTATGTTAATATGACCTTTTTATGTAGAATCATACCTTAAAATTTTTCATCGTCATTTCCGGACACCCTGTATAGATTACATATTGGATTTATTCAAAAAAATCAGTCTATAATTTTAATATATTATTACATACCTATTGGAATTATTCAAAAAAATCAGTCTATAATTTTAAACTTTGAATCGACCATGGTGGTTAAAAATGAAAATGGCATTTTAATTCATATATCATTTTTGCTCAAGGAATATATTATGGTTAACGGATTGACCTCCTTTTTTCGGACACCCTGTATAACCACTGAGAGAATGGATTACTTCCTTAAATAATGTAATTATTACAGTAAAGCTGTTTGTATATTATGCAGATAATTCTTTATTTTATATATACAGTGTGTCGCCGGATGGAGTTGACAAGAGGAAAAAGATCTTTATTATTGATTTTACGACGAAAAGTTATTCTTTATAAAAAATTCTGCTTGTCGAGAAAATTAATTTACCATATAAAAATTGTAGATCAGATGTACAGGGTGTTGCTAAATTAAGAAAACATGAAAATGCTTTAAGAGAGAAGTACCATTATTTATTATTTTAGACAAAATGTTTATGAAACAAAGTTGTTTATAATCCAAATTTAAGCCTAAGTACAAAATTTGAAATCTGAATTTTTTACAATAGAATTTATGAACATTCAAAATGTACAATTGTGGAAAAAGTTATTATTCTACATATCCTCCTCCAACCTGCCCGTATTTCTCCAAATTAAAAATAAATTAAATAAATGGATCAGCAGCAGCACTCTCAGGTTTTCATTTTAAATGTTCATAAATTATATTGTAAAAAATTAAAATTAAAATTCAGATTTTAAGTTTTGTATTTAGGCTTTATTTTGGATTATAAACAACTTTCTTTCATAAACATTTTGTCTAAAATAATAAATAATGATACTTCTCTCTTAAAGCAATATCATGTTTTCTTAATTTATCAACATACATCTGATCTAAAATTTTTATATCGTAAATTCATTTTCTCGACAAGCAGAATTTTTTATTAAGAATAACTTTTCGTCGTAAAATCAATAATAAAGATATTTTTCCTCTTGTCAACTCCATCCGGGGACACACTGTATATATAGTAAAAAATAATACATTACGGAAGGCTTTTTTTTACAACGGAATTCTGTTTTAGAATTGTTATAAAACATTTTATTCATTTAAACGGCTAAAAACCTTTAACGTTTTAATAGCGATGCTGATGGAAGGAAAATATAATTTTAAAAAACTTTTCATTTAAGCTACGTACTTTTAAAACCGTTTTAATTTGTGTTCCGCCTAATTTATTGCTGGAATGGCTAACAATAGCCTAACTGAATGGTCTAGTTTTAAATTACTGGATTTTATTAAAGTTAAGCGGACAGTATCTAATAGCCCCATTTAATTAAATTTCCAGAAACTAAACACAAAATTGAACACAGCTTAGTTGCTTACTTACTGCCTGTTTAAATGTCAGTTTTCAATTTAATTTTTTCTAATTTTGTATCATAACAAATCTATTACGATACGCATTTGCGTATCGTAATGAAGCTATTTCGATACGCATTTTTTCTTTATTTGATGTTGGTAACATTTAAATATTTTATTTCATTGACTTGAGCGGCCTTTGTGATTTACGAGAAAACCCATTTTTCGCAGAGGAAAAATAGCTTGATAACCTACTTTATCATTCTGTGTGGATAAGAGTCATGTATGTTGGTTGCATTAATCTATAACTCAATCTTTTGTAGATGCTTCAAGCTATCATTTTCTGCCAAATCCTATCCAAAATTCAATCTACTAACCTTCCAATGTCGATTTTAACTTTAACTTTATTTGAATTTTCGATCTTCCCTATACTAAATTGCAATGCCATTACGTAAAATCACGTCTTTTGAAATTCGAAAAAGTAGCAGCAAATCGCCCGAATTTCCGAACGCTCTGTATATGTACCGAATGTACAAGGATCACACAACGTATTCCGTCCAATTTCAAATCTCATATCGCTAAAATAACTTTAGAATCTCGTGGTGAAAATGGGTCAATAAATAAAAAAATGACATTTCGCAAAATAATTTTTGTTGTCCAGAGGCTACTATGATAAAAAATAGTATTACCAACATAAAATTTAGACATCAAAATTTACAAAATTTGAAGGATTTATTTTCTTTTTAAATATGTGTTTTTTATTGAAAAAACTACATAAAATAATATAAAAAAGTAGTATAACGTACGTGTTATATATATAAAGCAGTTTTAAGCACTTGTCCCGTTATAAAACTCGCCGCAAGCGGCTCGTTTTTTAACATGGACGCGTGCTATAAAATGATGCTTTATATAAAACGTGAACGTTCACGGCATTGCACACGAGATAAGCTGTACGTATCTAAAGGTAAATGCCTAACGTTAATATACTATTAAAGTTACACGAGTATAGGGTGGTGATATGTTTAACGCATAGACATTTACCTTTAGATACGTACAGCTTATCTCGTGTGCAAACAAAAGTTAAGTTTTATGGGTAAAAAAATACGCCCGAGTGCACGGCTCGCCGGTGAGATGCCTTCCCTCCCAGCAGGATTGGGCATGCGTACAATAGTATATTAAAGTACACGTTTCATAAGAAGCGGTTTTAGCGCACGCGTCTATTTTAAAAAACGAGCCACAAAGTGGCGAGTTTTTTTATTGACACGTGCGCTAAAACGCCTCATGAAACATGTGCTTTATACATTTTTTTCTATTTCACCTTTTATAATCAAGAAAAATACATTTTAAAAAGAAAATAAATCTAAATGTTATGTTGGTAATACTATTTTTTAGGACAACAAAAATTATTTTGCAAACTGTCATTTTTTGATTTATTGACCCATTTTCACCACGAGATTCTAAAGTTATTTTAGCGATATGAGATTTAAAATTGGACGGAATACGTTGTGTGATCCTTGTACATTCGGTACATATACAGAGCGTTCGGAAATTCGGGAGATTTTGCTACTTTTTTTCGAATTTCAAAAGACGTGATTTTACGTCACGGCATTGCAATTTAGTATAGGGAAGATGGGAAATTCAAATAAAGTTGAAGTTAAAATCGACATTGGAAGGTCAGTAGATTGAATTTTGGATAGGACTTGGCAGAAAATTATAACTTAAAGCATCTACAAAAGATTGATTTATAGATTTATGCAACCAACGAACCAACATACATGACTGTTATCCACACAGAATAAAAAAGTAAGTTATCAAGCTATTTTTCCTCTGCGAAAAATGGGGTTTCTCGTAAATCACAAAGGCCACGTCACAAGTCAATAAAATAAAACATTTAAATGTTACCAACATCAAATAAAGAAAAAACGCGTATCGAAATAGCTTCATTACGATACGCAAATGCGTATCGTACTGAGCTTATTATGAACATTCCAGAACCGGCTCGGTGCCATTTTTGTTGTATTTAAAGTTTTCTCTGTGCATTCCTTGTTGTTTATTGCGGGTGTTTAATATTTACTGATTTCTAGTTTTTGTGTAGTTTAGTGAATTGTGTTTGTGCTTTTAGTGACTCGGATATTCAGATTCGAATATAAACAATGACTAGTTACAGCCATTGTACGATTTTATTTTGCCCAAAAAGGAGTAAAATACCGGGTATTTCGTATTTTCACTACGTATGGGGTGGTATATAGGTATCTTGATATATAATTTTATTTTATTATGATCAATTTAAACACATCAAACTAAGCCTAGGCTACATATACACGGTATGAAAATAACGAGAAAGACACACCAAGACAGATTATCCCAATGCATGTTTTGGTTTATTTTATTTGCAGCCCTGCAATCTAATTGGGTACGCCTATTTTTTTGGCAATATATTGCTTCAAAAAGTTTAAAAGACACTTTTCTCTATACTTATATTATATAAAAGAAAAAGTAAATACCTGGGTATATTAATCCAAGGGTGAAAGTATTCCACAGTCAAGTTATCGCGCATAAACTTTTTCAAATTTTTGAACAAGAAATTGTGCTTAAAAATGTTTTACACGTATCTCAGTTTTTGCCAAATTGCAAATATCAATAAAAGTTATTTAGGTACCAACTAATATTTGACATGACGACAAATCATTTTTTAATAAATTTTAGAAACATAACCTTAAAAACAATTTTCCATACTTAAAAACTGATAGGTTTGCAACTACAAAAGATGCCAGAAATCACTACCTTTTTTTCCAACGTGATCAGAAATTGAGAAGAAATTTCAATTTTTTGGGAAGAATTTGGGGCAAATTTTAGCTGTTTACACGTAAAAATAAATTGAAGGTCAACTTTTACAATTTCTTGAGTGATTATTGTTTGCTTATCTAAAGTTAAATATTTATGATACGTACACGTATGTAGTAGTATTATGCGTTCGGATTGGCGAGGTGACACCGCAATTTTTAATGTTTTCAATTTTTCAGGTATGCATACCGGAAATATATGCAGGTGTTTTAAAATGGTTTATTAAAACTGACGAGAGCTTTGCGCAAACATACTTATATGACTTTACATTTTACTTATATTGTATTTACACAAACAACACTTTTATAGCCCTTAAACACTCTAGTGTATTGTCATAATTTAGAACCGTTATTTCAACGATTCCCGTTTGGTTTTGCGGTTGTAGACTATACAGTGTCACCAATAAAGTCCGCATCATATGGGATTTTTTTTAATTAATAGCTTTATTCAAAATTTGACTTTAGCCTTAAGTTCTGCTTTGATCGAGATGAAAAGTAAGGAAAAAAATAGTAGTCACATGATTCGCATTATCTGTCAAATTTTAATTTTTTCCAAAAAATAATTCAAAAGTGGGGTATTTTTGAAAATATCGAAAAAAGTTATTAGAAAAAGTTTTTTTAAATGCAGTTTCTAGCCCACGTGCAAAATTTCAGCTGTTTAAGATAATTTTGATTTTTTACCTATATTGTGTAAATTGCACCACTTTTGCAAAATAAGACTCAATGCAACCTATATAAAACTTCTCAGTTTTGACAAGGCTTTATTTCAGATACATTTTCTTTAAAGTACCGTCATATTAAATGTGTGTTTTTCTACAAAATCAAAATTGGGCTATTAAAATTTGGTCACATGTGATGCAAAGTTTATTTGTTTTTGACCCTGTATAAGGTAGCTTCATAAAATAAGTATTTTTGAAAACGTAGTTTGTGCCTGAAAGTAATACACCTTAATATTAAGACAAAAAAGAACACAGTGTCATCAGTAAAGTGTTCATTAAGTGCAGGAAAATAAATTTTAGTTTAACTTAACGTAAATTTTATCTATTTTCAACGCTTTAATTTAAAACCCCTTTAATTTATTTTTTATTTTTTTACTTTCAGACACAAACTACGTTTTCAAAAATATTTATTTTATGAAGTTACATTATACAGGGTCAAAAACAAATAAACTTTGCATCACATGCGACCAAATTTTAATAGCCCAATTTTGATTTTTTGGAAAAACACACATGGCGCTACTCTAAAGAAAATGTATCTGAAATAAAGCCTTGTCAAAACTGAGAAGTTTTATGTAGGTTGCGTTGAGTCTTATTTTGCAAAAGTGGTGCAATTTACAAAATATAGGTAAAAAATCAAAATTATCTTATGCAGCTGAAATTTTGCATGTGGGTTAGAAACTGCATTAAAAAAACTTTTTCCAATAAGTTTTTTTCGATATTTTTAGAAATAACCCCACTTTAGAATATTTTTTTGGAAAAAATTCAAATTTGACAGATAATGCGAATCACATGACTACTATTTTCTTCCCTAATTTTCATCTCGATCGAAGCAGAACTTGATGCCAAAATCAAATTTTAAATAAAGCTATTAATAAAAATATATCGCATATGATGCGGACTTTACTGGTGACACTGTATTGCACCATTGCAATCTTTAGAGCCATTCCGTTTTATTTTATTACCAGAATAAACAAGCTACAAGAAAACCTGGTTGCATCCTTTCTTATGATGTTATTAACATTGTGTTAGTAAAACTATTTTAATAAGTTTTATTAATATCAGAAAACGCAACATTAAGACAATAATTTAAAAAATATGGTTCTGGCAGTGGCATAGCAGATAGCAGCATAATATATGACATCCGACACAGGTATCAACGTTATCACCCCATAGTCTGCCATTAAGGAAAAAAAAGCCGATGCCACGCCTTAACTAACCAATTGGTTGCTTTTCGCAGTAAAATTTCGATTTTATCAAAAGATTTTTTTTTAATTTTTATTGTCACTCTTACCAAAGATCTCTTATAAAAAAAGAGACCAAATCATTCATTCATGAATATCCTGTTTGTTTGCGTCAAACAATCGTACGCGTCAAACAAAGACAAAAGAGAAAGAGAGGGTTAAAATTCCGACTCCGCGTGGTTCTGCAATAGCTCAAGGATTTCATGCGATCAGTCAATACCAGTGGCGTAGGGTGTGGCAAGGATTTTTAATACACAACAAAGAATAAGTATTAATAAAAAAGCTTTCATTAAAGTATTAATGTATTTTTACTGAAGTGAAAAGGGAATAAAAAGTAGAATTTGAAAAAGCCCTTTTAATATTATACAGAGTGAGTTTGTAACTTGAAATACAGTGTGACCAGTAAAGTCACAATTATTGCACTGAGACTTATTGCACATACGCTTGAAACCTCAGAATTATGGGATGGCGTCAAGTTGTTTAGAGAAACCACCCTGTTTAAGAAAACATCCTTTTACAAAACCACCGTGTTTCAAAAAGCGCTCTGTTTAAAAAAATAACCATCTTTCAAAACTATGCTATTTAAGAAACACTATTTTTTTATGAGTTTTAAGTGGGTAGTTTTTTCAACGGGATGGGATTTTCTTCGAGTTTTTCTTCTTAAATTGGATGGTTTTTAAATCGGTATGTTTTTACATACAACTGGCATTCTTCATTAAAATAATAAAATTATTCATTTTCGTGTAGCTCACCATAAATTTTAAAATATTTCAAAAAGTAGAAGGTTTAGGTACCTACGTGACGTATTTAACAAAAAATAAAGGCATTTAAAAAAATACACCTTATCTGTAAAAAAATACAGGGTGTTCCATTTAAAAAAATTAAAATATGGCATATTTAAATTGGCGAGATTTGCCAAGACTGTACGAACACCCTGTATAATAAATAGAACAACTAGTGATATTGTTACATAAAACGTACTTTAGGGTACTTATGAAAAAAAAATTATCTAATTCTAGTGATTCCATAGACAACTGATGATTGTTTTAATGACTCCCATAATTTTTTTAAAATATGAGAAAATAATTAATTACTTGGCAACGTCGCAATCAAATTTAAAAAAGTAAATATGACTGTAGATCTTCTTTCTAGCGGAAATAGAAAGAGTAAAAATATATAGGGTGTTTCATTTAAATTTTTTTTTATGTTTTGAGCCATCCTGTACCTATATCATAAAATATTTTGACGGTATGCTCCAATATTAATCCTAAAACTTTTTTATAACATTTTTTTATAAATCTCTTATAGTTTAGGCGCTATCGTAGGTGAACACCTTGTTGACACACCCTGTATTAACATTTGTAATTTACATGTATTTGATTTGCAAAATGTTTATTTTATTAATTTTATGAATCTAATATGTGACTTAAAAGTAAGTTTGATAACACCGCTTCTTTTGATGCCATTAAGTCTATAATAATACTCATTAAACCGATACACACCCAGTGTAGAATAATGAAATTTGGAAAATCAAAACATGTGAACAAGTGAAACTAATTTATTCAATTAAAAATAAGATTCAAATACAAATTAATACAGAATTAAAGCAAGTTAAATTAACACACAGCCATACCATAAGAACTAAAAATCAACTGAGAAATGAATATGTAAGTACTAAAACTGCACAGGACTCGCCCATTTTCCGAAGCAGTCAAGCATTTAACTCCATCCCAGAAATTATAACAGCATTACCAACCACGGAAAGCATGCGCCGTGATCTCAAAAAGTACCTACAATCAAAGACCTAAACCTAAAATACTTAGTTCCTATTTGAATAATTTATAATATGTATATTTTATAATATTTGATTGTAAATACAATAAATTGTAATTTTAAGGCCCTGGTGCCAGTAAACACTTTACTGCTTAGGGGTTAGTTATAAAAAAAAGTAGGTATAGTGGACCATACAGCTAACCACACAATTGGTGACCGCTTGAATTTTCGATTTTTTTTAAATGTAAACAAAATAGTTTATTCTATGAGAAGTCTATGAATCTAACCTTATTTTTTCTAATGTCATAAAATGACGCATTAAATGCGTCGGGTGTAAATTGAGGTTCTACAATTTTATTTAGTTAAAATAGACAGGATATAGTACCATCAAAAAAATATATTTTCATGATTAAAAAACTTTCTTCCCTGCTTGGAGGGTATTATTAAATTGGTTGTCCTCGCAAAATTAATTATAGTTTGAGCTTACAATGCCATTGGAACTTCAATTCTAAATTTAAAAAAGCTTTCAAGTAGAGCAAACAAACCATAAATGAAATTTTAATTAATTATATTGGGATGGAAGATTTAATTAAACTTGATGCTGATACTGATACCGGAACTTAAAACTTTACTTCAAAATATAAACAAGTAATTATTATTTTCGCCACAAAAACATTTAAGAAAATAATAAAAAAAAAAAGAATTAGCTGGTAAAATTGTCGAGAACCTCATAAACGATGACAAACCATAGACTAAAACCTTCTGGGATTTAAGGAGAAGAAGTAAGTGGAACAGAATACAGGCCTGTTATAAAAAAAACAGTTGGAATTTTGACGTTTCACTCGTGATGCAAACCAAACTGCAGAGTCGAGAATCAAATCAAAATGACAGTTTTATTATTTTTCTCACAGAAAAAGTGGGTTTATTTTTGCCAGGTCACGAATTTTTGAAAATAATTAAGGTATTTTTATTCCAAAGTACCGAAAAGATAACTTAGACCTCTTCATGGGCATTTTTTTTTATCGACGTCGGTACTTTTTGGATTTTGAAGAAATAAAAAAGTGGCTCATATTCGAATTATTCAGTCGATGTTTTTGGTTCAGAGGCTTGGGAATAAGCTAATGTAGAAATATACTGGTTGCCACAAACCTTTTCTTTTGGGTTATAATGTACATATATTAATGCCGTGCGAGCAAAAATTATTTGCATCAAAGAGGGCTTGGATTAAAAAACGTATGGCTGGGTTTAGATCACAATAATATGGGGACGATATATCTAACCAAATCTAGGTTAAAATTTTGTCAAATTAATATTATGACATGATATGCCAAACTAATGAGTAATAAAATAAGTAGACAAATACAAATTTATTTTTGTTGTTTACAAAATTAACAAAGATGCAGAAAGAAAAAGAAAAAAAATTACATAAATTTCTGAAATTGGCCACATTTCACACGTCTCTTCATATTTTCGAAAGTGTTGACCAGCATCTCTGGAGAAATTATTCCACGAACGTTTGCAACAAGTTCTTCAGTTCTTACAGATGGTCTTCCTGTTCCTTTTTTGTCTTGTATTGAGAACCTGTTTCCCTAAACACAGCCACGGTTCTTTTCAGGCAATAATAAAAATCCCCAGCAATAAAAGCAACGTTAGGAAAATGTTCGTGAAAATCGTCCATGCACAAACCCGGATTGTATTGCCACTCACCATTTACTCTAACCCCGATTCAAAAATACACTTCAACCATGAATGTTTTGTGCTGTTCCGTAAAGCTCATTGTGTGAATTGTTCAAGAAATTGGAAAAATTAGCGATGAATCAAATTACTTGTAACGACTGTCAAAGATGACGGAATAACTGATTGATTGTTAATTTAGGTAGTTACTGACACCCAACAGGTATTAAGCGCTACGGCTAAGCATTACGTCCTTAGATGCAAGGCCCTCTTTGATGCAAATAATTTTTGCTCGAACGGTCCATTTTATACATACGTCATACGTAGATGGGACGCCTTTAGTTTGTCTCTCTACTTACTGAACAGTAATTGCGTGTTCAGTTGTTGTATAATACATGTTGAAACTATAGCCTTTTAATAAAACAACATTGTCTACCACGTACAAATAAAGGAAAAATAGCATATTCAATTTAAAACTCTATTTTTTTTCCTACTTGACTAGATTCACCCGTATATTCAGAATACGCTTGTTACAGAGACTGTTCATTTTTGGGATTTAATATTCCTATTTTTAAAATACACGGAATACAACCTTCATAAATTCTTATGATTTTGACGTTTTACAGCGAGCAAATCCTCTTGCTTTATTCGCATTTTACGTAGACTTGGTTTTATTTAAACGGTTTAAATCGTAAGCCGGAAATGGGATTGGTTCTATATTGGCGGTTTAAGTGCAGGTATAAAGATAAACGCTTTATTTACGTACATAAAATGTATCTTCTTGTAATTGAAATAAAAGAAATATTGATTTAAATAATAGAAGAGTTAAGCCACCAACCACCTTGAAAAGAAGCAATGAAGTGACATCGGGTAACGCCGCATCAGCTGGGAGTTGCGGATCCACAAGCTATTATTATGACGCGCGGCAACGGGCGAGTTTTTTATTCTTTCTGATATTTTTTATGCTTTTTGGCTCTGTTGCCACTAAGTAGGGGAGAGCCACCAACAGTGGCCATCCTTTCTTTTATTTCCACGTATTTCAAAAACGTTTAAGAAATTTATGCTTTTTCCATTATTTTTGACTACATATACGATAAGGCTATACAAATATGACTGTATTTAATTTTAAAAAGTATAGGATATTTTCTTCAATATTTTTTTAAAAACATACCACTATGGCCACTGTACCACACCACATAGTGGTACAGTGGTTTCTCTGAAAAGCATACTAAAGACTAAGTTGGTAATAAGTAATAAGACTTCATACAAAATCCTTTAATTAGGAAATTAATAAGTATAGTCAGATCTGGTCGTAACGTGCGGGTCCAAAGGTCACTGATCATATGCGTCAAATCAGACAACACAGAGGCTATCAAAATGTTGTGAGATTATTTACAAATATACCGAAGGAAGGAAAAATAGTTTCATTATTTTAGCTATCGCGAAGATAGCCACATATACCTAATATTATTAGTTTTGTAAAAATTATGTACAGGGGAGTTGAAAAAGTTACAAAAAAATTATATAATCGTTAATTATATACCTACTGTACCCTTTAATTAAAAACGACAATAATAAACAGTGCAATTTATTTTAACAATTTTACTACTAAAACCTAAAACTACAATGGCATTTAGTCTGATAAACTATTTCGATAATGAAAGAAAAAGTGGAAATTCGCAAACCAATATGCAGGAAACCGTAATGAAAACACTGGGAATTAGTTTAAGGACTATGCAGAATAATGTGCATGAAAAAAAAGCATAATATAATACCCAAGAATACTAAAAAATATAAACGAAAAACACCGTTTATAATTATAGCCTAAAAACTCTCATCGTCACTTATAAAATCTGAAAAGTCCTCGTCGTCTGAGTCGTCTTCGAATGGAGCAATTATCATTGGCGCTACTTCGACATCTAGTACTTGTTCTCGATCCCACCAATCCCTTATTAATATTTCTGTATGTTCCACCGATTTCTTCCAGTACTCTTGATCTAACGAATCTTGCCAAACTATTTGTACTTGGTCGGATTTAAGACCATCACCTACATGTTTTTCATAATAAGACTTTGCACCCGCCCATATTAATTCTATTGCGTTAAACTGGCAATGATATGGCGGCAGTCGTAGAACCTCATGACCATATTCACGCAGTATTTCATCTACCGCGTATATTTTGGGTTTTTAAAGAGACTTTGCTATTGATAGGAGTTCCGATTTAAGCATATTTGGTAAAGGATTTTGGTTGTATTTTTCCAGCCACTCATAAATATTACTTTTCCTCCAAGATTAAGTAGGCTGTTTATTTAAAATTCTTGAATTATATGATGCATTATCTAATACAATTAAAGACGGAGCATCCAAATTTGGTATCAATTGAACTTTTAACCATTTTTCAAACATTTAGCAATTCATATTATCATGATAGTCAGCACTTTTTGATGTTGAAGAAAAAATTAAACTCGCACCTGCAACATGTCCTGTTGCAGAACCGGCATGCAAAATAATAAAACGCTTTCCCGTACCGCACCCCTTTTTCCGTTTAACACTTTTTACAGACTCATCTTGCCAAGATTTTGAACCACTTCCATTCGAAAATATTCACGTTTCGTCTAAAAATACCACTTTTCTAAATTTCGATTTGTAATTGTCCGTATATTTTTTTAAAAACTGAACACGCTGACTCACTATCTGTGGCTGCTCACATAAAAAACTTCGGTTACAGTCTTTTTTATAGCGAAAACCTAAATTTTTTATTAATTTTGATAGCGCTTCAAGTCCAATTTCCAAAACACCCCGAATTTTTAATGTTTTTTGTAAAACTGGAAGAGTTACATTGGTTTTTGATTTGTATAAATCGTAAATCACATTTCGAACTCCCGTTTTAATATTATCGCTTAAATCCTCAGTCTTTGGCTTTCTTCGTTTACACTTTTTAGTATTCTTGGGTATTATGTTATGTTTTGTTTCATGCACAATTTTCTGCACAGTCCTTAAACTAATTTCCAGTGCTTTGGCTACTGTTTCCTGAATATTGGTTGGCGAATTTCCACTTTTTCTTTCATTTTCGAAATAGTTTATCAGATTAAGTACCAATTTTTTTGATTGGGGATGCAAAAACCCAGAAAATTGTTTCATTTTGTCACAAACTGTCAAAGTCACCAAACTGGCATATTTAAAATAAAACGTAGCTGGTGCTATTATAAGCTTTTTTAAAATCGCTGGAAAGTAAATACATATCCTTTTTTTTCATGTCAAAATGGAATAAGTCTGTCTCATTTATCTTACGTATTTTATTTAGAGGGTAAAATTAAACGCAAGTAAAGATAACAAAAACTGAGAGTATGTCTTTCTTGAATCGTATGACCCGCACGATAAGACCAGATCCGACTATATACACATCGAAAAACAAAAGAAACATGTATCATATAAATGCAAAATTTTTTTTTTCATTTCATTCAAATAATGTAAGGAACAGTGATGGCCACCCCTTTATAATATATGAGCGAAGTGGCCAATGTACCCTCCGTTAAGGTGGCCACTGTAAGAAAGGGAACATAAAAATAAAACCTAACCTAACAGAAAAAGAATGCAGATTCTTTAGCCTTTTACCACTGAACTTCGTACTGCAATAGCACATCCTTAAGAAGCATGCAATAAAGTGACTGAAACACTTACCAGCTTTGAATGATTAAAACGAAAAGTCACTCTAATAAAAAAAACTTTCCACACCGAATTTCAATGTCGCACTTATTACGACGAAGCCGGCCATTTAACTGAAAGTATTCGGTGCGCCACGTGCTGGAAACATACTTAAGCACGGATACAAGAGAGGGCGCTAGCGGTGTACGTTTTGTAAGAGAATATTTACTGGCGGCCACTGTACCAGCCATGGCCACTGTTGGTGGCTCTCCCCTATATTGATATTAAAAAATGTACAAAAAGTAATAAATAGCTACTATCTGGGTAATTTCGTTACTTTCAGAATGTATGAATTGGTACCGAGACAATAAGTTTTGCTGAGACCACCTGCTTACAGGGTGACCACCTCTCCGGTTTTCACCCGGAGTCTCCGGTTTTTTATACTTGACCTCCGGGCTCCGGTTTTTTTAGTAACAGCTCCGGTTTTTAACAATTTTCGTATTTTTCCTACAAAATAACTTTAGTGAAGAAAATTGTTCTTTTTATATTCTCTTGTATTTAAGTAGGTAACTTACTTAACGTGATTTTAGAATTTATTTTATATGTGTTAACTTTTGACTAAGAGTTTGTTGTTATTTTTTTAATTTGGACCTAAAAACTTATTTTGGAATTTATCTAGATGTGGCAATTATTATTAATAAAAATGTTTGAAAACAATACTCCTTACCTGGTTAAAGAACTACCGCACCACCCATAATAATTATTGGTTTTTAAGGCAATTCCTGACGTATAAATAAAAATAATTTTTTTATTTCAGCTTTTATTGTGTACCTACTTATAATTATTAAAGTTGTTGACCATTACTCATAGAATCTGTAGGTTTTGATAGCCCAAAAAAGGGCGTGGCACCCAAAAAATTTTGCCTGCGGCGCATTTATAAACGAATTAAAAAAAATTAATATCTCCGGTTTTCAACTGGATACAAGGTGGTCACCCTGCCTGCTTAGTTTCATTTTAAAGGGTAAAATCCATTTAAAATCATTGTTAGCCAATTCATTACCTTTTAACAAAAACCTTTACCTTCATATCAATGTTCACTAAAATCTTATTTTTGTACAGTCATTGGTCAAATCTAAACTATACAAATATATTACACTCTCTTCCCCTGCTTTTAAAACACTTTTATAGTTAGAGTTACACCCAGGAATACAGCAGTGGCTTGACATGTTGATAAATAAACAAACTAAAAGAAAAAAAAAACAGTTACCTAAGAACCTAGATATCTAGAGGTATCCTACCTACTTATGTAAATGTTTCGTGTATCTTAATAATTTTTTATTGAAACATATTTTATATTTTTACGTTCTACAATCAATTCTAGACATTTTCTATAAATCATGCCCTATATACATAGCCCTAACCGTTTGCGAAATATTAACTTTTAAAACAAAATAGACAAACGACAAAGTGTGAAGAGAAACCATTTTATAATTTGTTGCAAATGTCCTCCACCAACAACATGTTCTGCAGTAGATTAATCGATCTAAAAATTCCTGTTGTACATTTTGTACTAATTGTGAATATTGCTTGGATTACTCGGCGAATGGACTCCTTAAGCGTATTTATCGATTTGGGTTTAGATTTATAAACTAAATTTTTGACATCGTCCCACAAAAAAAAGTCCAGTGGGTTAGCATCGGGGATCTGGGTGGCCACTCTATTGATCCACCGCCCCGAAAAAATAGTATTTATGTACTTCCATACATACTTACACATGCGGGCAGCACCATCCTGTCGAAACCATTAAGTTAAACTAAATAAATCAGGATCATTATTATCTGGAAATAGTGCTGGAACCAGATCATTTCGAAGGAAATTTAGATATCTTTCTCCAGTAAGGCTCTCATTAAAAGGAATGGGTCCGATTACCCTATTTCCAACAATGCGCGTCCAGATGTTAACTTATTTATTATACTAGGATGTGATTTTCTATGAACCAGTGATGATTTTCCTGTGCCCAATATCTGTAGTTTTGTCTATTAACCTGACCATTTAAAGATCACGTAGCTTTATCCGAAAAACAAATTATTTCGATAATATTCGTGCCTGAATATCTGTTAGCTCAATCATTATTTCACAAAATTGCTTTCGCCTATCAGGATCATCGTCCAGTAACTCCTGTACAATTACTGGTGGTTTTTAGGGATGCCACTTCTCTTTTTTTTAAAGTTGGATTAATTACGGTGGTTTGGTGAGTATCATACTCACGCCCAAGTTGTGTGCTTGTGCTATGAGAATCTTCCTGTGGTGATAATAATATTTTTTTCTCCTCAGGTATACCAGGACGACCACTTTTAATACTATTTGTGGACCGCGTTTTGTAATTACGAATTAAGCGACAAAAGTTGAAAAACGAGTTAACGGTGCCATCTTTTAGTAGTCATTAAAACCTATGTAACAAAACCTTTTTTTACTTAAATTTCCTATTTTACCCTTTTTACAGGCACCTGTATTAAGCGACGTTTTCATATTTGTCAAAGTTAATACTATAACCAACGTTTTGTAATAACGAATTATTTGCCAAAACGATATTACAAAATATAATTTTATTATATTTATTTCTGTAATATGAAATTAAGCGCCAATTGGCTGGACTTAACCCGCGATCATTTCATGCTAAACCAGTGAAATTTTATTTTTTTTAGTTTTGTTATAAAGAATTAAGCGTCATATCGGTTAATTGTTTATGAAGATTTAAAACTATACTTAACTTTAATAGTTATATCGAATTAAGCGACCATTTGGTATATAGTGGTAATAAATTGGGAATATTCGCAATTTTAAAACATAGGTATATAGTATACTACATTTCGTACCTACTTAAAAAAAACGACGTTCTAAGGTATTTGGTACGACTTTGGGGCCACTTAACAAAATTAAAAACCTTTTTATTTAAATATCTCGAAACCGTTAAATGTCGCTTAATTCGTAATTACATAACGCGGTCCATGTAACAGTACGGGAAGTTCTCCACTTAATTATAGGAAGAGTGGTATGAATGGGAATGCATTTGTGTCTTTAAACCCTAACCAAAACATAATTTTTTTACTTTTGAAGGATTTTTTTATTACAGGATTATTTGGTATAGATTTAAAAACAAGGTAAAAGGTAGAAAACCCAAAAGTTTTATTTATTTATTTATAATAAAAATATATTTTTTTTTAAAAAGTGTCATTTGTCCCATTCAATAAAACAGGGTTTTGAATGGGACGTTTAAAAAAATTATACTTATACTAAATATTTTCAAATATACGAACAAAACTTTATTACTTTACAAACTAAGGATACAGAAGTTTAATTGTAGGTAGTAGTTTGGACCTTAAATATGGGTTTAATTAAAGGATTCGTCCAAACTGTCTCTCATGGCCTTACTGAATGTCCCATTCATAACCTATTACAATTTTTTAAATAAACAATTGTAAAAAAAACACCATACCTTTGTAGCATCCAAAAATGGTAGAAATTGTTCAGGAGTGCCTTCACTATTAAGCTTTTTTCTTTTTTTTTCTAGTTGTAATTATTTATACACGTTTAATGTTTAATGAAGAATTTTTCGTGATGCCGCCGTAAACAAATATATTAAGTAAACAAATATATTAAACTGACGCGTTGCACGTGTTCAGTCTCAAGGCGAAACTATTTTTAAAATTGAATGGGCATACAGCCCCATCTATACCTAACAAAGAAAAGCTATAAAAGTGATTTTAATAGAAGATATCTTCTGTGTCCCATTCAAAGCTTGTCCCATTTATGGCACATTTCCCTACTACCCTAGACACAGGCTAATAGGAGGGCGTTTTGGTTATTTTTCATTGAACATCTCATCAACTTCCCTATGACTTCTACTTTTATCTCGACAACCTAACAATTAAAGTTTCTATAAGTTCATCTTCAACGAGACATATTTTGCATGTATTGTCAGCAGAGCAAAATTGAAATGTGATAAAAAAATTTTGACGTTTCAAACGTAAATAACAAATTGTCATTTCCAATGCCTTAAATATTGTGACTTCAGTTTAGAACGTTCCTAAATCGAGTAACATAGTGTGTGAGCAAAAATTATTTGCATCAAAGAGGGCCTTGCAACTAAGGACGTTATGCTTAGCCGTAGAGCTTAATATCTGTTGGGTGTCAGTAACTACCTGAATTAACAATCAATCAGTTATTCCGTCATCTTTGACAGTCGTTACAAGTAATTTGATTCATCGCTAATTTTTCCAATTTCTTGAACAATAATTCACACAATGGGCTTTACGAAACAGCACAAAACATTCATGGTTAAAGCGTGTTTTCGAAACGGGGTTAGAGTTAATTGTGAGTGCCAATACAATCCGGGTTTGTGCATGGACGATTTTCGCGAACATTTTCCTAACGTTGGTTTTATTGCTGGGGATTTTTATCATTGCCTGAAAAGAACCGTGGCTGTGTTTAAGGAAACAGGTTCTATACAACACAAAAAAGGAGCAAGAAGACCATCTGTAAGACCAGAAGAACTTGTTGCAAACGTTCGTAAAATAATGCAAAATACGCCAACAAATTGTATAAGACGCCTGTCCCAAGAAGTGAGAAGATCTTATGGAACATGCAGGACTATTCTTAAGAAACAGCTAAATTTATTTCCTTTTAATGCAAGTATTCCAAGAAATACAAGCCGCAGATTTTGAAAGACGCAGGAATTACTCTCAATGGTTTACCCAAAATTTATTGGAAAGAAATGATTTATTAGACCTGACTTTTTTTCGGATGAAGCCTGATTTCACCTCTCCGGTTATGTGAATTCTCAGAATACATGCATGGGGTAGTGAAAATCCCCATTTTTTTGTAGAGTCCACATTGCACCCTCATTGGTCCTATTTTTTTCCATGACACAGTTACAGCACAGCGGAGCAATTACTTGACGACGAACTACGTTTTGGATACTTTCAACAGGACGGTGCAACCGCCCACACAGCCGCCGAAACTATTAACTAATACTACTATTAGCAGTTTTTTCGACGACAAATTGATCAGTTTTCGATCAGACATTGAATTCCCACCTAGATCACCTTGTTTAACGGTTATGGATTAGGTACTTCGTTTTTTCTTATTTAAAAAACACTATTTTTAAAACACCAGTTGCAAATTTAGAACAAGAAAGGATTATTTAATTCCATGTGGTAACATTTCTCCAGAGATGCTGGTCAATACTTTCGAAAATATGAAGGGACGTGTGAATTTATGCTTGGAGCATGGCTAATTTCAGCAATTTATGTAATTATTTTTCTTTTTCTTTCTGTATATTCTTACTTTGTTAATTTTGTAAACAACAAAAATAAATTTGTATTTGTCTACTTATTTTATTACTCATTAGTTCCAAGCCCTCGTTGATGCAAATAATTTTTGCTCGCACGGTACAATATGTTTCATTAAAAAAAAATTAAGTTGACATTTCATGACCCTGTATAATATCTTTTTTTTAAATGCGTTTCAAAAAATAATTTGACGGGTCCGAGTGATTCTTGATTATGTTGGTGATATTCTATATAAAATCCGTGTCTTTACCATAATTTAATTATTTTTAATAAAATTTAATTTAAAAAGGCAGTCACCTAAATAACTTCAAAACCAGGAGGTCGTCGGTTTAATCGAAACCAAACTAATGATTTATTAACGAAAGATGATAAAACCCAAAATATCCTGCTTATATTTCCATGTAATCGTTACATAATAATACCATTATAGTTTTTATAAAAAAATAAACTTCCCAGTTTTCATTTCAGTTTATATTATGGAAAATAATAATTATTACTAGTAATATTTCATTATCCGAGTCTCTTTTCTATTTTTCTCTTCACAATCCACAAAATATAAAGTTCATAAAAATAAATCTGTATCGGTTCGGTTCATCTGCCGTTTTACTGCGAACATCTGAATTTGTTTTGTTCGCATTTTATGGTGGGACTGGTTTTAGGTTGGAGCTTTAAATCGTAAAAAGATGCAGGATTTTTGCAATATTGCTGCCCGCAGTGCTGGTAAAAAGATTATTAAGCTCAATCTTTATTGAATATTTACATTCCAAGCGTGTAAAGTTCTAAGACTGAATAATACAAAAATTAAATCTAGAGAAAATCTTATTTATGTATGTAGTTGGAAAACTACTAATTTTGCGAGGCAAACGATAGTAAATGTAGCACGAGAGCATGAGAGAAAAATTGACAAAATGTTCTTTTCAATCGAATTTTTATACATCACGTTTCTTGTCTAAAATAAACTGCCCATCTTAAAGTTCGACAAATTGTTTTTTTAACACTTTTATTATAGGTCTGTAGTTTGGAAACGACCTCACGGATTTAAATGCGGTTTACACAGTTTGCAAGATTATATTTACAGGTTAATAGAATGGCATGCCTATCACGTAACCATTGCACTTTGATATACAGGAATTTATAAGATAAATTATTATCTCGGTAACACTTCGTATTTTTTTATTATAATAATATGTCCTAGTCCTAGTGTTCTATTTTTTTTTAATCATCTGTTTTGGAAATAAGTGAAGACTTTGAAGACTGTTTACGCAAATTGTTTTCTATCTTATGCACGCACTTATTAGGTTTATTTCTTAAAAAAGAAAAATAATAAATGACTCTAAGATATCTACCGGGTGTCTCAAATTACAAAAAGTATGATAAAACTAGGAAAATTGAGTTATTCAAAATTAAAACGTTTGAACTAAGATATTTAATTGTCGAGGGGATTATAGAATCCAGTGCGACATCTTGCGTCCCAGTACGGTACCTTAGAAAAGGTCAGTCGTAAAGGGGTTATTCTGTAAAAACAGAAAATTTTTGCAAGTGTGCTCTCAAAACCGGTACAAGTGCCGGACCACAGATATCAATCTGTATGGGATGTCGCACTGGATTCTATAATCCCCTCGACAATCGATCCTGGCAAGTGATTTGTCTTTGAGCCCTGTTTCCTTCTGCTAAACTGAGCCTCACTGATGAGCCGTAATAACGGCGAAACGCGTCTGGGGATGTGTTTGGCGGAAGGAAACAGACAAAACTTTTTTGAATTAAGATATTTAAGGCATAAAAGGTTAGAACTTTTTTGTAAAAACATTGTTTTTATGCTTAAGTCGATCTCTCGAGACGGTTTTGGCAGTTAATTATAATTCTTCTGTGTGAAATTTTCCTGTATTCACAAAATACTTTCCCTCAAAAAATATAGCTTTTTGTTTTTTAATTTAATGTGATTTTAAAGTTATTTTAAACAGTTTTAATGATTTTTGAGATTTAATAGAATTTTCCAACTCATTATATTTTATTAAACGTTTACAAAAAAGTTGATTTATAATGTTTTAGACGCTCTATCCGCATAAAAATTTTGATTAGTTCTTGTTTTATAATTATGATGATCACAATTAAAAGAACAAAATTTTTTTAAACAATCAGGTAATAAATTATTTTTAATTTTATGTATAAAGATGCATATTAAAGAAAAAATTTAATTTCTGACATTCAACAAATGTAAATTTTTCAACATAAAATTAATCTTTGTATATTTGTCACAATTTAAAATAATCCGCATTGCCTTATTTTGTAAAATTTGTAATTTATTAAATATTTCCTCACTAGCACAATATAAAATGGAATAACAATATAGAAAATGTGGTAATATAATACATAGTATTAAATACAGTTTTTTTAAAAAACAAACTTAAATTAAAACTTATTCTTTTAAAATAACCTACTTTTCGGCAATCTTCGATGTCGTCGGCCTAAGATGCAAATGGCCTAACTCGCAAAAGGCAAATTGTTCAGGAGACACGAAAACTACTTACTTGAAACAAGCGACAGTCTATTATCACACATTACTTGCACGCAATTATTGGACATAGAATGGACCGGAGATAGGCCAGTTTCGACTTACTGTTTTTGGCGCGAAGGTTGATGTTCTGGTCGTAAAGCGTTTTCCAGTCGGTGTGGTTAATTTTCGCGAACACAACCAATACAAAATGTCAATTTAGACAAAAAGTGGAGTTAGGCCATTTGCATCTTAGGCCGACGATATGATACTTTCAAAATAATTAAAAAATATCCTTAATATCCCTAATAATCCTTAAATATTTAAAACTGTTTACTAATTCCAATTTTTCACCATCAATTAAAACATTTACATTTTGACAATTTAAATTATTACCCATAACCATACATTTAGTTTTTGAAATATTTAATTTTAATTTATTTAGTTTTAGCCAGTTTAATAATATATTTATCTCAGAATTTAGAGTATTTAGACCATCAAAAATATTTCAAACATTAATGTAAATTAAGGTGTCATCAGCAAACATTTGTAACTTACACATTTTTAAAACTAAAGGCATGTCGTTGATGTATAAAATAAATAATATTGGACCTAGACTTCCTTGAGGAACTCCTATATTATTTATTTTTTATTTGAATATAGGTATTGTGATATTTTTGTTTTTTGTGACCTGTTAAAAAAAATAATAAAAGCATAATATTAGACTCACCAATAATGAACTATATTACACTCGAATGATATTAATAATAATCCTCGTTTATTATGGCCTACATTATAATATGCTCGTTAATAATATATTTCGTCAACTGCTTTTTACAACAATAATAATAAGTAAAATAATATAACAAAATAAGGCGTGATCTGTATTATTACCTTTTTATTTAAACAAGAATAAAAATGCTAATGAATGGAGGGAAGAAAAACTAGTAATATACATTTTTATGTTTCAGATATACTCAGTTTCTTCATACGCTGTACATATGGTAAGTTTTGATTTAAAACTTATTTTAAAATGATCACAAGGCGTAAATGGTTGAACACATTCATTATAAAAATGTTCATCAAAAATTTTAGCAGAGCAGAGATTTTAAATTATTATTCCTTCTGCTCCTAAATAGGGATACCCTAATGACATAGAAAAAAACTTAAACTTAAAACATCTGCTATGTCAATTTTAAATAATCCGCACATTCATGTTGCTGTTTCACTAATTTTGTGACTTCAGCTACTCTTCATTTTATTAAAACTTTTTACTGTAAAATATTCTTCTCCTCATAATTACGTTAATAATTTACTAACATATGTGACCTTCCAGCTATTCTTTATTTTAAATTTTCTACTCCTCACACTTAAGTTAGTAGTTCACTAATATGTGACTTTTCATCTACTCCTCATTTGATTATAAATTAAAGTTTTTACATCATCTACCATTTCAATGCCAAATATTCTTCTTCTTTCACACTTGGTGTTGTTTTATTAATGACACTTAATTTATTGCTATGCTACCTTCATAACTTTATTTCACGAATGGCCTCTTGATAGGTTTACCATTACGTTGAAAGGTTTCCAAACCCTATGCTTGTTTTTTCCTTCATCTCGTAGCTCCGTTAGGACTGTTTGCACCAATTACATTTCTAAATTCCTTATTCTATTCTCCTGATGATGAATGCTTAGGCGTTCGAAACATGTAGAGAATTTACCCTGGCGGACATTATCTTTTAATTTTAAATATACACAGTTGATTGTTAAAGTCGACTTACTAGCAATTTTAATATTGTAGCTAGTAACTTACTACTGCTTCAGATCAGCACTGCAAGTACTCTCCTTGCAATAGTGGGGTCCTCATAGCCGTGAAGCATGTGCACGTGTTATCTCTTCTGAAGCACAAACACGTACACTGCACCAAAAGCCTTACACCCCCACAAACACCTTCACAGTGTGCCAGTCCTTAGAAGATTCTCTTCGAAAAAAAAAACTATTGATTGTGAGTAGGAGTTATCTACAAATAGCCATAAAATGATATTATGTATTTTTTTTGAGGAATAATGGGTCTTTAATATTCGAAACTCTCATTTTCATTTGTTTTATCAGGTTTATTTTTATACTTTGTTTATAGTAGGAGTCATAGTTGAGGTATTTGCCTGAGTTGCATGGTTTTTTTTTATAGAAATCTATGAGTATTTTATTTTTTACAGTGAGTATGAATTTTGTGTTCAGAAATGGGACCGCATGATCATGATCTTATTTCTCAATTGTGAATTATATACAGTGTGACCAGTAAAGTCCGCATCATATGGTTTTTTTTATTAATAGCTTTATTCGAAATTTGACTTTGGCATCAAGTTCTGCTTCGATCGAGATGAAAATTAAGGAAAAAAATAGTAGTCACGAGATTCGCATTATCTGTCAATTTTTTTAAATGCAGTTTCTAGTCCACATGCAAAATTTCAACTGCATAAACAATTTTGATTTTTACCTATATTTTGTAAATTGCACCACTTTTGCAAAATAAGATTCATTTTCTTTAAAGTAGCGCCATATTAAATGTGTGTTTTTCTACAAAATCAAAATTGGGCTATTAAAATTTGGTCGCATGTGATGCAAAGTTTATTTGTTTTTGACCGTGTATAAGGTAACTTCAAAAAATATGTATTTTTGAAAACGTAGTTTGTGTCTGAAAGTAATACACCTTAATATTAAGATAAAAGAACACAGTGTCATCAGTAAAGTGTTCATTAAGTGGAAAATAAATTTTAGTGGTGGGTAAAAAATCAAAATATTCTTATGCAGCTGAAATCTTGTATATGGGCTACAAGCTGCATTTAACAAAACTTTTTCTAATAACTTTTTTCGATATTTTTGGAAACAACACTACTTTTGAATTATTTTTTGAAAAAAATTAAAATTTGACAGATAATGCGAATCACGTGACTACTATTTTTTTGCTGAATTTTCATCTCGATCGAAGCAGAACCTGATGCCAAAGTCAAATTTCGAATAGAGCTATTAACAAAAAAAATCCCATATGATGCGGACTTTACTGGTCACACTGTATAAGGGTAATAATCGTTGCAAGTCTCTACTATTTCATGGTTAAAGAAAGCTTGTGTATTAGATGTAAAGTTTATATATTACTAGCAGAGCGCTTTCGGCCTATCGGCCATCCTCAGTGTCTCCTGCAAGGCAATAAATTAATTTATATAAAGTATAAAAATAAAAACTTTTTTAAACATTTAAAAAAAATACCTATAAAGGCCGTACTTGTAGACCCCTAAAAACTAGGATTAATGAACATCTAAGCAATCAGTTCAAAAAAATTCAACCGCCTAGATTTTCTTGAAGATTTGGCCATAGCCAATGAACTTAAAAACAATATTTTTTGCTTAAATTTACAGGTAAGTCTAAATAGAAATTACGTACCTTTACACAGACGTTTATAGCCTTTTTTACTAATTATTAAATATTTATTATCACTTTCATAGATTACATGAGGAACCCCAAATGAATTTCCTGCTCTTCGTCATATACTGTATACTACACAATAACTGAAATATACAGAATACAAAACCTAACACATTCATAAAATAATTTCCAATATATTATTTGGACTCTTACTTTTTTAAATTAAAAATTAGGAATGTACGCTGAAATTGGCCACCGCCATGCTCCAAGAATAAATTCACACGTCTCTTCATATTTTCGACCATTTTGGACCGTCCTGTTGAAAATATCCAAAACGTAGTCAAGTAATTGCTCCATCAATGGATTCAAAATATTGTCTCTATACCGCTGTGCTGTAACTGTGTTATGGAAAAAAATGGGACCAACAATTATTCTTCGGGAAACAGCTAACCAGATACCAATTTTTTGAGGGTGCAATGTGGACAATGGGGATTTTCACTACTCCACATGCGTGTATTCTGGAATTCACATAACCGGAGAGGTGGAACCAGGCTTCATCCGAAAAAAATGTCAGGTCTAATAAATCATTTCTTTCCAATAAATTTTGGGTAAACCATGGAGAGTAATTCCTGCATCTTTCAAAATTTGCGGCTTGTATTTCTTGGAATACTTGCACTTTATAAGGAAATAAATTTAGCTGCTTCTTAAGAATAGTCCTGAATGTTCCATAAGATCTTCCCACTTCTTGGGACAGGCGTCTTATACAATTTGTTGGCGTATTTTCCATTCTTTCACGAACGCAACAAGTTCTTCTGTTTCTACAGATGGTCTTCCTGCCCATTTTTTGTGTTGTATAGAATCTGTTACCCTAAACACAGCCACGGATCTTTTCAGGCAATGATAAAAAATCCCCAGCAATAAAAGCAACGTTAGGAAAATGATCGTAATAATCGTCCATGCACAAACCCGGATTGTATTGCTCCTCACCATTTACTCTAACCCCGTTTCGAAAATACGCTTCAACCATGAATGTTTTGTGCTGTTCCGTAAAACCCATTGTGTGAATAATTGTTCAAGAAATTGGAAAAATTAGCGATGAATCAAATTACTTGTAACGACTGTCAAAGATGACAGAATAACTGACTGATTGTTAATTCAGGTAGTTACTAACACCCAACAGGTATTAAGCTCTACGGCTAAGCATTACGTCCTTAGATGCAAGGCCCTCTTTGATGCAAATTTCTTACGATAAAAAATAAAAAAACTAAATAAATATACAGGGTTCGTTGTATTTTGGATTTAACAAAGGCTATTTTATTTATTTATATATTATTTATTGAATAAATTGGCCTCCCGGCGCGCGGCAGTAGACCTTAATCCGGCACTGATGCCGACACGAGACATTCCAGATGCGAAATGTATGAATCTTAAAATTCTGAGTCTCTGTATTCTCTGAATGAATGAAAATTGTAATTCTGCCAAAATACCGACATAAATAACACACTCCAGTTATTCCGTAGACGTAATGTGAAACAATATGTTTCGGGGAACATTGCCAGCATAGGTTTAAACAAAAATAGAAAATACGTATTTTTTAATGCATAAATATTAATCGAATACTTTTTGAAAACTTACCATAAAAGTGTAATAAATATATGTTTGTTTGAAAGTTGAAGACAATGATGTATCTTGAGTAATAGATGTGTTTTGGACTTCCATTGCCTTTAGTTTTTCATATCACAACGTTTCAACCGGTAAGTATCTCCACTCGTCTTCAGGTGAATACTAAACAAGTTATGCGCTTACGTCATCACGCTTGCATTACTACCCAATCTGAGCCCACACCTATTTAACAAGGGCTTCCAAATGTTTCTTATATCTGCAGAAGGTTTAGTGAAACAGTCAGGGTTCTGGATTATGACAGCTGCTTCTTTGAATTTTCTCTTCCGCCAATGTTCTTTTTAAGTATAATTTTTGCGTTTGCCCATTGTAAATGATGGCCGTGGGTCCAAGCGTGGTCTGCTGCCCCGGATATGTTTGTTTCTCCTTTCAGTGTGTAGTTTCGATGTTCTTTGATCCTGATTTGGAGAGGTGGTAGAGTTTTACCAACATAGGATTGTCCGCATTCGCAAGGTATTCTGCATACACAATTTTTCGTGTCCTTTTGATTTGTTGGTTTTGTCTTCGTCAGGTGGCTTCTTAAGGAATCTTTGGATCTGAGGACTGTTCGGAAGTTGTACTGTTGTCCTATCCTTCGAATTTTTTCGGAGATTTCCTTGCCATAAGGTACATTGATGGTGCTGCTAACTAAAAAATATATACAGTGTGACCAGTAAAGTCCTCATCATATGGGATTTTTTTTATTAATAGCTTTATTCGAAATTTGACTTTGGCATTATGTTCTGCTTCGATCGAAATGAAAATTAAGCAAAAAAATAGTAGTCACGTGATTCGCATTATCTGTCAAATTTTAATTTTTTTCCAAAAAATAATTCAAAAGTGGGGTTATTTCTGAAAATATCGAAAAAAGTTATTAGAAAAAGTTTTTTTTTAATGCAGTTTTTAGCCGACATGCAAAATTGCAGCTGCATAAGATAATTTTGATTTTTTACCCACTACTAAAATTTATTTTCCACTTAATGAACACTTTACTGATGATACTGTGTCCTTTTTTGTCTTAATATTAAGGTGTATTACTTTCAGACATAAAATACGTTTTCAAAAATACTTATTTTATGAAGTTACCTTATACAGGGTCAAAAACAAATAAACTTTGCATCACATGCGACCAAATTTTAGTAGCCCAATTTTGATTTTGTAGAAAAACACACATTTAATATGGCTCTACTGTAAAGAAAATGTATCGAAATAAAGCATTGTCAAAACTAAAATTTTTTATGTAGGTTGCGTTGAGTCTTATTTTGCAAAAGTGGTGCACTTCACAAAATATGGGTAAAAAATCAAAATTAACTTATGCAGCTAAAATTTTGCATTAAAAAAAACTTTTTCTAATAACTTTTTTCGATACTTTCAGAAATAACCCTACTTTTGAATTATTTTTTGGAAAAAATAAAAATTTGACAGATAATGCGAATAACATGACTACTATTTTTTTGCTTAATTTTTATCTCGATCGAAGCAAAACTTTATGCCAAAGTCAAATTTCAAATAAAGTTATTAATAAAAAAAAATCTCATATGATGCGGACTTTACTGCTCAGTGGTCACACTGTATACAGGGTGTCCCGAAATTAGCTGACAATATTTTAAGGATATAAAGTACATCCAAAAATAAGACTAATACCCTCTATTAATATACCTTCAAAAACGCTTCGTTTTGGGGCTAGAGCCCCCCGAATTGGAGCCATGATAAGCAGTTTTTTCACAATATCTCAAAAACCGATTAGGGTATCGAAACAAAATTTGATACATGTTTTACCCATGACAAGACGCAATAAACGATTTAATTAGCTTTAACTTTATTTCTTCCAGTGGCGTCCCACTGGGTAGGTAGTTGGGAGAATATTGCCCTAAGTTTTTTATTTTTAGGATTTTTTAACTTCAGGTGCAATTTTTAGAAGCCTTGAAGTCTTTGTCATTATTGTGCTACTGCTCTTCTATCCTCATAATGTCTGACTTATGCTGGATATGTTTTTCAAAAATTAAAAATTAAATAATTTTCGACACCTTCTTATAAAGAATTTTTTCTCTTCTTCCCCATTTAGTTTGGTTGGATTAGGTCTACTTTAATAACTTTTTTGAATGCTCAGTATGGTTCAACAATTGTCAATTTTCTTCATGCCATGTTTCTTCTACATTTAAAAATATTTTTCTAAGTTTTTATGTCCATAAAAGCTCCATTAAGGTTCTAATTTTCTCTTTTGCTAACACCATCAGCATAAAATAGATTTCTGTCTCCTGATGATGAACGTTTCTACGTTCGAAACATGTAGAGACCATTTAAACTAGAGTTTTTATTCTATTAAATTTTGTGGAGGAAGACTTTGTGTTTTTCTTTCCTTCTCAAATTTGTATTTGTTTACCTGTTTTTATTACTTATTATTTTGGCATATTATGTCGTAATATGAATTTGACAAAATTATAACCTACATTTGGTTAGATATATCGTCCCCATATCATTGTGATCTAAACCCAGCCCTACGTTTTTAAATCCAAGCCCTCTTTGATGCAAATAATTTTTGCTCGCACGGTACAAGAAACGCAAACGGCTTTGCATTTACCTAGGTACTCATGACGCCATATTGCTTAAAAATTATCGATATCGTCATAATATATCTAATTTGGGACACACTGTATCAATATTTTTTTTATAAAAAATACCAGAACTTAAAATGTTAATACACGTGCACGTGCATTTTTTCAAAAAAAAAACTGTACCGTGCGTTCAATTTATCTTGATAACATTTTGATTTACTGTAACTTTTTTGTTTTTAAAGATATGAAAGTAAACAAAAAACAAAATGTAGGGTTGGTTGCCAAGTTTTTTCCTAAGTTACATATAAAACAAAACACTATCAATTTTCTGACATATAAGCCTGCCTTATGTTTTTTTAAATGGAACATCCTGTATATTTTTACATTTTTAAATTCCACATAAAATTATAATTATTTTTTATTAAACGCATTATTAGTCTATACTTCATAGTTTCCGAGATATTGACTCTCGAAAAGTGACATTTTTGAATTTTGACAGCTTCTAACTTTCTAACAGTACGTCTTAGAGCAAAACGGCTTACATGTCCCTATCTTCAATTTTTATTATCTTCCCAAAAAAATCAACTTTCAGTTAAACCGGAACAACTATATTTCCTGCTTTCGAGTTACATCCGGATTAACCGGAAGTTGATTTTTTTGGGAAGATAATAAAATTTGAAGATAGGGACATGTAAGCCGTTTTGCTCTAAGACGTACTGTTAGAAAGTTAGAAGCTATCAAAGTTCAAAAATGTCACTTTTCGAGAGTCAATATCTCGGAAACTATGAAGTATAGACTAATAATGCATTTAATAAAAAATAATTATAATTTTATGTGGAATTTAAAAATGTAAAAATATACAGGGTGTTCCATTTAAAAAAACATAAGGTAGACTTATATGTCAGAAAATTGATAGTGTTTTGTTTTATACGTAACTTAGGAAAAAACTTGGCAACCAACCCTACATTTTGTTTTTTTGTTTACCTTCATATCTTTAAAAACAAAAAAGTTATAGTGAATCAAAATGTTATCAAGATAAATTGAACGCACGGTACTGAATTTATTCCAAGTTACAAAGTCACACTGTATAGCATTGGCATTCGCCGTTTGGCGGTTAAAGGTATAAAATGTGTCAGTTCCATTCAACGAATTTATTTTAAAAAGCCATTTTTATGCTTTTTTCCCACCAGCGAACTGCATGCATTAACGAGTTTTTCAAAACCATTTTCAACCCTCCGAAATATAATTAATAATTAAAGTACAGCGACTTTCCACTTGACATACAAAAAAAAACTGTTAATTATGCGTGATATTTTTAAGGTTCAAAGGTTTAACCGCAGTATTTTTTACAGCCTGCAGTAACTGCCGTTTTGCTGCAATAAAAAATGTAATAATGCCTTTATTGCCTGATTCAAATTCTGGGGGCACGTTAATTTGCATAGGAAAGGGCGAAGGTGTAATTGCAAATCTGTCGGTAAGCTACTAAAAAGTTTAGTATTGGGGGTTCCTCGAAATAACATTCGTTGTTTGCACGTAATGTGTATATGTACCGAATAAAATAAACGTAGTATCGCCATAGATATTTACCTTAAAAAAGCAAACAATTAGGAAAATGGCAAATTTATTGCCTCGCGCATGTAAACAAACCCACACACGATTAGACATGCGCACTGCAACATTATCATTTGACGAATGTGAAAATAGACAGTTCCGGGCTTTAAAATTTAAGTTCTTGCTAAAGAAATTGTAGAAGTGGACCTTTAATTTATTTTTACGTCTAAACAGCTACAATTTGCCCCAAATTATAGCCAAAAATTCTCAATTTTTGATCAAGTTGGGAAATAAGTATTAAGTATAGAAAATTGCTTTTAAGGTTTTGTTTCTAAAATTTGGTAAAAAATGATTCGTCGTCATGTTTTTATTTCAAAAAGGAAGAGAATAAGCCAATTAAACTAGTACTATAAAATCGAATATAAAAAGCAAACAAAACCAGCAAAATAACCAATCTTCGATGTTATCGCGTACCTAACCTCAAGTTAAATATTAGTTGGTATATAACTTGTATTGATTTTTGCAATTTGGCAAAAACTGGGATACGTGTAAAACATTTTCAAGCACAATTTCTTCTTCAAAAATTTGAAAAAGTTTTTGCCCGAGAACTTGACCCGTGAAATACTTTCACCCTTGGATTAATATAAACATACCTAGATGTTTACTTTTTTTCTTTAATATAATACAAGTATTGAAATAAGTGTCTTTTACATTTTTTGAAGCAATATATTGCCCGAAAAATAGGCGTACCTAATTAGATTGCAGGGCAGCAAATTAAATATACCAAAACATGCATCGGGATAGTCTGTCTTGGTGTGTGTTTCTCCTTATTTTCATACCTTGTTTGTGTAGCCTAGGCCTAGTTTACTGTGTTTAAATTGATCATAATAAAATAGTTATATATCAAGATACATCACTACTCCATACTAACTGAAAATTCGAAATACCCGGTATTTTACCCATATTTGGGCATAATAAAATAGAGGATAGTGGGACAATGTGGAATGAGTGCCAAAGTAGAATTTGTTTTACTGCAACATTGCGTCACGCCACCTTCATCCAAGCATGTGCTCTATGGTTCGTTCAGAGCATTGCCGAGAGCGACGAACGCTGTATGTACATACTGAAGAATTTATATGTTCGGCCTATATTTGTTCAGTTTTGTATATGGTACATTTGTTATAAATAATGGATTGTATTGTTAAAACAAAAGTTGCTGTTTTATGATATTAAGGTGTGGTATTAACAACTGTAGTAGAAAATATAGATGAGGTGTCGTTAGTTTTTAAAAAATAACACATACTTTATAAATACATAACAAATGGGGCAAAGTGGAATAATTAATTTAAATATTGAACTTTACTCCAAAAATTAAACAAGAAGTCAAAGCAATACCTTTCTGCTCTCTGATAGTGATAATCAGGAAAGAAAAGGATAAACAACCGAATAACGACATCATGTTCTTTGACAGTAGGAATGGAGGCAATTACTTACCTACTGCTCTCCAAAAGTGGCGGTGGAGGCAACCTTTTGGTTCCATCTTGTACTCCATTGAGTAGCAACTAAATTTGCAGTCCTCTTGACATCATACCTGTCCTAAGTAATGCAGATTAACGCACAGAAACAGTAACAGGTAAAAGCAGTGATGACATCAATCCCCTATTTTAAAGAACTGCTAGAAAAAACTAATGCTGCTCCCCAAAAGTTAATTAAAAATGTAAAAAGAAATGTTTTTAAAAACAAAAACACAGAAACAAAAGAAAAATTTCAAAGAAATGCCAAAAGGTAAACCAAATATTTTGCGGACTAAGTTTATCAGTGCACGGCTAATATTTGGGCTTCATAGCTGCCAGTCAACTATAACTGGATTGATGTTTAGATGGCCAGCAACTTACACTTGACCAACAGCTAAAGTACATAACCGTGCACTGATTAACCGGATCTAAGTAATAAAAACGTATCTGATAGTGATGGATGATAATATGTATCTTGTGCGGAGGTGAAGGTGAATCCCTAAAATCTGGACATCCTGTAGTCACTGCAAAGGATGCATGGGTTTATAAAGAATGTACTGCTTATGATTGTCTGTCTAATAAATCTTTTATATGCGCCCTGTGTGAAAAATATTACATTATAAACTTTTTTTAAATGAATAAAAAATATAAGAAATTAATTGATTTAGCCGCTACTAGGTGGAAATCTATAATAATTATAGTATTGTGAGATACAGTAAAATAAAGTTGAACTTGTAAATTTCCGCTATAATAAAAATAAATTAATATGTTTCGCTAGCACTGTAGCTTCCTCAGATAACAATAATTAAATTTTTAAGAAACAGAAACGTTTAAACTTTGTTGTAAGGTATGTTGCTGATGGGTTGTCAAAAAAAAGAAACTTTTACCTTACTTATAGAGTTTATTTTTGTCAAAATCCTTTTATTAGGCAAAATGTGTAAGTGAGTAGTTGTAAAAACACTGAAAGGCAAAGGCAACATACAAACATACAAATTTAAGATGAAAATCCGGAAGTTTTTCGGCAGTACCATTACTGTAAAACTAGCCTCTAGTGTTTTTACAACCACCCACTTGTTCTGGTCACAAACGAAGATAAGACAAAATGAACCGGCACGGTGCGAGCGACACAGAACTTTCTAACCCAACGACAGACTGCCACCTGCCTATTTGTAACAGGAAAATTATAGGACGGTACTCCCAACTCAAAACAAATATGACTTAAAATATTCAATTGATCAGTATTGATTTAAATTAATCTAATATGATTATTTTGTGTAAAAAAGAATTCAAATCATTTAACTGATTTACGAATTTAATAAAATTTCAATCAAACATTGCGCAAACTCGTTCTTCGTAAAAGCATGAGCGTGTGTGGAAGATATCAAACAGGACTCTTTAAACAAAAAGATCAAATAAAAAATATAAATTTTTAACTTTCCCTTTTTTATGCAAATTAAAATATATTTAAAATTTTAATGGGGTCATAAAGTTATTATTAAATATTTTACTACGTTATAAAATCACGAAAACTTTCAGCTTTAAAAAATGTTAGATGGTTTAAAACTCCAAACTTTTTGACAGAAATAAATTACCGAATATTAGGGCCCCAAAAGATCTGAATTTTATAAGTCGTTGATCACAGAATCATTGCTATCATAAAACGATGTCGTAAAGTATTTTAGGCAGAAAGAAAACATGATAATGGGGAACTTTTATAAAAACAAGACGTACACAAAAATACGGGGGGACCGCGTTTAAAAATATTATAAACTTTGTTATGTCAAAAATAACGATATAGAATAATATATGTCTAAACAAATCTCGTTAAGTCAGAATAAAATGTAAAACGTCAAAAAAACCAGCTAAAGCACATCTCAAAGTATATCGTCTTAGCTTTTGCTACCTGTCGTTTATTTTTAAAAAAGCTTATTGTTGTATCTAAAAGGTCTATGGCGGTAGCAATTGTTATTTTGGTTAGGCACCCTTATTAATTGACCCCAGGGCCGGGCGGGGTGCAGTTGAAAAAGCTTTTGTATTGTGCGTTTTAGAAATTTGTTGAAGTGTTGATTCTGTGGTGCATAGAAATATTAGTGTTTAACTAGTTTTTTATTATAATAATAATAATAATAATAATAATAATAATAATTAATAATAATAATAATAATAATAATAATAATAATAATAATAATAATAATAATAATAATAATAATAATAATAATAATAATAATAATAATAATAGGCAGACAAGCAAAAGCGGGGCGCAGTCTAGCCACAAAGGCTACTCTACTGAACCCCATATTGCTTGCTAAAATAATAAAAAATATATAATATAAAGAATTATGAATTTACAGATATGATATAAATATCGTAGAAAGAAATAAAAAAAAATGAATTAAATAGTTAACATTCTAGAAAACAGAAAAGTACGCTACATTTTGACCTGATGGAGAAGACGAAAAAACATAATTTGAAGAATGACCTGCAAAACATTGATGAAAATAATAATTTAACAAGCATAAATTAACGAAGTTGTTCATTTTGAATACTGAGTAGATACTTTTTATATTGCAATGTAAATTTGTTTCTGTCAAGGGCAACCATTTCATTAGGTAAGGAGTTGTATAATTTAAAAGAGTTATAGGTAAATGATCTCTGAAACAGGGCTCGCTGATGTTGAGGCACTGTCAACCTATTAGGAAATCTGATGTCACGTGAATGTATATTTTCACGAAATACAAACCTACTTTTTAAAGAAAGAGGCAGACAGTGGCGGCTCGTGGGGTAGAGCCACAGTGCCATGGCACTACCTGCCCTCCTGTCTAGCGTCCTGCCCTTTACAAATTACCAAAACCTATTAAAATTAATATTCTCGTTTTTAAAGCAATTAGCAAAATAATTTTAAAATGGAACACAGTCGGGTGCAAATTTCCATCTAAAAGGAAGCGATTATGCGTAAAACGGTAACGTAGCTTCCGCGCCAAGCGCGACGAGGCACACGGGAGGTGACGAAACGCCATCACCTCAATAAAAAAACATTGAAAAATGACCTTGAATGCAAGCAGGCAAAAATCTCGGCGACGTAGCCACTCACTAGCCAGGCTCTCTTCGTTTGACCGTTTGATGTTAGACGTTTCAAACAGCTGATGTTCGCGTCGCGTCCCGATTTGTTTTCGTTTGGCCAGCTGATTTAATGTAGGGTTAACGAACTTTTTATTTTAGAAATACATAAGTAATGAATACTATTAGATTTTTAAAGGAAACTCCATTTTCTACCATTTCCTTAGAACAGAAATTGGAAATTAAGGAATTAGGACGACCGTTACCAGATTTAAATATAGAAAAAACTCAGGGCGGACAGAAAGTGCGTTTGCGTTAATTTAATAGAAATATTTATGGAAAAAATACTTGGGTGTGCGGTTGTGATGAATCTAATAGACTATTTTGTTTTATGTGTGTTTTATTTGGTGGGGAGCAAACTTGGTCCCAAAAAGGTACAGATGATTTGGTCCATATCTGGGACAAAATGAAGACACATGAAAAATCGAAGGTACATTTAAACAATATATTTAATTTCAGTATGCTTGGTAAAATTAACATTAAAACTCAATTAAATTCTGCATATCGCAATGAAATAATGAAGAAAAACGAACAAATTGATAAAAACAGATATATAATAAACCAAATTATAAACTGCGTTCGGTTTTGTGGTGCATTTGAGTTGGCTTTGAGAGGTCATGACGAAAAAGAGACGTCGGAAAATAGGGGCATATTTCGTGAATTAATAAATTTCAGCTCAGAATTAGACCAAACTCTTAATGATCATATTGAAAAATCAAAAGTATTTAAAGGAACATCAAAAACCATACAAAATGAACTTCTGGACTGTATGTTAGATGTGTATCATGACTATCATGATGAAGTCATAAAAGAAATAAAGGACTCTCCGTTTATCGCTGTTATCGCAGATGAAACCACTGACATTGCTTGTGTGTTTCAACTTGTTATCGTGTTTAGGTATAGTTTTCAAGATATGATTGTAAATTCATAAATTAAATTAGGTGCCTTTTTGCTTATTTTTCCTACTTCAAAAGCAAGAACTATTAACAAAAAAGGGCGTGGCACCCAACATTTTTTTGCCTGCGGCGCTAAGGGTTTACCTGGCCCTACTTCACTAAAATGGCACGAGCCGCCACTGGAGGCAGAGCCGGATTATTTAAAGTTTTAACCCAAAAATTCCCCAAATGTAAAGTTCTACGGTTGTTCATTACTAGCCACTTAAGATTTTTAAACGTATGAGAAATATGATCAAATTTTCGAAGTCCAAAAATAAGGCGGGAGCATGTATGCTGTATCCTTTGTATCCTATTCCTATCTGCTACATCAAGGCATATCCAATAAATAAAATCACAATAGTTAAAGCTGGATAAAACGAGACTTTCACAGAGCATTTTACGCAATTTAAAATTTAGTACATGACGGGTGTTGTATAATATTCTTAAAGACATATATGACTTTTGAATTAGCTTTTTGACATACTCCCTAAACCTTAGTTCAGTATCCAGGATTATACCCAGATTTTTAGCTGTTTTAACTACGGGGAGCCTAAGACCATCGATAACTATATTGATATTATTATGTGGCGCTTGTGGGAAAATTATCGCTCTGCATCTAGTATCGTGTTTCTCAGCTTAATTTAATGACATTAAAAAGTATTAAACTCCTAACCATAGGCGTCGCCAACCTAATAATTAAAATGCGTATAGGGTATTGTTTTAATTTTTTAATATAATAATAATATTTTAAATAAAGCAACTTTAATAGGTAACACGTTTTAATCAAACCTTATGCATTTAAAATGCAGTAACAATTTTATTGCTGGAATCGTTAGAACATTCAGAAGCATAATCGTTTCCAGGTTGGATCACTCTTGGATAGGTGATAAAACAGGATATTAGTTTTCTACTTTTATAACACGAACTTCACAGTTTTTCATACATCGCTACTCATGTCGCTAATTATCTGCCGAACATTATCAAGACAGCTGCGCTTAAGAGGGTTCATCATCAGCTGTTAAATTTCAAATCGGACTTCGCCGGTAACTAACGCATAACGGGCCGTTTCGTTATCACTGGCAACAGTGTGCATACTCGCCTTGCCAACCGTCATAGATGATTATTTATTACCGGTCTGCGTTATATACACTGGACCACAAAATTAGCCGGACGAAAAAATGTTGCTTTAATTCAATCTTAAATAACTTTTAAGTTTTTTTACCCCGTCTTTATCATGTTCGATGACCTGCATCTAACAGAGGTCCTGTAGCAAGTATATGAGATGTTAGATTTTGTTCTCTCAACCCTCTACGTACGGTTTCAGATGAAACTAATCTACCTCTACCATATGAACATCTGCCAATCTTATAGCCGGAGCAGAGGCTGTTCGCTCTCGAAGAACCTGAAGACGAATAAATCGATCTTTAACTGCATTTGTGGCTCTTCGTCTTCCCTGCCCGGGTCTTCTTGAGTGAGAACCAGTGTGTCTAAATCTTTGTATCGCATCGGGTACGGTACTATGTGGATGGCCAAGCCTTTCTGCGATATACAGAATCGGACGACCTTCATCTTGTGTAGCAACGGCTTGTGCCACTTCTTTTGGTCTCATTTTTAACTTACGTAAATACACTTATCGTTTACGGAACAGTTTTAAAACACAAAACATACAACAACAACTTACTTAACAAATGCTAGAAGTACCTACAGCAATTAATAAATCTCTATATTGTTGACAAAACTCTTTTTCACAAGCCATGGTGCCATGGAAACTGCATTCAGAAAGAGAAAAAAGACAAGGCCAACTTTACAAATAAATTATTAATTTTTTGTTGATAAAAATGGATTATAGTCAGATCTGGTCTTAATGTGCGGGTCCAAAGGCCACTGATCATATGCGTCACATCAGACAACACAGAGGCTATCAAAATGTTGTGAGATTATTTACAAATATACCGAAGGAAGGAAAAATAGTTTCATTATTTTAGCTATCGCGAAGATAGCCACATATACCTAATATTATTAGTTTTGTAAAAATTATGTACAGGGGAGTTGAAAAAGTTACAAAAAAATTATATAATCGTTAATTATATACCTACTGCACCCTTTAATTAAAAACGACAATAATAAACAGTGCAATTTATTTTAACAATTTTACTACTAAAACCTAAAAATACAATGGCATTTAGTCTGATAAACTATTTCGATAATGAAAGAAAAAGTGGAAATTCGCAAACCAATATGCAAGAAACCGTAATGAAAACACTGGGAATTAGTTTAAGGACTATGCAGAATAATGTGCATGAAAAAAAAAGCATAATATAATACCCAAGAATACTAAAAAATGTAAACGTTTATAATTATAGCCTAAAAACTCTCATCGTTACTTATAAAATCTGAAAAGTCCTCGTCGTCTGAGTCGTCTTCGAATAGAGCAATTATCATTGGCGCTACTTCGACATCTAGTACTTGTTCTCGATCCCACCAATCCCTTATTAATATTTCTGTATGTTCCACCGATCCCTTTCAGTACTCTTGTGTAATATGATCTAACGAATCTTGCCAAACTATTTGTACTTGGTCGGATTTAAGACCATCACCTACATGTTTTTCATAATAAGACTTTGCACCAGCCCATATTACTTCTATTGCGTTAAACTGGCAATGATATGGCGGCAGTCGTAGAACCTCATGACCATATTCACGCAGTAGTTCATCTACCGCGTATATTTTGGGTTTTTTAAGAGATTTTGCTATTGATAGAAGTTCCGATTTAAGCATATTTGGTAAAGGATTTTGGTTGTGTTTTTCCAGCCACTCATAAATATCACTTTTCCTCCAAGATGAAGTAGGATGTTTAATTAAAATTCTTAAATGATATGATGCATTATCTAATACAATTAAAGACGGAGCATCCAAATTTGGTATCAATTGAACTTTTAACCATTTTTCAAACATTTCGCAATTCATATTATCATGATAGTCAGCACTTTTTGATGTTGAAGAAAAAATTAAACTCGCACCTGTAATATATCCTGTTGCAGAACCGGCATGCAAAATAATAAAACGCTTTCCCGTACCGCACCCCTTTTTGCTTTTAAAACTTTTAACAGACTCATCTTGCCAAGATTTTGAACCATTTCCATTCGAAAATATCCACGTTTCGTCTAAAAATACCACTTTTCTAAATTTCGATTTGTAATTGTCCGTATATTTTTTTAAAAACTGAACACGCTGACTCACTATTTGTGGCTGCTCACATAAAAATCTTCGGTTACAGTCTTTTTTATAGCGAAAACCTAAATTTTTTACTAATTTTGATAACGCTTCAAGTCCAATTTCCAAAACACCCCGAATTTTTAATGTTTTTTGTAAAACTGGAAGAGTTACATTGGTTTTTGATTTGTATAAATCGTAAATCACATTTCGAACTCCCATTTTAATATTTTTGCTTAAATCCTCAGTATTTGGCTTTCTTCGTTTACACTTTTTAGTATTCTTGGGTATTATGTTATGTTTTGTTTCATGCACAATTTTCTGCACAGTCCTTAAACTAATTTCCAGTGCTTTGGCTACTATTTCCTGAATATTGGTTGGCGAATTTCCACTTCTTCTTTCATTTTCGAAATATTTTATCAGATTAAGTACCATTTTTTTTGATTGACGATGCAAAAACCCAGAAAATTGTTTCATTTTGTCACAAACTGTCAAAGTCACAAAACTGGCATATTTAAAATAAAACGTAGCTGGTGCTATTATAAGCTTTTTTAGAATCGCTGGAAAGTAAATACATATCCTTTTTTTTCATGTCAAAATGGAATAAGTCTGTCTCATTTATCTTACGTATTTTATTTAGAGGGCAAAATTAAACGCAAGTAAAGAAAACAAAAACTCAGAGTATGTCTTTCTTGAATCGTATGACCCGCACGATAAGACCAGATCCGACTATATTTGCATTATTTCCATTAAACCTGTGTTTTTTCTTTAATAATCCAGATATCGGTATTAATCAAAAAACAAGTTGTTCAGAAAAGATGGGACTTAAAAATGTCGTACCAAGAAACATCAATCAGTTATTAAATTTTTCCACAGGATGTTCAGAAGTTAAGCGTAAAATGCAATTTTTTGTGCTACCCTGTATGTGAACATGTCCGTTTACACAGTTCGTAAGATCGATACCAGAACATGATGAAGATGACAGCATCTGCAACATGTCAAAAAAATATCGAACTTGGTAAAAAAAAATTGAAGTTGTTTAAGATTGAACTGAAGGAAGATATTTTCCGTCCGGTTAATTTTGTGATCCAGTGTACATATATAATATTATTGTATCTGTTATATGCGTTGGGCCTGCGGTTAGGACCGGACTTGCTTTTTAAATAACAACTTGATTATTTTTAAGCAAATAATATTTATTTTAAATTTCAAGTATTTTCCTATAAATAATCTAAAATTATTAAATTTTGAACATATATTCTTCGTATTCTTTGTCAAAATAATTATTAATTTATTAATCTACATTTATTTCTATTCATCATATATTATTTTTTTAATATTACTTTCCTTGCAAGAGAGAGTATTGTACTAGAAAAATGAACTTGTTTGGGATATTATTATATGACGTTTTAGAATTCCTAGATCATGAAAATCATGTTTTCCATTTCAGTCTGTCTGTCTGTTGGCTCGAAAGCTTAAAAACAATTTGCCGGGGAATGACGGAATTTTGTAAATGTATTAACCCTGCTCAAGATTGGATATAGTTTGTGTTTGCTATATGCAGGGTTAGTATTAGAAAAAATAAAATTATATTTGTATATAGTTTGCTATTTAGTTTTTTTTAGCAAACCCGGACACAGGGTGGCCATTTATTGCCGCTATTGCGGCAAAATACAGTAGATGAGTTATTATTAGAAATATGTAAAAAATGTTAATACAAAAGTTTTTTAGAGTATAGCAAATGGCTTATAACGTAAAATTATATTTGGTTTTATTAAAAAAGGTGGGACGAAAAATTTGCAGGTTGTAACCTTTTTTAATAGAACACATATTTTACAGTATTTTCGAACTGTAAAGATGAAACCATATACAGTTACTATAATTTTCCCGATACGTAAACCCCATCAATATTATATATTAGCGAGGAAAGTGCAGGCCTGAAATAGATCAGATTGTTCTTTCTTTTTTGTATGCATCTATATATCTAAAGGAACTGATAAATGTATAACATATAATAATAATATAACCTAAAACTAGTTTAAAGAATGATATTGGAAACTTTTCCTTTACATATTTTATCTCTAATGGGTAGAGTTTTTGGCAAAAGCGGGCCAACCAGTTCAGGCAACATAAAACTTTCATAAAATATTCTTAATTTTAATTTCTTCTATTTTTGCTACTTGTAGATGTGCTGGATGTGCATATTCGTTTTTTGTTACATCCTAGTCCGTCCCATGCATCTGGCTATTCAATAACTACACCACAAACCCAAATCACACAAAAATGCTTATAAAAAGAAATAATATCCTTTACCGACAAAGCGCTTCGGCAAATTATAGACTATTTATAGACATCGTTCTATCCTTGAAGATACCTCGGAATGTCGTCCTACGCTTGCAATGTTGCCAACATGTTTGAATATTCTAAAAGGCTGCATATTTTTCTCAATAACTCATTAAATGCGGGATTGTACAGTTGTGCAGAAAACGAATGCTTTAATTAAAAATTCGGTATCTTCACAAATTATAGAGAACATGGTAAAAAATGAGGGAAAGTCGATAAAAAAAATATATTAAAAAATACAAAAAAATTAAAAATACATATATTTTTTTAAATTTCTAAATAACTTTCCCTCATTTTTTAATAAAATTAGAATAATATTCCGAAACTTGTAACATTTCGTTGGTTAGTTTTGGTGCTATTTGTACAAACAAATTAGTATGTATGCAGCAGGTATGAACGCTCTTAATGCTGGTGACTGATTATTTTTTCGTGAACTTTTTTATGGTACCCCAAACCATTTCGATAGGGTTAAAGATACAATAATATGGTGGTAATGGCAAAAGAGTATGGCCGCGTCTAGTGCAAAACAATTACGTATTAATTTTTAAAGTTCCTCCTTTTGATGATTTTAATTAATTCCTTTTTAATTGGAATCCTTTCACGAATATCCATAATTTTATTTCTCATAAACTTAGGAATATCTTCTTTCTAAGTGCTCATGTTATGTATTTTATTTAATATTCTCGAAAGATATGACGCATTGTCCATAACAATTACCGAATTCGGAGGAATGTTAGGTAAAAGCTGTTCAGCAAACCATTTTTCAAACAAATCCGCGGTCATGATAATCGGCGGAAGATTAAGTGATATTTTTTGCCGACAAGAGCAACCATTAGATACAAAGCCATCTTTATCTCCGGCATGAAGAATAATAACACGTTTTCCCCTCGAACACGGTGTATTTAAAGTACAATTTTTTGAACTGTCTACCCAATCATACTTCACAACATCATGCTTATCGAACCATGTTTCGTCTAAATAAATTATATTTTTATCAGATTCCCAGTACTCTTTTATTAAGCGCAAATACTCCTGTTGTAGTTCCACAATACGCCGAGATTCCATTAAGACTTTTATAACCATTCGATTGTCTAATTTTTTATGTTTAAAGTCACAACTCAATAAAATATATTAAGTAAAAAAAAACGTTACGCACAGTACAGTTATAAACCAAAATTAAAAACGTAAATTACAGCAAATATGTTAAACCACCTACTCCACTGTCCTAAACTATTAAATATCTTTTAGCAATACATAAAAATATCTTCATTTGCTAAAAATATTCCGCCTTTCTTGTCTAGGACATATAAATTTGCAAAAACGTTTGTTTTAGTATTATTCACAGACTGTCAGAGACAGCGCCATGGGCGCTTGTCTCAATGGCAACGTGGATAAATTATGTGCACTTGCCAGTTCTTCCAAATTTTCGGGTTTGTAAATACAATATATAAGTATAGGTGAAACAAGGGTTTGTTAATTAGTTGTTTTTTAACACTGAAAACACTTTTTATTTTGATTTCAGTTAAAATATTTCTTGAAGACTAAGGAATGTATTATTATAACAATGAATGGCTTGTTATTTTTTTCTGTCACACTCAAAACTCCTCGGTTTAAAGTATATTTGCAAACTAGCTTTCAAAGAGAGTTACTGACTAACGATTGAATACTGATATAAAAGGAACATTTTTAATAAAAAAACTTAAAGAATTGAAGAAGAAAGATCTGACAACCCTGGTTATGAGGTCGGTCTCTTTGAAGCCCGTTAGTCGCTTTTTTATGTCATCAAACTGAGTTTGGATAAATTATAACCTGTAACCACCCGAATTTCTTCTTGTTGACCTTGGACAGTGAAAGCCGAAAATAGATTGAAGTAAGAAAGTGTGCAAAATATCACGAATAGGAACATAAAAGTAATAAAAGTAGCAATCGGATTTACTCCTTTTGGCTCGAAATATACCTTTGCAATTTTATTTTCTCGATTTATTTGGATTTGCTTGATTTGCCCGACTTTAAGGTGGATTTTAATGGGGTTTAGCACAGTTAGGTTGAAATTGAGTTTATCATTGGATGTATCTGACCAAAAGAAGTAGGAATCAATTATTTACTAATTTTTGATCAAAAGTGGATTTATTCGGTTTTGCTTACGCTTTATTAACCGTTTCAAGCAAATATTATTATGATTAATGTCAAGTTTTATTACAACTGCCAGTCGGAACTATGACAGTATATAAAACCAGATTACACCCTCAATAGAACTTGATAATTACTGTGAGTATTCAGAGCAATAATGTCTATAAACCATTTTATGGTAGCAATAACTCCTATTTCCTATGGGCTAAATTACCGTAATATTATCAGTACACAACGGTCTAGCAAACTTCGTTGTCTTACAGTAGGAAAGCGCGTTGCTGTCAACATATTGTATTAAACAATTGTATAAAGGATAAGTGATAAGGAATTGAAGGTTTTTTCTCAGTGTACAATTTTTTTTATTCGCAGGAATTTCCAAAAAAATGTATTCGATTGGAGCTCTGAGAAATATTGTTCAAAGTCATTTCGAACTCTAGAAGTAAAAACGTCCAATACCGCTTTGAACTCTTTAAGAAATGTGAACAAGGCAAAAGTGAATGCAGTTTCGGGATTTTCATCGAGTATTTTTGATGCACCGCGTTACTGTACTGCGCAATATCGAGATTTTTTGTAAATGAAAGGGAGCTCTTGATTAGATTAACAATTTGATAATCATTGTTTATTTCTTCGAAAAGATTTCATAATGAATTGAATCATTTACAAATCATCGACAACATTCCAGTCTACAGTTTCTAACGATTCTGTTAAATTTTCGATTTTCAACATGACATTTTTTGTTAAGAATAAAGAATAAATTAAATTGAAATGGAAAACATTTTTGAGGCGCCTAAATGCACCTGTGCGGCCATTGCTATCGAAATTCATGGTGTTGGTTTTGATTCTCTGTAAAACATAAACAATGTTTTTAAAACAGCCTTAATTGATTCAGCTTGAGCTGTCCATAGTGTTTTAGAATGATTTTTCAAATACAATGCATTTTCAGTTGCCTTCAATCTTCAATTGTTCAGTCAATCTTTAAAAACGTTTAGTGCTTATGTATTAACCACAAATGCCAACTCGGTACGACCATTTGAGGGGGGTGGCAGACCCCTTCGCTATTCCCCTGAGATCATTTTTGCACAGCGATTGGTGGAGGGTCAAAGAACTTTTGTTATATTACTAAAGAGAAAATGAGGGTCACCCCATGTTAATAAAAATAATAATATCCTTTTTAATAATATTTTCCTCTTCATTATTTTTTAATGCTTTTAAAAAATATTTTATGACGGATATGATTTTGTACTTGATAGGTTATAAATTCTGGCCCGCGTCCGTTATTGATGATACATTATTTATTTTGGGTCAGGACCTAAAGTTTTAAAGGTCGATTATATATTTTAATATTACAGATGCGGTTATTAATTTTTACCAAAAATACGTGTGCCCTGTTTTTTTATGGCTTGTTAGAATTTTTTTATAACATGTTTCAAATTCATGTCTATTTTGCTGTTATTACACTGAGAAAAAGTCTTTCATTCCTAATAAGAATTCATATACTCTTTATACCGTTCGAGCAAAAATTATTTGCATCAAAGAGGGCTTGGATTAAAAAACGTAAGGCTTGGTTTAGATCACAATGATATGGGGACGATATATCTAACCAAATCTAGGTTGAAATTTTGTCAAATTCATATTATGACATGATATGCCAAACTAATGAGTAATAAAATAAGTAGACAAATACAAATTTATTTTTGTTGTTTACAAAATTAACAAAGTAAGAACATACAGAAAGAAAAAGCAAAATAATTATTACATAAGTTGCTGAAATTTGCCACCGCCATGCTCCAAGCATAAATTTACACGTCTCTTCATATTCTTCGGAAACAGCTAACCAGACACCAATTTTTTGAGAGTGCAATGTGGACTCTACAAAAAATGGGGATTTTCACTACTCCACATGTGTGTATTCTGATAATTCTCATAACCGGAGAGGTGGAACCAGGTTCATCCGAAAAAATGTCAGGTCTAATAAATCATTTATTTCCAATCAATTTTTGGTAAACCATTGAGAGTAATTCCTGCGTCTTTTAAAATCTGCGGCTTGTATTTCTTGGAATACTTGCACTTTATAAGGAAATAAATTTAGCTGCTTCTTAAGAATAGTCCTGCATGTTCCATAAGATCTTCCAACTTCTTGGGATAGGCGTCTTATACAATTTGTTGGCGTATTTTGCATTATTTCACGAACGTTGCAAAAAGTTCTTCTGTTCTTAGAGATGGTCTTCCTGCTCCTTTTTTGTGTTGTATAGAACCTGTTTCCCTAAACACCGCCATGGTTCTTTTCAGGCAATGATAAAAATCCCCAGCAATAAAAGCAACGTTAGGAAAATGTTCGTAAAAATCGTCAATGCACAAACTCAGATTGTATTGCCACTCACCATTTACTCTAACCCCGTCTCGAAAATACGCTTCAACAATGAATTGTTTAAGAAATTGGAAAAATTAGCGATGAATCAAATTACTTGTAACGACTGTCAAAGATGACGGAATAACTGATTGATTGTTAATTCAGGTAGTTACTGACACTCAACAGGTTTTAAGCTCTACGGCTAAGCATTACGTCCTTTGATTCAAATAATTTTTGCTTGCAACGTACAACTGTTTATTACTATATTATGTGACAGCCACGCGCTTCCCTACTGTAAGCAATGAAAATTGCTAGACCGTTGTGTAGTGATAATATCACGGCAATTTAACCACCAGGAAATAGGAGTTAATACTACCATAGAATAGTTTATAGTCATTATTGCTCTGAATACTTCCAATATTTATCAAGGTCTATTGGGGGTGTAATCTGGTTTTATATACTATATTACTTCTGCCTGGCAGTTGTACTGAAACTTGACATTAATCATAATAATACTAGCTTGCTACCGTTAATAAAGCATATACTTACAACAAAAAGTTAGTACTGTTGTTCCTAACAAAAAAAAAGTGGCGCAACGGATGCTGGGATGCCGGGATGTCGGGATGCCGGATATTTGTGTAATGTCTTTCCTTCAAATTTATTTTAGTAAGTAGCGTAGCAACGCGCGCGGGGTATAGCTAGTATATTATAAAGTCCAATACTAATGATGAGTTATGTGCGAAATAAGAATCTTCTATTGCTTTACCTGACATGCAAAGTTAAAAAAAAACTTAAGTACAAAGTAAAAATGAATTAATTGAAACAGGTACCTATTGGAACGATCAATAAAATTCAAATCTAGACAGGACAGTTAGAATACTCCGAACGACGATGTGACCCGATACGTTAAAACTAATACTACGACACGCGTCGATTGCCGATCCCTACTAGCCCCCACCTACGTCTTGTGGATTATAGATTCTAATAGCTACAATTCGTTCTTTGGGACGCTGCCGCGCTATTCTGCTATCTTAATTATAGAGAAAACGCTTTACTGGGAACAAAATGCGTCGTATTAAGAAGATACAATTTATTTCTTAAAATTGCTGTATTAAAAGTGGTTCATTATTCAACAGGACTGTGCTTTTAATGGAAAATACTACTACCTGCTAATAAAAACACTATTCTAGCAAATCTGAAATTGATATTATACTAAACCGGGTTTGATACACTGGCGATTTATTCAATATTGGTTAATAAAAAATAAGCTATCAATACAAAACTATGTCTTAGCAAACCCGGTATATTAGATCATTTTCCTCAGTGTAATATTTTTGTGAGAAACTGGCTATAAGGTTATTATTTGTGCAGAAAATATGTTTTATCTACTAGTTAAAAATAGGCTTATAGTACTTACTCGCGATATGACGAGCATTATGAATAATAATAATATTACTAATTGATAATAATTGTAATATTTACTTAATAATAATAAAGAGTTTATTTAAATATCTTTTAAATATTTTTTTAATAAATATATAATTTCTTGAATAAACTATCATATCAGAGTTAGGTACTCAAGAAGTAAAATACTTGTTGTGAGTGTATAATAATATTTATCAGTATTTATTATTAAGAATGTGTTTAAATAAAGCAGACACTGGGTTATAAAAAGGTGAATATGATAGTGTTTTAATATATTATATATATATCACAATAATATTTCTAAAAGACATTGTCAGGTATACTCTGGTATACTAGTTTATTCATCATTTATTTAAGTTATTGTAAATTACATGACATCTTGAAATATTTGTCTGGGATTAGATAATATCCTTCATAATATAAAAATGTCTATCTGTTTTAAAAACTATTTATATATTATTTTTCCTTTGTTTTCTAATTACGGAGGGGAAATTGTCCCCTTCCCTTCTTGCTCCACTGAATTTTCTATGAAAGTACATACATGAAATTATCTTAGTTTATCCCCTCAATATTTTTGAAGTTGGTTTATGATTGTAATCATTTTATGATTAACGACCTATAAATTTAGGACTGCGTCACTTATTTCTTATTTCTTGACGTTATTTATTTTGGTCCGAAATTAAGTTTTAAAACCACGGAAAATTTATTATAGATAAACTAATGATGATTTATTATACAGGGTGTCCTGAAGGGTCGGTAATTGAGAAACAAATAAATTAGGTAAAAATAATCTATAATTTTCCTCAGTGTAATAATTATGTGGGAAACTGACTATAAGGTTATTATTTGTGCAGAAAATATGTTTTATCTACTAGCTAAAAATAGGCTCATAGTACTCGCGATATTACGAGCATTATGAATAATAATAATAATAATACTAATAATAATAATAATACTAACAAATAATAAAGAGTTTATTTAAATATCTTTTAAATATTTTTTAAATAAATATATAATTTCTTGAATAAACTATCAAATCAGAGTTAGGTACTCAAGAAGTAAAATACTGATTGTGGGTGTATAATAATATTCATCAGTATTTATTATTAAGAATATGTTTAAATAAATCAGACATTGGGTTATTAAAAGTTGAATATGATAGTGTTTTAATATATTATACTCGATATTATATAAATATATCACAATAATATTTCTAAAAGACATTGTCAGGTATACTCTGTATACTAGTTTATTTATCATGTATTTAAGTTATTGTAAATTACATGACATCTTGAAATATTTGTCTTGGATTAGATAATATCCTTCATAATATAAAAATGTCTATCTGTTTTAGAAACTATTTATATATTATTTTTTCTTTGTTTTCTAATTACGGAGGGTAAATTGTCCCCTTTCCTGCTTACTCCACTGAATTTTCTATGGAAGTACATACATCAAATTATCCTAGTTTACCCTCTCAATATTTTTGAAGTTGGTTTATGATTGTAATCATTTTATGATTAACGACCTATAAATTTAGGACTGCGTCACTTATTTCTTATTACTTGACGTTATTTATTTTGGTTCCGAAATTAGGTTTTAAAACCACGGAAAATTTATTATAGATAAACTAATGATGATTTATTATACAGGGTGTCCTTAAGGGTCGGTAATTGAGAAACACATAAATTAGGTAAAAATAAACCATAATTTTAGTCAATATCGTTTTATTATAAAGCTACCTGCTTGCAAAATGCTCGGTTTTAGAGACGTTTGTTTTCAGAGTTATAATTCATATTCAAATATAACTTGCAATACGAATACAAAATTCCATTTTTATCACGTTATAATTAAATGGTGGTTAATTTTAAACAAGAAAGACTTGTTAAAAAACTAATTACTTTTTCCAAAAACATTAGCAAATTGCTTGGTTTACGACCAGACCTAAAGTTAAGCTTTTTTGAAGCTGATTATTTTAGAACAAATTTCACGATATATTATTATAAAGGTCGCTCGTATATAAAATCTCCATTCAGAGTTATAATAAAAAACGGCCTTTTATATTGGCTACCGCCCACTTAATCAAGAATCGTTGGTAAATACGCGTTAAATTCATTTTTTTAAATGCATTTTTTTAAAAATTTTATCATTAAAGGGCGGATTATATGCACTTAAATTCAGCCAAAATATGCACATATATATATGTCTTGTTTGCCTTTGAAATATGCAGTCATTTGCATTTTTTTTACCAAATACGAGTATGCATACTGGTATGCAATATTTCTTAATTTATTACAGTACCAGCGTGTACCCGGCCTGCGTTGCAATGCCAGGCATTATACGCCTCTGAGATAATAATAAGGCGAGTTTAACATCACGTCAAGATTTATAAATACAAACCTGAACAAACCTCTAAATTTATCAGTGTTTCTCTACAATATTATGCATGTATTATACAAAAAACCTTCCACTTGAATCACTCTATCTATTAAAAAAAACCGCTTCAAAATCCGTTGCGTAGTTTTAAAGATTAGGGCACATATAGCTGGGGACAGACGCGACAGCGACTTTGTTTTATACTATGTTAAGATTAAGAAGATGAGGTAAAGAAACATATTAGGTTCTAAAATAATATGTTTATTTTTAAAAGAATGCAAAGAAAACAAAGAAAAATGAAAGTAAACAATTTTTTAACCTAAAATTGTATAAAAGGCATTTGTTACTAAATATTTTTCAAAATTTTTAACAAAAAAGGATTGTCTTTTATTAGTAAAAATATGTTTATACCAAGAGAAGCTTCTTTTAACATCTACTGACGGTTTCGTATATTGAATGGACATTTTTCTTTCTAAGCGTGGACTCGTCAGGAATAGTTTGTTTACAAAATTTTGGTAAAAATCCTCTAAATTGCGGATTTTGAAATTTTTTAAGGTATGTTTGCTGCGACCAAAGCCTTGCACCATGACCCAGATATGTGGTCCAAAGGAAAATCTCCGTCACTAGACACTGGCCTAGTTTGGTACACTGATGGATCGAAAAGGCCAACGAAGTAGGCGCAGGTATATTTGGGGAAAGACCCAGAATGGAAATCAGCATCCCCTGGGAAACTACGCCTAACCAAGCAAAAGTTCATGCGATACAAACATGCGTACAAAATAATCTTGAAAAGGGCTACCACGACCAAAAGATACATATCCTGTCGGACAGCCAAGCTGTCCTGAAGGCTCTGAACTCCTTCCGATTTACATAAAAAAATAATCACAATGGAGTGCCTTAACGACCTAAAAGACCTGGCAGCCCGAAACAACAAGGTTAACCTTCGTCTTCCCACGTCAAAAAAATTACGTAGATTCCCACATGGGGTATATTTGTACCCCATGATGAAAATGATAGTTTGATAATTAAACATGTTTTTAATTATACTAAAAGGTAATAATAGATAAAATAAACTTAGAACAAAGTATAGTTAACATTTTTTTTTAATCAAACAAGGTTTAAAAAAACGTCTTAATCTTCTTTGCATCGAAAATACTTTGCTTCCTTTACAAGGTGCTCTGCACATACGAAGTTTTGACACTCTTTGTCCCTACGTGTAACGATCACGCTATCGACTGTTAGTCTATTTTCAGCAGCGCCGCGCGCCGATTTAGATTTCCAATGTGGAAATATCCGAACGGGTCACTACTTAGTATAGTAGCCACGTGGGGTACAAATGCACGCTATTCAAAATTTATTATTTCCAAAAAATGAAAAAAAAAATCTTGTTTGACAAGCAGTAATTATTTACAAAACCCTTACTGACACAAAATAAAATTAGTCACAAAAAATATGCACTTTTGGAAAAAATATGCACTTTTGGGAAAAATATGCAAAAAAAACGCTTCTGGGGTACATTTGTACCCCACACGGGAAGACGAAGGTTAAACTCCTATGAGTTCCTGGTCACTTAGGGATAAAAGGTAACCAAAAAGCAGATGAACTGGCAAAAACCGGATCTGCTCAAAATTTCAGGGGCCCAGAACTTGGAAGGTCAAAAAAGGTAACCAAAACAACATTAGACAGATGGGCGCAAAAACAACATCTATCTCGATGGAACGGTACACCTGGCCACGCACACGCACGGGCCGTTATCAATAGGCCCTCGAAGAAGCTATCAGCTGGAATACTGCTCTTGAAGCGCAGCCAGCTAAAACAAGTAACCGGCCTACTAACAGGCCATTGTCACTTAAGAAAACACCTTCAAGGGAGTCTATAAAGGACCCATTGAATGTAGACTTTGCGGTGAAGAGGATGAAACCGCCTCTCATATTATATACAGCTGCGAAGCGCTAAACCGGAAAAGATTGAAAATCTTCGGAAACATTCGACGTGGCGATAACCTCCCGCATGACAAACTTGGAAGAAAACTACTGGACGTCATAGAAGGAACAAACCTTTTCTAACAAAACTGGGGCGCACAATAAGCCAGAAGGCTGCAGTGTAAGATGCTTGGGCCACACGTCTAACCCGACCCCCGCCTTTAACCGACCAACCAACCAACCAAAGCCTTGAGTAAGTCTTCTTGAAAAATTTTCTTTTCAGATTTCGATTTTTTATTTTGAAATGCGTTTGTTACACTCAGCTGAAGTGGCTCAGATTTAATTTTCTGTAACTTTGACTTATGCAGGTATTATGGTACTTTCAAATGTTAATCTATTTGGAACTGCTTTTCACAAACAATAATTTTTGTACAAGCTTTTCAGATTACTTTTTCTCCCCTAAAGTCTAACTCTGGGAAATTTTTAATCCACGATGATGTTTTCGCCACCTTAGACATTCTGAACACAAATTTGAAATTACTCGTTTCACACTGAAAATACTGAAATCTTTCGACAAACTAAAACAGAAGTATGTATTACAACTCGGTATAAATGCAGTTTGTTAAGCAGGTAATAATAACGCATTATTAAGTGACATTAAGCAACCCCTAACAGTATACATGCAAACTCCCAATAAATACCTTGTGTATAACCAAAATTTTAATATAATTATTGTAATCTTTAGATTGGAAAATCCCTGAAATAAGTACCGAACTGGACAATACACCTTTAATATTTTAATTTTTTTTAAAGCCGAAAACATAAAATATGTTCTTAAAATAATAATTTATGAAAAATATGCATTGTTATAAAATTTACAAAATATGCAAAAATGCATATGTATGCAATAAGCCACGATGCGGCATTTTCTTAGAAAAATTTGTCTTTAACTGAAATTAATTTTTACTTTTCGTATTTTTGTAAAAAAAAGCAAGACGTAAAATAATTTGTTATTCTTGTAGCAAAGCAAACTTAAAAATTCAGAAACATAAATAAAAGAATATCTTGCTTTTGTAAGAAATCTAATCTAAATATATAAAGGTTTTAGTATTTCTGCAAATTCATTTAGTTTAAGATTTCAAAGAAATATTTATTCAAATTACGCAGAATGCTTAAATTTGATAGTTTTGGCATTCAGGTTATAAAGTCGGTGTTATACCGTACGAGCAAAAATTATTTGCATCAAAGAGGGCCTTGCATCTAAGGACTTAATGCTTAGCCGTAGAGCTTAATACCAGTAGGGTTTCAGTAACTACCTGAATTAACACTCGATCAGTTATTCCGTCATCTTTGACAGTCGTTACAAGTAATTTTATTCATCGAAAATTTTTACAATTTCTTGAACAATTCACACCATGGGCTTTACGGAACAGCACAAAACATTCATGGTTGAAGCGTATTTTCGAAACGGGTTTAGAGTAAATGGTAAGTAGCAATACAATCCGGGTTTGTGCGCATGGACGATTTTCACGAACATTTTCCTAACGTTGGTTTTATTGCTGGGCATTTTTATATCATTGCCTGAAAATAACCGTGGCTGTGTTTAGGAAAACAGGTTCCATACAACACAAAAAAGGAGCAGGAAGACCATCTGTAAGAACAGAAGAACTTGTTGCAAACGTTCGTGAAATAATGCAAAATACGCCAACAAATTGTATAAAATGCCTGTCCCAAGAAGTGGGAAGATCTTATGGAACATGCAGGACTTTTTCAGCAATTTATGTAATTATTTTTCTTTTTCTTTCTGTGTATTCTTACTTTGTTAATTTTGTAAACAACAAAAATAAATTTTTATTTGTCTACTCATTTTATTACTCATTAGTTTGGAATATCATGTCATAATATGAATTTGACAAAATTTTAACCTTGATTTGGTTAGATATATCGTCCCCCTATCACTGAGATCTAAACCAAGCCCTACGTTTTTAAATCCAAGCCCTGTTTGATGCAAATAATTTTTCCTCGCACGGTATGTATTAATGCATGTCCTTTGTGGTACGTGCCAATTGCCTGTAAAATTCTAGTTTCTGGAATAATAATAAATAATATTATCCAATGAATCCTCATGCCGACTCTGGTTTACGTTAATTTCATTACTTGATATCCAGACTTTAGTCATTTGTCATTCTTGTATTGTTAGTGTTTTTGTTTACTCTCCCCGAATTATTGTAGATGTTATTTATTTTTCGTTAAAATAATATAACTGATTTTTTTTTATTTGATTAAAATAAGCCAGGGCTTAAAACAGGATGCTTGCCTATTCCTAAATCTTTAGACACTGTATTCAATAAAATTTGCCAACAAATAAAAATGACGAGAGTAGTACATAAGCTGAAAAAAGATTTACTATTACATTACAACGAACATAATAAAAAAATATTTACTAATAATAATTATCGTAATACTCTAAACAAAATCATACAAAAACGAAAACATGAGTATTATAACAGTAAGATAGAGAATAGTGGTAAAGACATAAAAAATGTACAAAGTAATTTCAGATGCCTCGAATGAAAGTAAGATGAAAAATTATTAGAAATTTCTCAAAGCAATGGCCAATTTCTGTAATTACTTTTTTATAAATATTTTTATAAGCACGTTTAAAAGAATGGGGAAATCAATTCGTAAAATTAAAACTCACTATACTCCTTTTTCCTCAATGTTCTTAAAGCTAACAAAAATCAGATAATCAAAGAAATAGATTCTCTAAAAACTAATTCGGCTCCAGGTATTAATGGCATTGACTCAAAAATTCTAAAGTACTGTCATTTGCATTTTGTGGTTCCATTGACCATATAATTAATCTTATCTTTCGTACTGGAAAACTACTAAGTAGCTTAAAAGTTGCAGTTTTACTCCAGTATATAAGGCTTGGAATAAATCTGACATCAATAACTACCACCCTATAAGTGTTATTGGTTCCTTTGCGAAGATCTTCGAAAAATGTCTGAAGGATAGACTGGTTGATTTTCTGGAACAAAATAATATCCTATCAAAAAAGCAGTTCGGGTTTACAAAGGGACTAAGCATTACTGATGCGATGTGTAAACTGACTAAATGTATTTCAAATGATTTGAATAATGACAACAAATACTTGGCCGTCTTCTTGGACCTTGCGAAGGCATTTGACACGGTGTCTCGCGAATCTTTTCTTATCTTTTTTATCAATATGGAGTGAGGGGCAGCGTGTTGGATGTCTTTGGGAATTACTTTAGAAATAGATCGCAGGTGGGTAAAATAAATTATATACTTTAATATTATTGGTCGTTACTTGGTGGAAATCCATAATAATATTGTTTTTCTTCAGACGTCAATAAACTTGACGTTTTTGTACTAATTTTTTGACGTTAAAGTTCTACTTTTTCGTCAGAAGGCGGTTGCTTTTGGCAACGGAAGAAAAAGTATTTACTTTTTCTTCCGTTGCCAATAGCAGCGGAAGTAAAAGTATGACTGTGTTCTCATGACTAAATATATATTAAATAATACCGTACAGGTAAATTCTGAGTCTGACATTTTAATTTGAAGTAAATGTAGTTTTAAAAAATTCTATTTTTAAAAGGATAAAAATTAAATAAAGTTACGCAATAATGAATGCTGACACTTGTCAAATCGAATGGCACGTCGCTATCAAACAATATAATAATAAATCCATAGTAACGCTAGCCCCTTCTCAAAACTTAAAATTTTTAAATTAAACAATTAAAACATTTTGTATCTTTGTGTTTTCATATTTAAACAACGTCTGAAGAAAAAAAAGTATGTTTTATTCGGAGTAAAAGCAACTTCTTATGACTCGTCCGTAATTGCCGGACTCACTTTGTTCGTCCGGCAAACCTACAGACTCGTCAAAAAAGTATCGCTTTTACTCCTAATAAAACAATATACTATTTATTACTGTAAGTAAAACAATTTTTACTTAAATTCCACTTTTTATTGACAATACGACATTTCACTGCACTGCAGCTTCGTCAGGTAATGTACATTTAATTTTAAAGATACGTTATATATATTGATCGGTGATTGTCCAAAAACCTATATAGGTCAAACAGGTAGAAGTTTTTTCAAAAAGAATCTAAGAACATTTTAATAGTTTTGTAAATAGCAAAAATGATTCCAATTATGCAAATCATCTTATTGAATCCAACCACTCTTTTAAAGAAGAATTTAAAATACTTCATATAGAAAATAAAGGATCAAAATTAGACCATCTCGAACCACTAGAAATAAGCAAGCTTAAAAATGCAAATCGCAAATGTATTATTAAATAATCAATTAGACCTAAATAATTAACCTTTATTGAACTTATTTTAATATTCTTGTCAATCAATATAATGCTACGCTGAAAATCGCCTTTAAGAAAATTTAACCTTATTTAAGTATTTTTAAAAGTTAACAATTATTTAAAAATCATTATGAAATATTAAATACTAAAAAAAAAATCAAAAATTTAAGTGACTGAAGTTAAATGAAACAAACCAATCAAATTTAGCCGAGTTAGAGGGGCCTACTGCCAGCGAGCAATATGCCCTAGCTCATATGCCGGAGATTAGGGTGGGGTAAAACAATTTAAATTAAGGCGCCACTGTTTTTAGGCCAGGCGAAAAACAGAAACCTTCCTAGTTTGTATTGGGTCCTCTAGCTCGGTTAAATAGATAAAAAGTGACACTGACTAGAACCTGAAAATAAAATACATAGGGGTGTGTTGCCTAATCGGGTGACTCAAATAAAACAAAATATTTTAAAATACATACATTTTATTTTGTCAATCCTACAATTATCGGGGAAAATTACAAAGTCCGTTGCGGGTCGTACCGCGCATTCAGTAATATAAAATAAAATATTAAAACCTTTTAATATACAGGTATTGTCATAGGCAAACATTAATATCACGTGCGCGTTATATGTTATATCGCAAATTCAGTAAAATTAAAAATAAAGAAAAACCTTTGACAAAAATAAAAGCATAAGTGTCATAAATTCAACACCATAAAACCCCAAAAACAATAGAAGCATTGGAACTTGACTTATGCTTCAATATACATTTTAAAGCATTAAATACTTAAACCCGCACTCGGAATTGGTCCTCAGCTGGTATAGAGAACTGGTACTTAAAGATGATATTCTGGCACTCAGCATTGGTACGTATAGCTGGCCCCTAGACTGGCCTTTAAGGCTGGTGCTTAAACTGACATTTAGGGTTGGTATTCGGAGGACCCTAAGAATAAAACAGTACGCGTCAGTACCATAATAATAACAATATTGAAAATTTAACTTCGTAGATATAAAAAAGAAATTATTCCTAAAATAAAATATGGCTGAAGGCCTGAACAATAAAAACCAATTTAAATCAATAAAAACCAGCGTTGCACCACCAAAACCTACCAAACCGCAAATATAAATCATTACCAGGCGCAAAATATCATAAAACGTACTGCATACCCTTAAAAATAATCGGTACTACAATCTAAATCGATTTATAATAAAATATTCGAAAATTAATTCTGCGCATGCGCCACGCACATGCGTGCAAAACCTCTTAAAATCATCAATAACTGTAAGTAAAAATGTCTAACGAATGAAAATATTTAAATTGAAACTCAATAAGATAAAATACGCTACTGGAGCACTCCAAAATACACAATAATCAAATAAATGAGGTTGCAAACAAGCAGTGAACTTTTAATGAGCTAAATCACTGAAATTGGTAGAAATGGTTACTGCGCATGCGCGACGCATATGCGCGCAGAATCGCTAAAACTCATCAATGGGTATGCAGAAAAATAATTTATAAAAATAATCAAGTAATAAACCTCAATTAAACAAAAGTATGCGGCTAGAATAATCAATAAATTCAATAAAACAAAATTAGCATCATTGCAATCAAGTAGTAAACCCGTAAAAGCCAATTAGCCAAAATTATAGGAAATGTTTACTGCGCACGCGTGACGCGCATGTGCACAAAATTGTTTAATAATAATTTACAAATAGAAAAAAATAAAACTAAATATTAATGAACATAATCAATTAAACACTTAAGTCTCAAATTAGCAGACAGCAATAATTAACAAAATGAAATTATCGAACAAGTTAGTTAATTACAAGTATGTAAAAATCATTAATTAAAATTAGAGGAATGACAACAGTTGACTACTTGATTACAAACGAAAAAGATTATAAGAGATTATTTTATGGAAAAGAAAGCACATCCCTATAAACCAGCTCTATAATTAGTCATTAATTAACGGAAAAATAGTAATTAATTAAGTCACAATTTTTAAAATAAATCAATGCAATTAAATACTAAAAGTTAATGTAGAAAGACCAGTGACTCTAAATGGAACCTTTAGAACAGTGACGTATTAATTTTGACTAAAACAGCTGTGTTTTAAAATAAGTATTTTATTTTAATTCTTTATTGCATAGCATGTTGTATCGACTTTACACAGAAAACAAAAGCTAATGAGACCAGTACTATGTAGAATCATAAAAGTTAGATAACGTCAATAAGTTATTAAAATAAATATAGAAAATAAGTTGTTAATTAGTTTATTAAATAATGTTAATTTATGGCTAATTGGAAGAAAATAAAATTACGTCACTATTCCTGTAATTAAAAACCAATCCAATCTAGGTCTTTTGCTGTTAACTCTCAAGAGTAATATGTTAATGATGTCTTTCAAAAGGTAGCATAAGGAAAGCGACTGTAAACTGTCAAAATAATTAATACAAAGCTGATACGTATAGAGCTGTGCGCCGAAAACAAGAAAAGAGCAGAAATGTCAAATAAAACAAATGCGGCAAAAGCCATTAGAGTCTCGCTAACCGAAACAGATTACACAAGACATGCAACTTAATTAATGTTAAGTTTTTGATAATGATATGAATAACCCAGCTTAATAAAAATACAGTATCAATTAATCAGGTAACATTGTATCGGACAACTTTATTTCAAAAATAGCTGGTGTCTCTAGAAGGTTTGTTCAGTTGCATAATAGTTGCCCCCGCTTAGATAATCAATCTACAGCAATAATAAAGCAAAATATAAATTATACTCTCGTGAAATAATAAGTCATGAATAATCTGTTCGGTACACGAGACATGAAAATTGAACACTGATTTCCTACACATACGGTGGGCTGGTGGGCACAGCGCTAGCATATAAACTTAAACAGTAAAACAGACTACTAAGGCAAAACTATCAATCTGACTGTGACTAATTATAGTGATAGAGATTTGCACGTGTGATAGGAAAAAAAAAATTAGGTTATGTTAAAGAATTTTGAAATTTTGCTAAATTATACTCAAATTTAATGGAAAGCTATAAAAACGTTTATAATTTTGTCGATGCATAAGGTAAAATTCAAATTATCTGTATTTAAAGTAACTTACCCATAAGGACTTTGGGGTCACGGCACGTGGCTTCACGAATTTGGTGTTAGTGCGTTTTCACCACCACGCTACGAGAGAATGAATCACTGCGCAACCTTCTACCAAGCAAGAAGGTTCGGACCAAAGATGGCCGAACTCCGGAAGGCGGTAATGGAAGTAATACCAACGTAATAATAAAGCAAAATCAAATCGCGCGGAATTCAAATTTCCGGAAGTGCCAAATAACATCGACAGAAATACAAAAGAAAAGTGATACTTCAGTAGCAGTGAGACACCATTGAATAACCGCTAACAACTTAATAATAAAAATACCAATAAGATCCAATCCAAATACAAGAAATTAACCAAATTCGGCTCCCGTCGTCGATAAAAATAAGATCACCAGCCAGACATTTCCGTACCAGCGTCAGAACGAGGGCCGGCAAACCGACAATCGAGCGTCAGCTGCTGCTAAGCTGATCGACGCACGCATTAAACCAACTCCAGCGAATTCCTGACAAAGGCGAATTTATAAGTTAAAATAACCAATCAATGTCACGACCAAAGCTACTTTCCTAGTAGCGAAAATAAATCGTTACGATAACTCCCAATTTCATAAATTTTGTAAATAAAATTAAGATAGGAAAACCCCAAACTTTTGATCTGTTCTTAGGACTAAATTGTTTGTCAACCTAGAATAAATTATACAAAATATTAGGAAAACCCATCGTTTATACCACCCTTTACAATAAAATTTCTTTTGTTATTATACAGGCATCTATATATAGCGTATCTTTAAAATTAAATGTACATTACCTGACGAAGCTGCAGTGCAGTGAAACATGTCGTATTATCAATAAAAAGTGGAATTTAAGTAAAAAGTGTTTTACTTACAGTAATAAAACAATATAAATCATATAACCAGCAACGCCTTAAGTATCAAAATTGGAATTCCGCAGGGCACGGTGCTGGACCCCATACTTTTTATAACCTATATAAATTCTTTAACTAGTAATATTATACACAACAGCTCAGTAATTTCTTATGCTGATAATACCGTGGTGCTGTTTTTTGGTGATTCCTGGACTGCAGTTGAAAGATATGTTATTGATGGTATAAATACAATTATTATGGACTGGTTAAATGCATTTACATCATCTCTTAAACTAAATATATTGCTTTTTCTCTACTAGCTGCTACCTGATTTCCAAAATATTTTATACACAATCTGAAAGGCCATAGTCGAAGTATCAGGTATTTGGGTGTAACAATTAATAAATATTTAAAGTCGGATTATCATGTAAATAGACTGATAAAAAATATTCGGAATTTAATATATAAGTTTTATATCATAAGAGATATCTTAAATACCACAGGGCTCTGGTTGAGTCACTGATAAGATATGGTTTGGTGGTGTGGGGTGGACTATTATTATATCGGAATTCTTTAAGACCTTTGTGCATTGTACAAAATTATATTGTTAGAGTTATGTTTAAACTTAATATGGGCTTTTCCACTAATCTTCTGTAATCGCAGGAAATTCTTAATGTTCGTTCACTTTACTGTCTGTCAACTTGCTCCTACTTTCATAAAACTAACAAGAAACCCCTATATTAACTACCATTATGGGACTAGAAGTAATGTGAATAGACATTTGGAAACCTTAGTTAACAATAACGCAAAACATTTAAGATCCTTTACTTATTTGGCACCTAAAATGTATAATCTTTTAGCCCTTGGAATTAGGCAGTTGCTTAACCAGAAGAAATTTGTTTTGGGTTGCAGAACTTTCATCTTTTAAAACCTAAATGGATTTAAGGCCCAGTTTTGAAATTATCAAGTATATTATATTGAGTTATATTCTTATTTATATTTCTCTGCCCCCAAGAATAAACAGATAAGTCGACTTTATAAAAATTTTCAGGAGAGACAAAACAATATAAATTTAGTTAAGGTAAATTGCCTAAAAGGTATTATGCGAATCTTTTACTGATTTTTACAACTAAAATAGCTAATGTATAAGTTAGAATATTGTTACATGCAATGAAATGATTTAAGTGTATTTTGAGCGACTTATCCGGCTATTCACAATCATAGTTTAATATACATTTTAGGATAACTCGAGATATCTTAACTGTGTGTTTTAAATACATAAATCAAATCAAATCAAAGTATGCTTTATTGTATAAAGATACAAGATCTCATTTACAAAGCAGCTGCAATATAAACATAACATAAGATGATGTTACAATACTAAGATAAACAACCAAAACGTCAGAACATGAAATATTCAAAATAGAGAGAAAGTAAAGAAATATAAGTCAATCACAAGGTGTGGATACATTGTTATACTAACATAGGGTCCTTACATCATAATACTAGAATCACCAAAATAAAATATGATAAAAGTAAGTAAAAAAAATTTTGTACTTCACAAGAAAGTTACAGTAAATTAACTAAAATAAATTAAATTAAATTAAATTAAATGCTCACACAGGGAAAAGAACAAAATAGAATGATGAGGGCAGACTAAGTTGTACGACAAGTAATATTAAATCACAGATTACATAAATTACAGAGTATCATTGTAATATTCACTTATATCGTAGTATGCCTTATCAAGAAATATCTCCCTGATCTTTCTTTTAAAAACTTTAAGTGTGGGTAGTCGTTTTAAGATATTTGGCAGATGATTATAAATCTTAACGCTTTCATATATTATTGATTTCTTTGTTAGTGTTAGGCGGCCTTCACACCAGCAATACGCGACGACTACGATACCGAGACGATATTCAAATGCTAGCCACTTGTCCGCGACCAGTTCCTACGAAGACTTTTCACCAAGGCTACTCTACCCCTGCGCAATTTAACTAGTTTGCACAAATAACCAACTTCAGTGTACAAGATGTCTTCATCAAGTGAAGACGATGCAGTCGTAGTGGCATTGTATTATTTAAAAGGCAACTTTTTTCTAATTTAACCTACATTGTAACTCGAGCCGTTTCGGATATAGCAGTATATGTACTTAAAAAATACACCCTGTATACATATTTCTTTATTTACCTGTGCTTTTTGTCTCTGCCGCAATTTCACTCTACGCCTTTTCTGTTACATCTCTTCTGGAATAATCAGATATATACATTCTAATTATATAAACAGGGATATTTTTCGATTATTTCAACAAATGTAATGTTATAAGGGAAAATAATAACACACAGTCTGCTCCACTAGTTTAATCAAAGGAAATCAAATAATCCTTAGACCGTACATGTTTCGAAGGCAAAAACCTTCATCTTCAGCGGTATATTACTAATTGGTTACATGAAGATAAACCCTGATATTGTTTGGTGGTTGAGAAAACTGTAGAACAGAAAAGAAAAAAAAAATTTAATTCATATTTTAAAAATAATTAAATGTAGTGAAAAAATTTTAAATTTTAGTTTTCACTACATTTAATTATTTTTAAAATATGAATTATAAAATTTTTTCTTTTCTGTTCTACAGTTTTCTCAACCACCAAACAATGTCAGGGTTTATCTTCATGTAACCAATTAGCAATATACCGCTGAAGATGAAGGTTTTTGCCTTTGAAACATGTACGGTCTAAGGATTATTTGATTTTCTTCGATTAAACTAGTGGAGCAGACTGTGTGTTATTATTTTCCCTTATAATATCACTCCACTGAGAGATGGACTACTTCCACAAAAAAAAATGTAATGTTATTTTGTTCCTTACTCATGATAATTTTATTGTATCTTCGCGGTCGCAAGGAGACTGAGCCACTCGGTCGCGGGCGACCGGTATCTTTCAGGTAGCGTCGTGATCGCGTCGCCGTTGCCTTGGTGAGCAGGTCTCCATTTGAAACTATGTGCCGCGACTGCAAAGCTACGTCGCGTAGCGGTATCGTCGTCGTCGCGTATTGCTGGTGTGATGGCCCCCTTAGAGTTGGAATAGGCAAGGGCAAATCTGAATTTTGCCGGGTATTGTAATATGTGTTATGTGGAATACTTGGGAAAACTTACTCAATATTATATTAAAGGTAATATTTATTTATCATTATTTATTTTGCAATAGTCAAAACGTATTATGCACAACAACACGACCAAAAAAAAGATTACTAATAATATTGGGCTACTATTGCTCGTCGGGATCGATCTCTATTACAATCTGGATCTATGTCAGGAACAACAGCTACCAGCTACCAATAAACCTTTGTAAAAAGGTCGAAACTCCATGTCAATATAGGGCAAAAGTTCCATAAGGTTATTTTTCTTGTCTTTGTTAATTGCATTTATGTAGCTTTGACAGTCTGAGTGCTGCTGCTTGTTTTCCTCCCAATTTTAAATAATAATACAAATTCGTCGATATAATATTCTATCTACTGGATAATTAATATAACCTCGAAAACAACCACCTGCTGAGAGAACAAACAGATAACTTAACAAGTTTTTAGCGTGACGAAGGTATTTCTCCGTGCACCAGGAAATAACTCTATATATTTGAACATAATTGTAACACCGCCGCCGTAAACAACAGGATAAGTTTACTTATCTGCTTATTACTAAAAACTAATATTAGCAAGAAGTTGAATAACTTAATTTATCATCTTTAAAGCATACATTTTTGTTATATTCGAAAAATCACATGTTCACAGAATACGTGCGATGAGTGATATTCGACTTATTTGCTTATTCACAAAAAAAAGATAATGGTTTGTTCTACAATCATATTATGTAAACATCTCATTTTTGCAAATTTGGTGACTTGTTTGCTTATTCACGGGGGCCAGAGAATTTATCTATGAATTTTATTCTTGATACCTACATGTGGGTGTATAGGATACTGTAGTATTGTAGGGTTGGTATTATTATTTTATTAGAGTCTTTGGGGTTATTTTTTCATACTTCAGGATTAAAAATTGTATATAATAGCATTAATTGCACATACAGGTGTTAAGTCACTTAGGTGTAATTTTTAAATAACTGTGACTTCATAAATTAAGGGTTGTTTATGTTTTAACTGATGTACTTAATGCAATTTTGAAATATAGATAAATTTTAATTTTAATTTGAATCTACAAAACTATTGTTTCCTGGACTAACAATGAAATTACATTTCCACCTTGTCAAAATCGAAAATACATAGTTAAAAGTCAAATATTACCTACTATCTGTAGGGTAACTTTTACCCTTTGTCAGATTTTCCGGGCTGTGATTTTAAATATTAAATTTCTCTCACCCTACAAAATGCTTTAAAACGCAATAAAGAAATTTTATTATTACATTCATAAGTCATTGGAAAGAGATTTACCAAGTTCCATGTTATAAAAAACAAATAAAAATGTATCAAATCCCTATATTATTACAGACCCTGGCGGCACTAAAAGCATATATATAAAAGTTTTTCCAAAGAAAATGCTTAAACGGCGAAAATTGAATAATAATAAAATATCTACATTGTTGTAAAACTGACTGACGTGTCTACTTTAATGGGGTTTTAAAATCAATTTCTTGGATGCAAAAGGGCAATTTGATTTTTGATAAACTTGTCTTTAATAAAAGTGCCTAAAAGTAAAATCATAATTTAACGGAAGTATGGCTGGCAGTAATTTAGACTTTTTCTAAATTACTTTAGACCTGGTATACCATTTTGGTCAACTCGAACTTACACTGCCGTTTTATGTGGGTATGAGCGAAAGAAAAATAATACGTTTGAATGTCCTACAACACATCAATTAGTGTTGCCGACGTGACAAACGCATGGCGAGTCGATCCCTCGGTTAACGAGAGGGGATCATTTCTGCTGGCGAAATCAGCTCGACAGATATACAGAAATATTTGGAACATCATTTTGGTTGTGCCGCGCATGTAATTACACTTAAATTATTTTACATATTTTCCATTTCATGTAGTTAACCAATTAATTATTGCATTTAATAATGCAATACATTATTTTAAATTGTTCGTTTTTATTAGCCTATATGTACAACGTGTCCAAGATAAGGAGGGTCAGTACAGGGATCTCGGAAAACGTAAGGGTTACGAAGGCGGGCAAATGGCAGAAAAGTTGCGCATTTACGTGCCTTATAACATGCCGTTTAGAAACTTTTAAAATTCCGAGTAATGTCGGAGATATCCGGAAAAAACCGAAATTTCGTAAAATGGTTTAATTTTTTTTCTGGGTTTATTTCAGAACGAATTTTAAAGTAAATTGCACTTTTATATTGCCACTTTCTTCGCTCTATCTAACAGCGTTAATTGTTTTGTAATCCGACGAGTCGTCTTCGAGGGACTATCAACTTTTTTTTTTTAAATACGGTCCTGTTTTCCTGATATCAAAATTTGAGAGCTTTTTTTCTTCCGAATGCAACGATGTATCACATATTATGGTTTCATGACGTTTCGAGGGTTTTTTGAACAACATCAGGAGATTTTGGGATACGGTCCTGTATTTCTTCTAATTTTATTAATAATATCTCATAAGTAAACTCTAAATTTTTACGTATGTTGGACTAGTTCAATAAATAACAAATAATTTAATAATAAACCACAAATAAGTGAACAGTAAACAAAATATTCCAGAAACTTTATTTTAAACTAGGTACTGTACGTTGGTTCGGGATTTAAAAGAAAAGTAGGCTTTGAACCAAAAAAAGATGGTGACGTATGGTATTTGTTTCATTTGACATTTCCATTGTGATCGTTGTCAACATTTGAAAGCGTTTTTAGAGATTTGGTATTTTCCAGAAAATATGGAACATAATTTTACAAATGTTGAAAAGTTTGATATTCTATCGGGTTTTATTTTATCTCAAAAAAACTGTTATGTGGCAGAGATGTTGACAACGATCACAATGGAAATGTCAAATGAAACAAATACCATACGTCACCATCTTTTTTCGGTTCAAAACCTACTTTTCTTTTAAATCCCGAATCAACGTACAGTACCTAGTTTAAAATAAAGTTTCTTGAATATTTTGTTTACTGTTCACTTATTTGTGGTTTATTATTAAATTATTTGTTATTTATTGAACTAGTCCAACATACGTAAAAATTTAGAGTTTACTTATGAGATATTATTTATAAAATTACGAGAAATACAGGACCGTATCCCAAAATCTCCTGATGTTGTTCAAAAAACCCTCGAAACGTCATGAAACCATAATGTGTGATACATCGTTGCATTTGGAAGAAAAAAAGCTCTCAAATTTCGATATCAGGAAAACTGGACCGTATTTAAAAAAAGAAAGTTGATAGTGGCCCCTCGAAGACGACTCGTCGGATTACAAAACAATTAACGCTGTTAGATAGAGCGAAGAAAGTGGCAATGTAAAAGTGCAATTTACTTTAGAATTCGTTCTCAAATAAACCCAGAAAAAAAATTAAACGATTTTACGAAATTTCTGTTTTTTCCGACATTACTCGGAATTTTAAAATTTTCTAAACGGCATGTTATTAGGCACGTAAATGCGCAACTTTTCCTCCATTTAACCGACTTCGTAACTCTTACGGTTTCCGAGATCCCTGTACTGGCCCTCCTTATCTTGGACACGTTGTATACCATGAAAAATAAAATATTGGTATGATATCTATCAAAAATATTTAGGATAATTTTGGGTATTGGGACAAGTTGGTCCGAATACAAAAATGCTTAATGCCTACCTAACAAACATTTAAAGCCTTATTTAATTTGAAGAAATAGTCCATGCTTAAAGTTGAAAGTACGGTAAAGAAAGAAAAAACTAAAAGTCTTCCGCCACAAAATTTAATAGAATAAAAATTCTTAAGGGGTCTCTACATGTTTCGAACGTAAAAACGTTCATCATCAGGAGACAGAAAATTTATATAATGCTGATAGCTCAATGGAATTAAAAAATTGATGTGTAAGAAGTGACATACCTAATATTATGAAGAAAATTGAAAAAAGTTTTTTGACATTTTTACATACTCTACTACTACTACTAGTATGTTTTAACTTCAAGTTCATTGGTAGGGATTACCACTTCAATTGCCACATTGGTCCCATTTAGGAGGCGGTGCAATATAGGCAGCCTTTCCCTATAAAGATAAAGCCTAGATGTTGACATTGTTTTTCACTTTGGTGTTGGGAAGGACATTTCAATAAAATATATACGTGACACCTTATTGAACTTAACAAAATGAAATGTATGGGAGTAATGCCAGTATCATCGTAATGAAAGTAATTTGAAATGTTATTATTGGCGTAGGCAGAAAGAATCAGGGACAACAATCTCTGAAAGAATAACTCCTAAGGGTATCCGGGGAGCGAGCGTCCGGGGATAGTATAGTTACAATTCTCACAAAAATATTTTTTATTATAATTTGAGAAAAGTTTTTGACAAACTTTATACAGTGGCGAATGCACAGGGGTTTTCCGTATATTTTGGAGACCCCTGGAGCTTTTATTTGAAGACCTAGCAAAAACTTTAAATTACCAAAGTTGCATGATTTCTCCTGAACTGCCAGAATTTGTTATCGGACAAAACAAATGAACATCGTAAATTTGTTTAATAATGCCAATGTCGATTTTTTTTAAATGGAACACCATGTATATTAATTTTTTTTAACTCCTTACTCTTTTCTGATTCCAAATATGTATATAATATGTTATATGTCTAATTTAGATGAATTAGAAAATCTATATTGGTGTGAGGAAATCATGCTAGAACATAATGCGTATTCAGTAACAATAAATAAATAATGATAATAATTTATGAAACAAACATATAACATATAAAGGGTGTTAATTAATGTCATGCAGATATTTCAGAGGGTGATAGTACTCGTCAATACAAGAAAAAAATGCAAGTATATACATGGTCTAAAACGCGTTATTTTCGTTATACAGGGTGGCAAAGTTTCAATTTTTTTTCTGGTATCTTGCGTTTTCTCTCTTATATTCTGCCATAATTGTTTCAAATTTGGAACATCAACCCTTTTTTAAAATCTCTACAATAAAGTATCAAAATTATCGGTCGCAGTATACAGGGTGTTACATTTTCTTGAATCGGCTACAATATTATCTTTCAGAACTTTTTTTTTGGCTCCCTGTATAAATTCCGGTATGAAATTTGAACTCTCCATTCCTTTGTTTAGCGTTCTGGTCTCTTGCACTATTTTCGTATCTGTGACCGTTTTCGATTTATTTGCAAAAATAGCCATCGATGGAAATTAAGTGTATTCGAAATAACGCAATAATAAACGGCTAAACGGACAATATTATCGTCAATTTCTTGAAAAGGAACTCCCAGGGCTTCTAGAGGAGGTACCAATTCTTGTCAGAAACCAAATGTGGTTCATGCACGTTGCTGCACCACCGCACTTCAGCATAGCATAGAGGTGAGAAACTTTCTCAATCAAATTTTTAACAACCGTTGGGTAGGTTGAGGGGGCCATGGCTGAGGTCATGGCCCCCTAGATCCCCAGACCTGAATAGCCTGGATTTCTTTTTCTGGGGACACCTGAAAGCATTAGTGTATCAGACCCCAGTCCAGGCAAAAGAGGATTTAAGAAACAGAATAATACCTTTATGCGACATCATTCGCAATACTCCTGGAATATTTGGCAGAGTCCGTCAGTCCATAAGGCGAAGACTTGATTCGTGCATTTTAGCAAGAGGCGAACATTTTCAACAGTTTTTATAATTTTGTTTAATTTTTATTTGATTAACTAATAAATTGTTTTGTTACACGGCCTTTTACTCTGCGTTATTTTGCCTACACTTAATTCCATCGATGGATATTTTTGCAAATAAATCGAAAACGGTCACAGATACGAGAATAGTGCAAGATATCAGAACGCTAAACAAAGGAACAGAGAGTTCAAATTTCATACCGGAATTCATACAGGGAGCCAAAAAAAAATAGTTCTGAAAGATAAAAATGTAGCCGATTCAAGAAAATGTAACACCCTGTATACTGCGACCGACAATTTTGATACTTTATTGTAAAGACTTTAAAAAAGGGTTGATGTTCCAAATTTGAAACAATTATCGCAGAATATAAGAGAGAAAACGCAAAATACGAGAAAAAAATTTCAAACTTTGCCACTCTGTATAACGAAAATAACGCGTTTTAGACCATGCATATATTTGCATTTTTTTCTTATTTTGACGAGTACTATCACCCCCTGAAATATCTGCATGACATTAATTAACACCCTGTATACATATTTGGAATCACAAAAGAGTGAGGAGTTAAAAAAAATTAATATACAGGTTGTTCCATTTAAAAAAATCGACATTGGCATTATTAAATAAATTTACGATATTCATTTGTTTTGTCCGATTACAAATTCTGGCAGCTCAGGAGAAATCATGCAACTTTGGTAATTTAAAGTTTTTTCTAGGTCTTCAAATAACAGCTCCAGGGGTGCTCCAAAATATACGGAAAAACCCTGTACCATAAGGTTATTTGATCAATAACTTCCTCAATTACTCTCTTCTTATGTAACTTAATTTTTATTAAGTTTAAATTAAGTTTAAAATAGCGCTATCGATAACTATCGATAATGTGACGTTTGTGAAGTAGTGAGATGTACTATCGAAAAACTATCGATTGTTGACGATAGGTTAAAAAAACTATCGTTGGCATTCGACAGTTCCGTTTCTCTAGTTGTTGGTTCATTCGGCCGTGTTGACAACAATGATCTGGTTTTATATAGATCTATAGATAAAACCATAACAAATGAACTTATTGACAAAATCGTAATCCACCCTGAAGTAGTAGTAGTAGTAGTAAAGGGGAGGCTTAGCGCCAAGCAAGTAGGCCAGTGCGACCCTTTTTGCCAACCCCATTTTACGTCTGGGTAATGTCAGCCAGACGGGACCTACAGTTTTACGTGGGTTCCGAACCACAATTTTTACCGGCAGATATTATTCTCGGCACAGTTTTTACGGTCCTGTTGTAACACCTCTTGTCCACCACAGACCTCGACGGGGGAAGCCTAATACGTCTCCGTGGTGCGACTTGAAGGATGTTGCCGCAGAGCCCCCTAATCCATCGGGATCCAGTATCACTCCACGGGACACACCGTACACCGTCCGTATTACCAAATCCTTTGATTCGGGGCGTCCCCCAATCCGTCTGGATCGGTAACAGACATGCGTCCCTTTTTGTGGGTCACTAGATCCGTTACTTGGTTCAGGAGTAGCTCACTTCTCGACAACATGCCGAAGGAACACCCGAATGATATCGGAGGCAGCCCGAGAGCTCCACCGCTATATCGTATCGAGGTCGCCTTTTACTGCAGTGTATATTTTGCCATTGAGAATGCCAGTGTGTGTTGTACAATGCAACACTACGAAGTACGGTGGCCTGGTCAAGCAAACTAAATAAGTCCGCCAAACCTGCCTGGGATCAAACCAGGTACCTTCGGCATGCGATGCGAGAACGCTATCGCTGCGCTAGGCCGCCACCCCACCCTGAAGTAAATCAACGTACAAATTCCGCCCCTCCATTTTGTTTGCCAAGCTTACGCTGTTAGAGTCGATTCACTCAACATCATGAAATGAACCTTGTGCACAGAGCTTGCATAGCCAGGGGCTATGTTCCAGAGGCATGGAGAACAGCAAATTTTACCTTCATACCTAAGCCCGGACGTGTAACATACACCGAAGCCAAGGCATATCGACCCATAAGTCTCTCCTCATTTTTACTAAAAGCGCTAGAGAAACTTATAGACAGGCATATTAGAGACAGGGCGCTCATGAAGGAACCCCTTCACGAACATCAACATGCTTATCAACCAGGCAAATCTTGTAAAACTGCCTTACACAACCTAATAACAAGGGTCGAAACAGCGCTATATCACAAAGAAATTGCCCTAGGCGTTTTCATTGACATACAGGGGACTTTCGACAACGCCTCCTGTTTCGCAATGATGTCTGCCGCAAAAAGACATGGAGTCGACGATACCACACGAAGATGGATCCACAACATGCTTCAATACCGGCAAATCAAAACTAGCTTACAAAGGGATACTATAAAGGCCGATGTAACGCAAGGTTGTCCGCAGGGAGGGGTATTGTCACCTCTTCTATGGAACTTGGTGGTAGATGAGTTACTAGCATATCTTAACGCAGAGGGCTGCTACACCCAAGGCTATGCAGACGATGTGGTAATACTCATCATCGGTACACATGCCACTATATTAGCAGAGCTTATGCAAAGAGCACCAAACATCGTTCAACGCTGGTGTGAGAAGGTAAACCTCAAAGTCAACGCTGCTAAGACTGCAATATTGCCATTCACCAAACGAAGACAGGCAGGGAACTTTAACAACCTAAAAATCTTTGGTGAACAGATAAAAACAGTCAGCGAAGTCAAATATCTAGGACTAACTCTGGATGCGAAACTGACATGGAACCGACATATCAACAATAACCTAAACAAGGCAAAAATGTGTCTAATGAGATGCAGAAGATTGTTTGGGAAAACCTGGGGACTCAAACCGCAGATGGTGCTGTGGTTATACGTCACAGTCATCAGACCCCTGATGACATATGGGTCTGTAGTTTGGTGGACAAAAACACAGCAAATCACGACAGCCACAAAACTCAAGAGTGTACAAAGGCTAGCCTGCTTGTGTATCACCGGTGCAATGATAAGCACCCCTACCGCAGCAATGGAAGTTATACTAGGACTAACACCACTAGATATACACATCAAAATGGAGGCCAACTGCAGCGCTTCTAGGATGAAAGAAAATGGGGAATGCTCCAACGCCCCAAGAAAATAGGGCACACAAGAGTCACGGACCTTATCAACGACGAGCTCTTGGAGATGCAAACCGATCGCATGAAAGCGAGATATAACTTTACAAAACCATTTAATGTCAGGTGCGACCCTGATATGTGGTCCAAAAGAAGATCTCCGTCACTAGACAATGGCCTAGTTTGGTACACTGATGGATCGAAAACGGCCAACGGAGTAGGCGCAGGTGTATTTGGGGAAAGACCCAGAATGGAAATCAGCATCCCTCTGGGAAACTACGCCACAGTATACCAAGCTGAAGTTCATGCGATACAAGCATGCGTACAAAAGAATCTTGAAAAGGGCTACCACGACCAAAAGATACATATCCTGTCGGACAGCCAAGCTGCCCTGAAGGCTCTAAACTCCTTCCGATTTACATCAAAAATCACAATGGAGTGCCTTAACGACCTAAAAGACCTGGCAGCCAGAAACAACAGGGTTGAACTCCTATGGGTTCCTGGCCATTCAGGGATAAAAGGCAACGAAAAAGCAGATGAACTGGCAAGAACCGGATCTGCTCAAAATTTCAGGGGCCCAGAACCCACCCTTGGAATATCAAAAAAGGCAACCAAAACAACATTAGACAGTCTAGGGGCGCAAAAACAACATCTATCTCGATGGAATGGTACACCTGGCCAGGCACACGCACGGGCTGTCATCGATAGGCCCTCGAAGAAGCTATCAGCTGAATGCTGCTCTTGACGCGTCCAGCTAAAGCAAGTGACCGGCCTACTAACAGGCCATTGTCACTTAAGAAAACACCTTCAACGAATGGGAGTCTATAACTGACCCATTGAATGTAGACTTTGCGGCGAAGAGGATGAAACCGCCTCCCATATCATATACAGCTGCGAAGCGCTAAACCGTAAAAGATTCAAAATCTTCGGAAACATTCGACGTGGCGATAACCTCCCGCACGACAAACTTGGAAGAAAACTACTGGACCTCGTAGAAGGAACAAATCTTTTCTAACAAGACTGGGGCGCACAATAAGCCAGAAGGCTGCAGTGTAAGAAGCTTGGGCCACACGTCGAACCCGACCCCCTCCATATGACAAAAGCCATATTCCAGCTAAATAAAATACATTTTTGCATTTTTAAGGACTTTTGTCATATGATATGTCGGCCATCTTGCAGGTTTACTGAGTGAATCGACTTTAAAAGCATTAGCATGATGTGGGAAATTTAAATCTTTGGCTAAAACCTTATAAAAAATCTGCAGTATGGCAACACTACAGATCCCCCCCCCCCCTGCCAAAAGATGTGACCACCACGACATTGGACTAAAGCCATAACGACGTTGATTAATTTGTTTTCGTTTAGAAATTCCACATAAAATGTATCGCAGAAAAACATCGATGTTTGCGATGCATCGAAAGAAACATTTTAATAGAATTAGAATTATAAAACAAATCGCAAATCTAATTCGGAAAATAATTATGCTGCAGTCACCCTTTCATAGGTGAGTAAGTAGGAAGTTGGGTTATTTGTAGATTAGGTTTAAACGATAGTAGCCATGTCACATTCAAAGGTAAATCCACCGTAATTCCTACTCCCTTCCCCACCCAGCTCTTTACCGCCATTCTCCTACAAACGTTGTCAACACATTTTAATAGCGTTTATGAATGATATGTGTCATCCAGATCATTAGTTAACAACGTCGCGCCGCGCCCCTTAACTGAAGCCAAAGATAAAAGATATAATCAAGATCGATAGGCAACGGCAAAATATTAATTTACAAATAAAATTAAGGCCAAATACATCGACAAATTTCAAATTGCCTCGATACATCGCATTGTAAATATCGATGTATATCAAACATCTCTATTTCCGTTTGGTATGTTTTTGTTGTTTCTTTGACAGCGGTTTAAAAAAAAATTTCAGTTTATCGGTTTTGTGTAATAATTGCTGTGTTTTTAGGGTTTTGTGCTATTTTCCGAAGGCTAATTAAGATGTGTCGCAAAAACCAACTCAACAAACAATAATAAAATTAAAGTCTAAAAAAGTGACTTTAACCTTAGTTTTTAACTATAAAGCTCGACAGACCGCTTTACATAGTCAGAAGTTAGTAATTTATACCATCTAAATTAGGAGAAATATTCGTTTATATGACATAAATTTATAATGAGTGTTTATGAAAGCCTAATTTGTGGTTTTAAAGAATACTGCAGGCCCTATGTACGGCCTATTACTCCATAAAATGGTTCTATCGGGGTCGCTGAATTAATGCCTCGCAACGAATTAATAGCCACTATTAGGGAATCCAAACCACGTGACTTTAAATGACAGTGGAGGGCAACTAGGGATGCGCCATACGATACGATATTTTTGAGTATCGATATTTTACCTTCCGATATTGTGTATCGATATTTTTTATTCGATATATAATGAGTATCGAAATATTTTACTCAGTATCGTTCAGATAGTATCGATAGATCCCAAAATTCCAAAACCCACGCGTCGTTCGTGCTGCATTTGCTACTCTTCTCCCTCAATCCGCGCGCACACAAAGTTTTGGCTATCCTTTCTTGGTATACAGAGTGTCAGTATTGCCTATATTCTATATACCTATATATATTTGTATTGATCTGGATCGATACAAAAGATCGATACTTTCAGCGTATCAGAACATCCCTAAGGGCAAAAATCATTAAGCCACTTGCACCAATTATAAAGCAGTATTTGCCAACCACTGTCATTTTTGACACATCGTTGGATTGCCTAATTATAATGTAACTAACCTTACTTTTTGGCCGAGTTCAAATATACCGTTTTTTTTTTCGTTGTTCCGGCATTTTGTATAGCTGCTACGCGACAGGCGCGGCCCTTTTTATTTCGCCGAAAAGATGAAAACTGATTATTTTAAAATGGAGAGGGTCAAGCTCCTCCTTGGATTATTCTTATGTTCCCTACAAGTGGGAAGATTACCACAGTGCAATGAACGTTACAATCATCATTACAGTTTTCTAAGCCAAAATCTCTTTAAAGACATAATTTTTGGAAGATACGGCTTTATATCCGGTAAAAATCACTTTGAGGACAAAATATTGGGGTATAAAGAAATTATTTAAGTCATAACTATAACCTATTTTATACTTTAAAGCCTTCTGGGCTTTAAGTACAAAATGTAAGACTAATATAGGGTGTACATCACCTCAGAAAGTGTTCACATTATAACCTGGCCACGAGGATATATTAAAGACAAAACAAAGTAAATTGTTCTTCATTTATGGGCCTAATAGATTATTGGGCCCAATCTAAGGTAAAAAATATGGGCGTTTATTACTGACTTTCCTTAGACCTAACTATCAAGTCGATTTACAAGGTAATTATCTACTCTTTTGGACCATCTCTCGGGCCTCTTATATTTTCCCTCTTTGAACACGTATTAATAAGTTCGAATCACTTTGTTTGGACCAAACTGTTAGTCTCTTTGACCGTTTCGTCTAAAAAGCCGATTTGAAGGTAAAAAATAGACTAATTTTTACTTAAATAGGTCATTTTCTCCAAATGAGAGGTCTCCAAGGCTTTAAATGTTTGTTGGGAAGTATGCGAGAATTCGGCAAATAATAAATCCACAGTTACGTTTCATTGAGTTATTTATAGGTTAGGTTTAAACTATAGTGGCAAGGTATCATTCAAAGGTAAATCCACCTACTCCCTGCCTCACCCAGCCCTTCACCACTCCTACGAACGATGTTGTCAACACATTTTATTAGCGTTTATGAATGACATGTGCCATCTATAGGTACAAGCTAATTGGAAGAGCCTATGAGCCTAATGAATAAAAATGTAGCAATCGCTTTTTCTTATAAAAGTAATTTCTTGAAAGTCAATGAATAAAAACTAAAGTAATGGCTTTTGCGGCCAGCAATTGCCTAAAAGTGCAGGAATAGCTTCTAGTCAATGCTTTTTCTTAAAAAATAGAAGCACTTGCTATCGTTTGCTTAAAATGTGATGAATAAATTAAGGAATTGCTTTTTCTAGTGTGGCAGTTACTTTCAACTTTTTAAGGTAGGTCGATCACCTGCATCATTTGCTTTGTAGCAGTCAACTTTAGTTCTCCGCAGCATACACGTGCGTTGCTCTTAATTTGTATCTTCAATAATTATGGCTGAATATATGAACGTACGTAAAAGAAAAATCCACAGTGTACGTAAAAATTGCAAATATGATGATTTCAGAAAGTTATATCGATTTGACTGCGAAAATGTTGAGTGGTAGGCAAATTATTTGTTGACTGATACTGGTAAAAGGCGAGTGGGTGCACTGTCGAAATTAAATAAGATTAAAGTCTTTCTGCGGAAATTGTCGGATCCGGGCTTTCAAAATTCTGTAGGTGAAGAACTCGGTGTTCACCAAACTACTGTCTGTAAGACTTACACTTCTATTATGGAAGCAGTTTTGGAGAAAGCAAATATTTTTATTAAGTGCTGAAGCTGTTGTGGAAGCTAAACGGTTGGGGTCAGAGAGATTTATTTATGTTTCTTCAATTTGTGAACGCTTGTCTTTAATTTCTTTATCACTACTATCCCTTTCCTCATTTTCACTGAAATCTGCCATATCACAAATATAAGTTTCCTATTTTCCACAAAAACGTTACAGATTACTATTGTACTAAATAAATAGACCAAAGTTGTTTTATTTTTTTTTTGCAAATTAGGCACCAAACTGAACATGAAATCTACAATCTGAACAAGTGGATAAGCCACGTCTGAACTTCTGATATCAAATTATATTATTATATATTAAGAGATCAAATTATTTAAAAATATTAAATAATATACCTACAACCTTGTTATTCAAACTACTAATTTATTGTTTTGTTTGTTTTCATTTTTTTAAATAAGAAATTGTTCTCACGATCTTTTAAATTGAATGTTCGTTTATACGAAGGAAAAAAAGCTGTAACCGTTGCCATAAATCATTCTTTCACCTTTTTCTTATTATTTTCTAAATCTTTGTATTTATCCTTTTCTGAAAGATGAAATATGTTGCTGTAAAGAACGATTTTTTAAGCGATGGTCTTAATTAAATTTTTAAGTCAGTTTTGAAAGTAATCTACCAACGATTGATGTTCTTTTAAATTAAAAAAAATTAATTAATTAAACATTAATTTACAGTTACCAGCTCCGATTACAGCTATGTTATGTATTAATAAACCTAGAGTTAAATTAGGAAACAAGTGCATGATGTTTTTTTACTGATTATAAGTTATCTCTTAATATAGTGACGATGTTACTTAATACATCAGGTTTCTGGTAGAGACGACTATTTTCAGCTTGTGAACATTTTTAAAAAAATTTTTACCTGTTACAGTAAAAAAAGCAAAATAAATAGATATTTTCCTAACAAGCGCGGAAAGTAATATTTTTCCCTCGCGACTGTAGTTGACCCGAACGACGCGGAGCGGAGTTCGGGCATTCGGTTATGAAAGAATTTTATTCGATATGTTTTTCTTCTGATTCTCGGAGTCCTCCAAATAGCCCTCGGCGACAGTTAAGTAGTAGACTTCCAGCCACCGAGGTGTTTTATGTTGGTTATCCCTCAGTGGCGGCTCGTGACATTTAGATGAGGTGAGGCGAATTTTAGGTGTCTGACCATATAGGCAGTGTTACCAATGATAATTACTGGGAAAGGGATTGCGCCACAGGCGCAATAACCGTCGGAGGCGCAAGAATTGCGCCGCAGGCGAAAATTTTTCGCGACCACGCCCAAAATCAAAAATTCACGCTGAAAAAAAATTCCTGGGAGGGGTAATTACCGCCCCTAAACCTATAGCATCTGTATCTTTTTTTTGTTTTTCCAAATACTAAATTCTGATTTTAATTTTAAAAGTATTAAGTCCTTATTTTGGGTATTGGGATAAACGTACAAAACCTAAGGAATTCTGAATATGCTCTTTAGAGGCGTCGTGGATTTTAACTGACCTGAAATTTTTTTTAAAATCTACATAGCCATCAGAAGTCCACACGTTTTTAGTTTTTCCCAATAATAAGCACGGCCAACAATATAAGCGCTGTTTAAAAACACTACCACAAATCCAGGTATGAGTTCCGTACCAAGAACTTTGGAAACTGCGGGTATATTGTTTTCCGTCTTTTTTGTCTTTTTTAAGAGTACTTATCTGAGGGGTAGGCCTCTCCCAGCAAATAATTTCTCGTTTTTCTTGTTCGTTACGTCTTGAAAAAGACGTTTCCACAAGGGACATCACAATATCATGACACGAATTCATGTTCACGTCGAGAAAAACACGCGAAACTGCGGCGAAACACTAATCAAAATCTATTCCCGACTAAAATATAAAAACTATTGAATAAAATCGATTAACTGAAAGCTCTGGGAACAGTGGGAACCACCGAATAAGTAACCTGACCCCTGATCTGATCTACGCTACGACCTACGACCGATGCAATGCACATGGTACAATAAACGGATAATATGCGCAATACAAACAGCGGCGAACTTATGGTCGCCTCTGAAAGCAATAAACAAACGTGTATGAAGAAATGAGATAAAGATATAGCGTAAGTCGGAACGATGCGATGTCTTGAGTTTTTAAATGCATGGGCAGTATGGGAACAACGATTTCGAGGCGATTATTATTTCGCCGTAGTGTGTCATTGCACTTACTACGTTATACGCAAAAATAACGTTTTCGTTAATAATCAAAAACTATATGCATACGTAATACTGATTTGGCTTTGGCCAATGGTAATGTTTATTTTTATTTCGTAAAGAAGATAATATTTATGGAAAAATTAGGGTTAATAAAATTTATTTTTTTATTAATGAGTTTTTATCAAAAACCTAGTGAGGCGGCGCCTCACTTGCCCCATCTGACGAGCCGCCACTGTTATCCCTTCACCTGAGTCTGCTAGAAACGTTGCCAAAGAACGCCTGAAACTGTGTCCTGTATAACGTTCCGGGTTAGGTAATTAATTAATTTTACTTTCCCGCACTAGTGCGGGAAAGTAACACTTTCAAAACATGAGCGCATCTTCTAATATTTTCAATAATGGGAGACAGTTTTTTATTGACGTAATCTAATAACCACAAAATTTGGATACAATTGTATACATTAACATGCGTATTCACAAATGGGGTCTAAATTTAAAACTTAACTAAACTTAAATTGACAGTTCTAGGTTTGAAATAATTAATGTCAGAATAAATGAACTAAGTAGGTATTGTTTGGTATAGCTATTTACCTAACAAGTGCGGAAAATGAATTTTTCCGCACGAGTCTGCCGTTCACCGAACGACGCGTAGCGGAGTTCGGTTAAGCAGCCGAGTGCAGGGAAAACATTTTCCCCACGTGTCAGGTACAATAGTTTTTCTACAGACGTGTGGAAATAAGTAACACACATATTTCAAAGAACTTTAATAATTTTTAATTAACTATAACAATCACATACATATGTAACAGTAACTAATTCTGAGAAAAAAAGTAATAAGTTCAAGTTATAATTGATATATTATTGATTTTGACATAATCGCGCAGAAAAATAGTGTGGAAAAACCAATTTTTCGCACGGATTTTTGACATAATCGTGCCGAAAAATGTTTCCGCACTAGTGTGGAAAACCCAATTTTCCACATGGATATCAGTGCGGAAAATTGATTTTTCCACACGTCTGTAGGAAAAATATTTTTTGTAGAAGTAGTCCATACTTAAAGTAGAGTTAAATGTATAGAAAAAAGCACAACGTCTTTCTCCACAAGTTTTTTAGAATAGCTAGGCAAACCTAGAATAATTCATAATAATTCGACACGTTTCGAGTGTAGAAACACTCATCATCAGGAAAACAATGTAAATAGTACAGTGCCGATGTTGTTAGCAATAGAGAAAATAATAAGTGGGATTGAGCCGTAATGGAGCTTTCAATCGTGTACACAATGAATAGTCAGAAGACCGACAAGACTTCAGCACACAGGAAAGGGCTAGTGCATAGGCCCTTGGGCAGAAAAATGAAGAGAGCAACAGAAAAATTAGAGAGTTTTAACAGACTTTGTGAAAATCATTTACGTATAAAAGTAGTGAAAAATCTTAAGTTTCATTAAACTTTGTCGGGGACATGTAAAAGTGGTGAAATGAGAAGGAAAGAAATAGGAAAAAATTGTTTTTCGTAAAATTCATCATTTAGCTTGAAGTAAAATGCTGTTGGGGTACCAGGCTTGTTACGGCCCAGTTACCCCGGCAGGAGTCCAAGCAAAAATTTTAAAAAATCTTTTAAATTTGATTTTGAAATTGATAGGTATTGTTTTCTTTAGTAGAATTAATACTAAACTGCTGCACATAATTATCGTTAAAAGAGCATTTTTTAGTCAAATTTGATACCGTGTAATTCCTGATATACTGAACTCATTTCAAAAAGCTGGTCACATTTTAAAAGGTATTTTTATCCTCTATTGAATCATTTGTAACAACTTCTTAGATTTTGACCGGGGGCTATAATATAGGGTAAAACAAAATGTCGTGCATTTTGAAAAAAATTTCACTTGCTCCCCATTTTGCAGGAAGGCCTTGCTGATATTTTTTGAACATAACGTTTCATAGATATTGATCATACCTCGGGACCTTTTTGGGATTTTGCGAATAGCTACTGTCGTTTTCGAAAAAAACAATTTTTTCGAAAAATTAATTTTTTTTTTTAAATTTATGTTTCTACACCGATTTGCTCGATTTTGTAAAGTGCATCATTTATGAAGTTATCTTTGCTAACTTCTATCCCTATCCTCCTCAAATAAAAAACTCACCCTGCGAATATATACCTACAATAGTTTTATTTAGGAACTTAAATCAAGAATAAAATCAGTTCTTTGTTCATTATAATGATTCATGTAAAAAATAATAATCTGGAGTGCTTCAAACAAAAATATTCGGCGGATGAACATTTAAAACCTTGTTGGACCGCCTCTATTTAGAAGGACGTCCCTTACTCTCTCGGGCATAGAATCCACTAAGACGGTAATCATGTTTTGCGGAATAGCTTCCCATTCACGCAACATCGCATTCACCAATTCTTACAAATTTAGAAATTCATTCCCTTCCCGATTCATACGTAACTTAAGGTTACTCCACACATGCTCTATCTATAGCAGTGGTTTTCAAATTTCGCTAAATCCCGGACCCCCAAAATCGGATTATAGTAACATGCGGACCCCCATGGCTAGGTAATCTTTAAAAGTACTAAAACAACCGTTTTGTAACTTATTTAAACAATATTTTATTTATCAATACAGCGTATTTTCCTTAAAAACAATAATAAACTTTTATTGTTTTACTATTGGGCGAGTTATTTAGTTATTTTTGTTTTATTTTTCCCTTGTGCTCTGTGGGTTCGCGGACCCCCGAAAAATACGCCGAACAAACCCGGACCACCATTTGAAAACCACTGATCTATAGGATTCATATCAGGCGACCTAGCAGGCGAAATCATACGCGTGATATTGTTTTCCCTAAGAAAGTCGTTCACGATTCTTGCTCTATAAGAGCGAGCATTGTCGTCGACTAAAATAAATTATCTGCAAAGGGCAAAACAATATCTTTCAAACATCTTTCTCTATACGTCGCGGGATAGAAGTTAGCAAAGATAACTTGATTAATGATGCACTTTACAAAATCGAGCAAATTGGTGTAGAAACATAAAATTAAAAAAAAAATTAATTTTTCGAAAAAATTGTTTTTTTCGAAAACGACAGTAGCTATTCGCAAAATCCCAAAAAGGTCCCGAGGTATGATCAATATCTATGAAATGTTATGTTCAAAAAATATCAGCAAGGCCTTCCTGCAAAATGGGGAGCAAGTGAAATTTTTTCAAAATGCACGACATTTTGTTTTACCCTATATTATAGCCCCCGGTCAAAATCTAAGAAGTTGTTACTAATGATTCAATAGAGGATGAAAATACCTTTCAAAATGAGACTAGCTTTTTGAAATGCGTTCAGTATATCAGGAATTACACGGTATCAAATTTGACTAAAAAATGCTCTTTTAACGATAATTATGTGCAGCAGTTTATTTTGGTAACAACATCCGGGTAAAAGTATTTATTGGTTAAACAATTTAATTGCAAAAAATCAAATTAACACGGGACGTTATACCTATGGCGTACCTACCGAAACAAGATCTAAATATTTTGATGAACTAAATTTAAAACTCTTTAGTGAATACTGGGTCTAATGGTCTTATTAATTGTAGATTTATCAATATACATGGTGTAAGACTTACAAATATTTGATGTAAATAAACAGGCTATTCAACATGGCTTAGTTTATTCTATGTGAAGTCTATGGATGAATCCAATACTCTCATGAAACTATTTTTTTTAGACAACGGCCTTTTGCATTAAAAAAAAATATCAACTACGAGAATTTCTATCTTTTTATATCGACTAAAGTTTATAATGAAAATTAAATTTCACCGAAACTACTTTAAAATAGCCGAAGAGCAGAAGCAATTACAAATGCGTCTAAATTAGTTTCACAATAATTAGAAGTTGGACTTTATAGCTGTAGAACTTTCAATTAATTCATTAATTAGCACCGACTGCACCAAACTATAAAATTAAACTTTTTTAATGACCAAATAGGAAGTATAAAATTCTTTAGAAAAGCAGAGTGGCGACACGCCGTTACTTCAAAACACATCATTAAATCAAATTGGAATTGTAATTGTAATTAAATTGGAATTATAAAAAAGTTGAAGCAATTGGAGTTAAGGAATGAAAATGCATAGTGTAATAAAGGGTGTCCCAATAGGAACGCACATTTTGTATGACGCGACATTTTTATTTTATTCGCAGTAGGCCAACAAACAAATGATAAGAGTCATGTAAATAGTTTGCGATTAGTAGCCATGGAACGATATACGGTCGAACAACGAATTATTATTGTTAAAACACACTACAAATATGGAGAATGTTTTGCGGAAACAGTTCGAAAATTGCGTTGCATTTTTGCGCCAAATCACACGACCGTTCAAAGACTACTTAACAAATGTAAGCAAAATGGTTCTGCCGTGGACGTGAAATCACCAGTGCGTCTCCGTACCGTCATTTGGTGTGAATTCGGACAGTAGTGGCGAAGGCGGACAGAAGCACATGTTCTTCTGTTTATTTCAAGGGCATCTCAACGGCTTGTTAGTATCCAGCGAATCTTGCTGGATCTCATCAGTAGTATTTAGCAGGTGTTTGTGTGTGCTTGGCGCTCGAAGAAGTTTTGTCCAGTGGCGTACAGGTAAGATTTTAGATAAATTAGTTTTTTATTTATTTTCCAAGCGTTGAAAAGAAACTATTGTCGAACGAAAATGTGAAGGTATATAACATTCGTTTTGGTAGTAAAATGTCGACTAATGTGTGCTTAACACTTGTACGTTATACGAAAAGCACAGTGTCTTTAGTTTTTTTTTAAATAATTAATTTATAAAAAATTGTCCTTAGGTGGGGTGAAAGCGGACAGAGATGGTCAGGCATTATAAGAAAAAGTTGGGGATTAATTTTATGAACTACGATAAAGAAACGGTCAAAAGGGCCCTAAGTGACATAAAAAAGGGCAAAAAAAAACTTAAGGCAGGCTGCCGAATATTATAAAATACCTAAATCTACTCTGCATGATAGAAATAAAAATAAAACTTTTAAACCACCCAAGATATCCGACCAAAACGAGTAAAAAAGTTAAATGTGTCACCCGGTAAAGGAGTTCAGAGAAAGGACCTGGATGTGCCATCTACCAGCACTAATTACAGAAATGAATTATTAGAGAGCAGCAGTGATGCTGGCGATTTAAATAATAATGACGTCGTAGAACTGCAAGCTATCACTGATACTGAGGAAAACTGTGATCAAGAGAGTTTAGAGACTGATGATAGTATTGATATTATACAGGGTACTTTTTTGTTTGTTAAGTTTAGCTGTCCCAAAAATTCCTATAAATATTATGTTGGGCGTGTCTCTGAGGTTATTGATAAAAAAAAACTTTCTATGTTAATATTTTACGAAAGCAAAATACCGAAAAAACAGGGATCCATTTTATTTACCCGAACACCAAAGATTTAAGTCTAATCGAGGACCATCAGATTTTTAAAGTTCTTAAAAAAGTAAAATTCTTGTGGCGCGATAGGTTTCAATTTCCCCGCGTGGAAAAATTTGACGTGAGAATTGAATAACTTGATTTTTAAGTTTGTAAAATTTTTGATTTCTTTTTGATTTTGTTTGTCCGACTTAGCCTCACAGTACGATTGAACATAAATTTTAAGCAAAATAAAAGTGTGTCCGTCTTTCCCCGACACATAGGGGTGAAGCCGGACAGTCTTTAACCAAAAAAAAGAAGTGGTGGGGGGTAAAATTTTTGTAATTTTCTTATGACATTCCATTGTAGAGACATGGAGGTGTCTAAATTATTTTTTTGAAATTTTTTGCACCACAGGTGTGGGAGTTACCGACAAAAAAACACAAAATTCGTCCGAATTTACCCCAGATGACGGTACTAGTCGCTCTGGCTCTGATGAAAACATTGCCGCAGTGCGTGAAAGTGTGGGCGAGAATCCGGGAACATCTATCCGTCATCATTCACAGCAATTGCATATTACAAAGAGCACTACCCATCGAATTCTCACAAAAGATCTTCATTTCCATGCTTATAAGATTCAATTGACGCAAGAATTGAAGCCACTGGACCATGCGACACGCCGTACATTTTCTTCTTGGGTATTGCAAAAAACACAAATGAATGTCGATTTTTCGAAGGATATGAGGCACACTTTTATCTTAACGGCTTTGTTAATAAAGAAAATTGCCGGATTCGGGGTGAAGAAAATCCTAGAGTTACTCACGAGAAGAAAATGCATCTATTAAGAGTCACTGTTTTGTGTGGAATTTGGGCAGGTAGAGTGATTGGACCATACTTCTTCGAGGACGAGGCAGAAAATGCAGTAACTGTGAATAGCGAATGCTATCGTAACGTGCTCACTGAGTTTTTATGCACTGAGAGAAATGCATTATAACCCTTATGAGAATTCTTATAAACATCATAAGGATATTTAATACTATTTGGGACAGCAATACGTGCTAATAGCATATATACACCAGATATAGTTAAGACCAGTGCATAAGAGTAAATAGCTATATTATACTGTTTATATGACATGGATTGTAACCCTAAAGGTTTGTTCCATAGCCAATATAAATCGTGCTTATACTCATTATACATCAGTTGAAAATGAATATAATCCAGTTTTATAATGGGTATAAAACTGTTAAGTTGCTAATACAAAATCGTTTATACCAACTAAACAGTTTTATATCTATCATAAAACTGTTTAGTTTGCTAATACAAAACGGTTTTATACTATTTTTTTGGTTTTTAAAATTTTGCCCTCTATGGGTAGGATATAGATTTTTGAAAGGATTACAAAAAAAAAGGTAAACATTACAAAGGTCTTTATTAAACTTAAACAAAAACAACACAAATAAGGCAATTTCTCCTTAACGCTTACAAATACTAAGGAACAACAAAAAATCTGAAAGCATAAATACAGGTTACCAAAAATACTATAAATATTTACACTTTATTATGTCGCTTACAAATTGCTAAATACAGACATTACAATTACAAAACTAAGACCCAAACCAAATATAAGTGAGTTAGGGTTATTATTATGGGCTAGCTTATCTCAAAATTCACAAAAATTAACTAAGGCATACGTATGGAATTATTCCGTTTCGTCCAATTTTATTTTAGTTGTATTCATATTATATATTTTGCAAAAAAAATAAAAATAAAATAGCTACTGATTTGGAATTCTAGGATTAGAATTGTAAGTTATTATAATTGTCTAAATTATTTTATTGTTTACGGCATTTTATTATAAAAAATAGTAAAAATGAATCGACAGTTATAGATTTTTCAAATCATTAAAACTCAGTTATTTGTGACTTAAAAATGCATTTATATAAACATTTAGGTTAACAATTTTACAAAATTAAAAGATCTTTTGATTAATCGTTATAAACTATATATTTATAAGACTGGCAATCTTATTTTCTATAGATATCAGTCATCAGTCATATTATACGAAAGCAATGCCAAAGCTAATATTTGTGAATTTTAAGATAAACCAACCACACATAAGTAATATAGGCACTTACCCCCTTAAAATGGGTTGGGTTTGAATTTTGCAAACTATAACAATACATGATTATGTACAGTTGAATATGTTATCCATATTTTATTATTTTATACAATACATACAGAAAAAGTTCAGCCACTAAACACACAATCCGCGGAGCCCGGGGAACAAAGCAAATGGCCACCGTGTCTAGTGTAAATATTTGAAGTTTCCCCCACTCATCGCAAAATAGAAGTGTGTTGCATACCCATTAAGAGGAAGTAAAGTGAATTTAAGCGTGTAAAGTGGGTTTACGCGCCCAAAGTTTTTGAGAAAAAAGTAAGGCCGATATTGAAAAATGGCTTTAAGAAAAATTGTTTGGTACAACATTCTACACCCGGGAAAGTCATTTTGCTTTTGACCAATAAAGAATTGTTTAAGATATTACAAAATTACTAAAAATAAAAAAAAATTATAAAAAAAATTTTGGGAATATTTTCGATCGTCATTTACTTTTCTGGATGGCGTATTTAAAGTAGAATTTATTTTCTAAATATCAATTTTTATTTTTCTTTTCGTTTGACCAGCAAAACGTTCGGCAATTTTCATTGCGGTAAAGGGTGTTACTGCTCTTAAGAAATGTTTAATATGAACCACTATTTTAAATAATACCACAAATAAAGCGTTTTATCATTGGTATAATCCTAAAAACGATTATTTATTTCCAATAAGAATATTTTACTGAAACACATTCTTACAATAAGTGGCTTATATGTAGTATTATTGTGTCTTATTGTACGGATAAATAACGAGTTAGCAATTCTATCTGTTGTTTGTTAGTTAATTTTTTTGTTGTAGCTAAAGACTGTTTAATAGTAATTATTAAAAAGGTTGCTAATACAAAACGGTTTTATACTATTTTTTTGGTTTTTAAAATTTTGCCCTCTATGGGTAGTATATAGGTTTTTGAAAGGATTAGAAAAAAAAAAGGTAATTCTATAAGATAATTCTTAACAATTCTGTTTAATTAGTCGATTTCCCTCTGTGTGGCCTCAATTCAATAGTATCGATGTGGAAGCTATATATGGTATCAACAGGATGGTGCGACATGTGACACTACACGCGAAGCAATTCAGTTGTTGCAAAGAAAGTTTCCCGGTCGTATCATTTTACATAATGGTGATCAGAACTGGCCCGCAAGATCATGCGATTTAACGCCTTGCGATTTCTTTCTTTGGGGTTTTTTAAAATCACGCGACTACGCTAATAAGCCAACCACAATACCACAGTTGAAAAACGAAATTAAACGCGTGTTTAGCGAAATTAGGCCGAAATTGTGTGAAAAACTAATTGAACATTTCTCGAAAAGGATAAGAGTATGTCATTAAAGTCGGGGAGGTCATTTGTCAGATATTATTTTGCACGTTTAATTGCAGTGCATTAACTTTCTATTAAAATATAAATAACACTTACTTTCAAATAAATTATGACTTTTATTTTACAATTAAAATGTGCGTTCTTATTGGGACTCCCTTTAGTTATTTATCAATCAGATTTTATTTAGTCGCAACTATAGTCCAATGTGCAATTCCCTTATCTGCATGTGAAAAAACCGGTAAAACCGGATTTGGAGTGAAAACATATCAAATACCTTTAATGATCAAATGCTTTTTATGAGGAAAACATAATGCGGACTCCGTAATATTCTCGGTATAATTATTTTTAACGCATCTGCTTAACAGTTCCATTATATCTTAACGATCTACCAGCAGATTTGAAATTACCTTTACTCTTCTTCTATGCAAATTTACTTGCTTCCCGAATTTAAATTGGACACTAAAAGTGTTATTACATTTTTTATTACAAGAAACTGGCAATTACTTTGTACCAAAAAAAAATTCGTGGTTTTAAACCGTTGGTTATAGACTTAAATTTTAAATATCTTGAATTCTCGTCACGTAAATCAGAATTTTTCTGGCTGCTGATGAACGAGCAATTACAGCTATAAAACACCATCAAATATTTATTCATTTCAGTAAAAATAATTTAAGGATGTGGGTACGAGCGGTTGTGTTGCCTCATATCAAGCGGAAGGTATCTACTTCGATCCCGGACACGTATCAAATTAAAAATGTCTTTATTTCATATTAATAAAACAAAATTGAAATAAATTACCATATCTGGTGGCGATATTGTCGCCTATCAGAATGGTAGGCGACTGCAAAGAAAATTTATAGGGCTAGAAATGTTAACTCCTTGTTAAAAAATCGCAACACAGTAGAGAGAGAAAGAAGAGAGAGTGAGAGCGGTTTAAGTGTGCCTGCTGGCCATCAGAGGCGCAATGGCGGGAAATTTGAACAGCGGTTTTAGAAGTTTTTAATTTTATTATTATTAATTTTTGAACGAGTTTTTATTGATTTAATTTGTGATTTAATATAAATATTATTAAATTACAAATTAAATCAATAAAAAGACGCACAAAAGTATTTATTTTATGCATGGAATAAAGGCACGGTTTTATATTAACCCAGATTTGGAAAATAAGGATGGAAGCATTTTAGCGTAAATCATTTTTTCTACGTTTATTTATAAACTGCATTCACAACCACAGCAAAAAATAACTGTTTAGAATAAACTAATGTCCTTACAAGCACGTAGCCAGGGGGGGGGACCAGGGGGTCCGGACCCCCCCGAAATTCTCAGAAAATATATTTTTTTCAGCAAAATAGGAAAATAACACATAATATTATACATAATTTAAAGAACATAATTTTTAAAATAAAAATTTAAAGTTTTCTATATATAATATCTACGTTTTTCGGGTTAGGCTATCGAAACTAAGAATTTCCAAGTTTTGAGAGTCAAAAAAAGGGCGTGGCACCTAAAAATTTTTGCCTGCGGCGCATTTTTTAAGAAAGAAAGACAGAAAGGCCACCCTCATCAAAATCCGAAATACGCCACTGCCGGACCCCCCCCCCCCGAATAAATTTCCTGGCTACGTGCTTGTGTCCTTGGGTTACGTCTCGCAGTTCTCACTCATCAGGAATTGTCTCAATTCATATAATATATCACAAATACTGTATAAAACACAGGCACTAGGATGCAACGAGACACGTACTAAGACATCCATAAACTATCTACAGCATTCTCTGAAACGAAAGAAACAGTATCGGGTTGACATTAAATTTCTCTGTAATATATGGCCAATGTCCAAGTATCTACCTATCGAGTTAGCTCAAACCATTATCTTTGTGCCATCATGTTATACTTCTAATATACTCAGTAAAACAAAAATGTTAAAATTATAATTTCAATAGCCTAAAGTATCTGTTCGTAACTGATAGCTTGTTAGGCACAAATGTGTTGCAGTTACCTGCAGGCTGCCCAGTGATATTTTGTTACATTATTTTGACAACAGCACCAATTTGACTCTGATGGCTGCAACTTGAGATAAATATGACCTTGTGATGCGAGGTCGCCCATTTCAGTTTCACCGGGGTGGGCGAGTGGGTTATGTAGCTTAGATGGTTTTGACTTATGTTTTTATTTTCTACTGAGAGTGTTTATTATTTACTGCGCCCTTATGGTGCGCTATCTAATCACTGAAACACTAAATGATTTGTTAAGAGATTTATTTGATGAACAGCAAAGCAATGAAAGAATGAAATAATGAGACGAAATAACGACTTATAGAGTATAAAACGGTGAAATTAAATAGTTCTCAATAAGGAGAGAGATTGTCTCTTTTGACTTTCATTAGAAAGGTGTTATTCCAGCAAGTTTAGGAAAACAATTTCCACCTAATAGATAACTCAACAAAATTTACAAAATAAACAGTTAAATAAATTACTCAAATAACACTTACGCAATTCGAGCAAAATAGATTGGTTCTGGTACAGAACTCTTCATGACTTCAAAAATTGCTGAATTTAATCTGCTTGCTTCCTAACGTTTCGCTAGCACGAGTGGCGAGCTTCGTCAGAGGTCCTGCCATCTCCGGTGCTGGAAGTAGACTGACGAATTCTCCGGCGCAGATGGAATTTATACTGGTGGGCAGGGGGCGGAGCTTGTTCCGCTTTGGTTAACTTCGGGATATCTATCGGCATTACTCGGGAGTGTCTGAGGATAGGATTCCAGATCTGGTTGAGCCTGAGGGCCGCGAAAGCCTAAACCAATTTGTCAAACGGGCAGAGTTTACTCTTACACTTGAATAATTGTTACTACTCTCTGAGTAAGTGATCCTTCGAGTTTTTATACAGTTTTGCAACCCCTACGAAGAAGGGGTTCCGTTTTCTATGTCAGCAATAATTTTTCATGTTAATGAAAGAGGGGATATCCCTAGATGTACTATTAGAAGTGGAACTCTTTATTCCAACCGATTACAAACAATTATTTCTTATCAACATTCGTCTACATTACTCCTCCTATGAAACTAGAAATGTCCCTATCTTTGTTCTATACACTATCTTTCCACTACACCTCTTCTTATCAAGCTCAACGCCCACTAAGAGTCTTAGCACTACAGCGATGTACGAGATGAGTAATCCATCCTTAAGGATACAAATTCATATCCGACATTATGGCGGAAACATGGTTGCTCATATACAACCACCCAAATCTACAATATCTAAATGTTCATTTAAAATATATAAACAAATCGATAACCAAATTCCTAAGCTAAGGAACAGATAGAAAAATGAAGGGAATGATAAGTACCGTAAGGTGGGTCTACTTGCAACAGTGGCCTAACTTGCAACAATATGTATCGAGTGTAAATCTGGCTCTCCTACTACCCTAAGTTGAGTCGGACCTTAACCACGGGCGTACTTATATTTAGTGCCAACCAGTCGCTTCGCGATTGAGCAGTTCCAGCGTGGAAAAACATAAAGTACCAACAAATTTGGGGGAGTTAACATTATCGCCGATAAGTACACAAATTCATTCTTATATAACTTTACCTGCCCAGACCTTATTTAGAGTGAGATTTGCATAAAATTTGGATATGATGTGCGTAGATGCTTAAACTAAAACATTAAATATAGAGTTTTGGGTTACGTTAACAAGTTTTCCTTAAAATAATTTTTTTTAATTGTATGTCCAGAAGGGGGTTACTTGCAACATGCCACGACGTTATAAAAAACAATTAGGGAGTAGACCGTACAAAAATTACTTCGAAAAAACATTAAAAAATGCATTGAGGGCATGCATGTATTTTTCAATGTTACATAAGAAAAAGTTGTTTACCTTTGTATTTATGAATTAAAAAGTTGAAAAATCGCATTGTTTTATTTTAATATTGCTTAGGGAGTCAAATAGTTTTTTTTTTTTGCATTGCAAGTAACCTTATACGCACTCCTAAATGCAACTAGCACTGAAAAAACCTGTGTGTTGCAAGTATTCCCCACCACGGTTTAACTTGCAACACCCAGATTTTTTTTTAAATAGTGAATATATAAATTTTCTTTAAATTTTCTACCATGAACCCAAACTAGACAATAAGGCTAAACTTTTTACAGTAATTCGGTCAAATTCGATAAAAGAACAACAAAGATATCGAAGAAAGAAGTTGAAAAGTGTTGCGAGTAGACCCACCACCTTACGGTATAATACTAAAATTCTAAAAATAAAAAATAAAATATAATTTTTTTAAAACCATTTCCTTAAAAACCTGAAGAAACCTAAGATCTCTTCTATCCATTTATTGCTCGGTTAAATGCTGCTGGACTGGGTGCAATCTTCACCTCGATGCCTCGAATATAAGTGATGCCTTGGAATATTAAAAAGTTCTATATTCCGGGTTTCGCGATTGTGCACATCAGAGCCTTTGGTTAAAAGGTCGCTGAAATAAATTGGGATACCAGACGAATCAATACGAAACACTAACCTAGTCAAATGTAGCTCGAAACCCTCTTTGCTGTTAAACCAGCCACAGTCTATAAGACTGAAAGTGAGTGATTAAATTTTCTTAAATTATAAACAAATTCAATTCAATTCAAAACGTCTATTATTAAATCTATATGGGTAATTTACAGGCGTAGTATAGCTTTACCCTACTACTACTTAACCCAAAGATTACCTTGCTATATTAGTAATGCAACCTAATTAACTATTAATTAGTATATCTAATAATTTACTATAACAAATCTTAAACAGGCGTTTTGAATTTTTTGTAGGCTGTTTTTATCTTATTATAATAAAGCGAGCCAATAAACTACGTCACAGTGTCAGGTTAGATAACACAGGAGAGTCAGTTAACATTAGCTTTAGTTAAGTGCTTACAATATTTCGGTGAATGTAGAGAAATCGCAATTTGTAAAATGACTTTCTAGTTAAAATGGAAATTTAACTGCTAAATCGAATTTCAGAATCAACACCCAGATTCTTGCACTTGTTAACAGGTTTCAGTAATCTGAACGCTTACGATCTGAACCATTTTTATTGTAGTATTGCTAGCGCGTTGGCAATAGAAATAACACCAATAAATTATCCTAGGAGTTACTTGGGTATAGTGCCTGTGTCTAATAAATGTTTCTTTGGACTCACCTATGTTATGGAAATAAGGGCGATGTTTGGTCAAATCAAAAATAAATAATATGCTTTGGGTTGGGATAAGCTCTCTTTGAGAATACTCTCTGCCTAACCATTAAAGGTCTTACAGGTTTTGGCTTAAGCAATAAATTTCTTCTTTGTCACAGGCATTTTTTCGTCTTGTTCAAAGCAAGCTATAATAGTCCTACTTTACAAGGGCGAAGGTCATAATACTCCCTCAAATTTTCGACCAATTGCGCTACTTCCCACCCTGTCTAAAATTGTAGAAAAAATTGTGAAAGTGCGGCTGATATGCATTTCTCAATAAACACAACCTCTTGTACTTCCAACAGTTTATATTTCAAGCTTCGAAGGGTACGAGCGATGTCATTTTCGGGTTTCTTGGGAATCTATACGTGTCCTTAAACTATAGTGAGGCTGCAGTGGCAGTGTTATGTGATTTGTCAAAAGCATTCGATTACGTGGATCACCATACTAAAATGGGTCTTTTTACTAAATCACAAAAAATCGAAATTTAAATGTTGTTTAGGAGAGCGGTACCATTGAATGGCCGCCACGATCGCCGGACCTTCAATCTTGTATATTATTTTCTTTGGGTCACATAAAAACCAAAGTTTACGTAACAAAATCAGAAAATTTAGAGGAACTTAGGCAACGACTATACACGAAATTCGCCAAATAACCCCGGTTATAGTATGTACAGGGTCATTCCCTATATATTGTCCCATATGCTAGCCGCTTTATTAATAGAGATGTCAAAAAACTAAACGAAAAAAAGTTGTAGATCTTGATCTTAACTTTCTAAAAAAATTATTAGAAAAAACAAAAGACTGATGGAACTTTAAAATTTTAGCACAAATTTTTTTTTTTAATGGGACACCCTGTATATTATTACATACTTGGATAGAGCTTTTTTTCCCGATTTCAAAAATATATAGTTTGACACATTTCTGATAAGCCGTTTAGGAAATATTTAAATTAAGTTTTGCTTTAAAAATTATTAAAATCACACATGGGCTACAACTAATCCCCATAGTATAGCAGAAATAAAATTCCAAGGTAGAAAAAGCTTCCATGTTTGGTGCGGTATAGTTAAAAATAAAATTATTGGCCCTATATTTTATGAGGGCTCCCTTTCTTGACAAAGATATCTGGTATTTCTTCACAACGAAATAGAAGCTCGTTTAGAGGATGTGCCAGTCAATGAGTACTATCAGATGATCTGGCATCAAGATGAAGCTCCGCCACATAACATGGTCCCTGTGACAGAATATTTAAACAACCGCTATGACGACTGGTTAGGCAGACACGGCACCATTCAATGGCCACCCAACAGCCCCGATCTTACTCCATTAGATGCTTTCCTATGGGGTTATCTAAGAAATCAGGTATATGCCGAGAGAAGCACAAACTTGCACCAATTGAGACAGAATATTACCCATGAAATCGAAACGTTAAACAACGACTACCCAGAATACATTTCAAATGCAATTAACAAATTGGAAGATTTTTATTGATTGTATAGATCATGGCGGTCATATTCAGCAATTGTAATTATTTTATTTTGTAGATGTTATTCCCAATGGTTAAATTAATTAATGAATTATAATATACTTCGATTCATCGTTTAATTCATCCATAGCTACCTCGATTTTAATATAAATTTTTAAAGCAAAACTTAATTTAAATATTTCCTAAACGGCTTGTCAGAAATGTGTCAAACTATATATTTTTGAAATCGGGAAAAAATGCTCTATCCAATTATGTAATAATATATAGGGTGTCCCATTAAAAAAAAATTGTGCTAAAATTTTAAAGTTCCAAAGTCTTTTGTTTTTTCTAATAATTTTTAAAAAAAGTTAAGATCAAGATCTGCAACTTTCTTTATTTTAGTTTTTTCATATCTCTATTAATAAAGCGGCTAGCATATGGGTCAATATATAGGGAATGACCCTGTACATAATGTCAAGAATAAATTTAACTTTCGATTAGGAGTATGTCAAGAAAAAAATGGGCAACATTTCCAACAATTTTTACAATACAACAAATTGCGTCTACATTAACAAACTGCAAAAGTAAATAGTGAGTTGTTGACCCTTTTTTATGTCCTTTCCAATGAGCTCATCACAATACGTATCTTTACATTTGAAAAAAAAATTGAGGGCGGTTTCTACCTACAAAAGAGGGATACATTTCATGAAGACACAAATATACAGGGTGTTTTGTAATTGAATGTCAATAATTAAGGGGGCGATTTTTGTGTTCATTTTAAAAAGAAAACTTCATATGAACGTATGTCCTAAACGTCTTTATTTTTTATATACAGGGTGGTAAAGTTTTCAAAAATAAATAGTTTTTTAATAATATCTGTAATACCACTTTAGATATTTTAATGAAATTTGGCAGACATGTACTATGTATTAAGAAGCATTATTTACCGTACAACATTTTTTTTTATTTCCACCAGTGGCGTTCGTACGGAATTTCACCTGCCTATTTTGGCAGACATTAATGTAACGCTACTGATTTCTCGTAAAAATAAATTTATTCCTAAAATCCCCAATCATTTCTAAATATATTTGATCTCTTGAATTTTTTCAATCCGATGCACGGTTTTCGCTTAAAAAAAATAAAAACCTTTTCTCTGCATGATCATAACAATATCGTTAATATGACAATATCACCATGCACAGAAATAGATTTTATTTCTTAGATCAAGTTTGCTTAGAAATGAATAAGGATCGTCTGTTAATAAATCAACTACAACCTTTGTGAAAAAAAAAAGAACATACATAGAAACTAGATAAGTTGTTGAAAATGCCCTCCACCTTGAAGGATACACGCTTCAGCTCTTTTCCTCATATTGTCGCGCACTCTTTGAAGTATACCTTCAGTATTTCTTATTAACTCGAAGGAAGCTCTTATACGATCTTTCAGCTCTTCTAAAGTGTTTACTGGGGTGCGGTAAACCAGACTTTTAAGATGCCCCCATAAGAAAAAGTCCAAACTATTTAAATCTGGGGACCTAGGCGGCCATGGTTGAGGTCCGCCACGACCAACCCATCGGTTATTAAATGTTTGATTTAAATATTCTCTTGCTAGAACACTAAAGTGAGCGGGCGCACCATCATGTATGAACCATATTCTGTTTCTTATTAAAATTGGTACTTCTTCTAGCAATATGGGCAAATCCTCCTCTAGAAACCGGCGATAATTATGGTCATTTAGCCTTTCTGGCAGGAAAAAAGGTCCAAGTAAATAATTTCCAACAATTCCACCCCAGACATTTACCGAAAACTGTTCTTGCTGGTTACATTCTACAACTGCGTGGGGGTTTTCGTCGGCCCAAATATGGTTATTGTGAAAATTTCTGATTGCGTTTCTGGAAAAGTTAGCTTCATCTGTAAACATTATTTCATGGTCAAACAAGGGATTATGCGCAATTTTCTTCAAAAACCACTGACAAAAATTAACACGCAAGGGAAAGTCTCGGGGAAGTAACGCTTGGACCCGCTGAATATGATACGGGTACAATAAAAAATCGTGCAAAATTTTCCAAACCAGGACGTGCGAGATATTCAGATTATGTCCAATTTTTCTAGTACTTATTTCAGGTATTCATCAATAGAATTTAAAATTGCTTCTTCAATTTCTGGAGTTCTTACAGTCCGATGGGATCCTTTTAATTGATTATTTGCCATCAAAGTACCTGTTTCAGTCAACCTTCTATGTACATTTACAAATGTTCGCCTATCTGGTATGACTCTATTAGGGAACCGCTCTTGATACAATCGCCTAGCTTCCGGCGAACTGCCATCAGCCAAACCATACATGTAATGCATATCTGTCAACTCCTCTTTAGTAAACCCGACCATTATCTTTCAAAATAACAATACTCGGATATTTTAAACACCAAATTAATAAGACACGAAAAACCGAATTTAAATATTGATAAACTGTCAAACAAAATAATGACAACCGCCCTGACAACAGAATTAATAACTCTTACAGACACAGCCTACAATAATAATTTTTGAGATCCTTATTTATTTCTAAGCTAACTTGATCTAAGAAATAAAATCTATTTCTGTGCATGGTGATATTGTCATATTAACGATATTGTTATGATCATGCAGAGAAAAGGTTTTTATTTTCTTTAAGCGAAAACCGTGCATCGGATTGAAAAAATTCAAGAAATCAAATTTGTTTAGAAATGATTGGGAATTTTAGGAATAAATTTATTTTTACGAGAAATCAGTAGCGTTACATTAATGTCTGCTAAAATAGGCAGGTGAAATTCCGTACGAACGCCACTGGTGGAAATAAAAAAAATGGTTGTACGGTAAATAATGCATCTTGATACATAGTACATGTCTGCCAAATTTCATTAAAATATCTAAAGTGGTATTACAGATATTATTAAAAAACTATTTATTTTTGAAAACTTTACCACCCTGTATATAAAAAATAAAGACGTTTAGGACATACATTCATATGAAGTTTTCTTTTTAAAATGAACACAAAAATCGCCCCCTTAACTATTGACATTCAATTACAAAACACCCTGTATGTCAACCTAAAAATAAACGCAGCCGTATAGTTCTGTATTTTTTCAGCAAATAATACTTAATTCATTCCAGTTAAATATTCCACCTTGGCTATGAGAGCAAAGAATTGGGTTTATGATATTTTTAGTTTGAATTGTGTATTCCTAAATCGATAAACAATTTTATACCTTTGAAATATCAGACAAACAGAATAAGTATATAACTGATTAGTAATTCCATAAATGTATCGGTTTTCCAATTTAGGTTAAAAAAAATAGCAACCAGTATTAATCAATGTATATAAAAACTTACCTAACTTATAAAAAAATTACTCGTGGGTAAAGATACTTCTTTTAAAAATTAGTCACGTTTTGGCTTTATTTTTCGTAAAATAATATCATTTACACTTTCAAGGCGAGATAGGGTAAAATATCAGGTTCAGGTTCATGATACCAAAATTAAAGAAAATCAGTTGATATAAAATACGGATATTTTATTCCTCAAAATTCCAGACGCAGGCGAAATAAAAAATAAAAAAGGGGGTTACGGAATTGACAAAAGATGGTCGGCAGCACGGAAACCATCTCGAGTTGATGGTACATGAAAGCGCTACGAGTGAAGCGAGCGGAGCCCTATTAGTATAACTTACGTATTGACAAACTCCAAGTTTCAGTGGTGTTATACCGGGTGTTTCTCAAAAGACGTTCACCCCTATAACTTTTTTATTTTTATAGATATTAAAATTAAATTTTTGAGATTATGCATAAGAGATGAGTCATTTGTCATCATGCATTTATTGGCACAATTTTTAATATGTTAGCACTTCCGGTTTGACCGGAAGTGACCTTGACTTTGATATTTTAAATGGGACATCTTGTATATTTTTATTTATTGAGATTCTTTTGAGTAAAATTACACCACACTTGTCATTTTTTGACGTGTTATAACATTTTTATGTTTATTTTTTATTTTCAATCTAGAGTGCTACAAATTAATTAAATCTGTTATTTTATAGTTAAGTAGTACCTATATGAAAATTAAAATTATGTCATAATAATTGACTTTCTAAGTTTCACCCAAGTAGCATTTTTAGACACATTACGGTAAATGTGTCTAAACTGTTGTTTCTGTTTCCGACACAAATTGGAAATTGTTGGCAACATGTATGGAAATATTTTCGAAACGTATACATTTTAAATGGCGCATTAGCACGTGTTTCCAAGTGGTTGGTACGGGCTGTGACTTTCACTGTTTCGACGCAAAATCGAAACTTTTATCGAAAATGTTTCGAAAAATTTTCAGAAATGTTTGGAACATGTTTCCATAAATGTGTCGAGTGAGAGTTCATTTTACAAAGAGAGGGCGCTGACTGTTGGAATTGTAAATTGTCAAAATGGAAACATTATTGAAACAAATAATTAGATATGTAATATCTATCTCTCTGCAGGTTGTAAAATAAAAGAAAGTAAACAATATGATGACAGCATAATTTCGCCATAATGAATTTGTCACCAGAGTATTTTCTATAAGTGATACAGTTTTTTCGTATGGTTTATTGCAGAGGAGATCCAAAAATCGTTGACGAAATAAATTTTATCGTGCAATTTAGTAATTTAGCATTATATTCTTAAGACGCTCCCGGTATATTGACATTTACACACAAAATAAATACTTTGTCAAAAAATAAAATCTTAAATATTTTTAAAATTTTACTTAATTCTTCTTTCAATTGATTAAGCTAGCAAAATGGAACTAATGTAACCACTTTTTTACATTTCAAATGACGCAGGAAGTTAATTAAAGTCCATTTTAATAATATAAAAAATAATTTGTCAAAATGGCCGCCAGAAAGCGAGAATTATTCTGGTCTAAAATTGAGTCGACACACAATTTCTAGTATTTGGTTTCTATAATGTTTCGATAATCATGTAGCTATAATTCATAGAAAATGTGTCGAAACATGAAGAATGTTTCGATATTGTACCGAAACCATGCGAAACAAACGTCGCTAAAGTAAAAAATGCACAGTCCCGTCAAGAGGAAGGTTAAGCTTAGAAGCATAAAACTTCTGTATTCCGTCACGGTTTACACTACCACTTTACACTTTCTGTGACATATAACCTACAAAATTGGTTTGTACTTTGTTGAACGTTTAATAAACCTTTTGTAAAACCTCGAAGAATGTTTAAACTGTTGTTTTCTTCCCATATTAACAAAACAAAAATGTATAATTTATAGGTTATAATCGTTATAATCGTTATAATCGAGGTTATAATAATAATTGCCCGGGTGCGGTAGTGTAAAGGTTTCTGGCAGTTTCGAAAATTATTTTCTGCGCAAGTTTCGTAATTAAATGGATATCACTGTTTGGTAAATATTTCAAAGCAGAAGAATACCAATTTGTTTTGAATCACTTAATTCGAAAATGTGTCGCTACAATTTGGGAGCACATGTCGTCGTTAATTTCACAAAGTGTCGTATCTCATTTATTGTAATTTTTCAGGACAGAGGTTTAAAGATTTTCGTAAGTTTTGGCTTTCGATAAAAGTAAAAAAGCGTTTGTTTTATAATATCTATTCGGTCTTGTGTTATAGTGTTAGGACTTTGTTTTGTAGTTTCATGATAAAACATATGATATGATTTTTTTACCCTGAGTTAAGAAGAAAAAAAATAGATACGACCATTTGTGAGAATAAAATTTTACCTGTATGTTGAGATATGTCTTTGTTATTTATGATAAAAAATATTATTTTATAATAGAAAAATAAGGCAAACCCTTCGAAATGAACAAATTTTATTTTAAATACCTAAAATAGAATATAAATATACAAAACTATCTTGACGTAGTATGTAAAACAGGTAAATGAAACTTTGCAGGCATTTTTATGCAAATATTGAGGCTACATTAACTAGCAAAAATACAAAAAGAAATATGAACACGTAAAAATGGGTAAAAAAAATCGTGAACATTTAATTTTTTTAATGTGGTAGTAAGTTTTTGTTTGTTAACTATTCCCTTCTTTCTTTGACTCGGTTCGCCTTCCTTTTTACTTCCTTCCACTTGATGCTGTTCAGGCTGCAAGTCCCTATTAACATTGGTTATTCTTGTAGTTTTCTTTTTTAGTATACGTGTTGTATGGTAGTCACAATGTGTATTTCACTCTTATTGTCAGAAATTGCCGTTTTCTGATTACTTAAAGATTCACTCAAAATCAAAGCCCTGATTTGGGCTAGAGGTACATTGTCCAAAGAATCCTACAAGGAATCGACATCTGAAATGTCCACGTGGTTTCTAAACTCACTCACAGACTTGACATCTAGCTTGTTCACTTCCTGCGTAGGTACAGGTACATAATCTGAATTATGTTCATCGAAAATATTAATGTCGCACTCCGTTAAGATCACTTTGCCATTATACCACTTTTTTCGTAAAACATTTTTACTTTAGTTCCTTTTTTTAATGCACCACGAAACATAAGTTCACTTGATAACACAACATTTTTTGTGCCATTCTCCCATAGTACAAGTGCATCCATCGTAAAAATGTATTAATCTCACCGTCAAATATGGCTTTACTGCGCCCGGCTACGTTTAAAACTAGACTAAAAATGCATAATAATTGCCGTAAAATAAAAGACCCGGTCAAGTATAATACGAGTTTTAACTCGTCAAATTGAGATACGTCGGCGACCTGCACAAATCTATTTAAAAAGTAAATCTCACAAACCGACCTAACTCGAGTTAGGTCGGTTTGTGAGATTTATAAAGTTTAATATTATGAGATTCGTCACCGACCAAATGTTAATTACGAGAAAAGTATAGCAGGTAAAGTTACGACACTTTGTGAGATGAAAAAGGTTTATATAAGGTAAACGTTTTCGATCGTATCTCAAAATAGCGATTTTCTGAGATACGTCAGTTTGTGAAATTAACGACGATGTGTCTAAACACAATTTTATAATATTATATAAAAATGTTTCGAAAAATTTTCTTTTGTGCGTTTCCTAAATGTATCGACACTGTAGTTTGGAAAGTATTTTGAAACTAACAGTTCTTAATCGTTTCTAGTAACTAAATTCGAAAATGTGTCGCAAAAGTTTCGAAACACATGTGTCTCCACACAATCTAAATAATTTTAATCGAAAATGTTTCGAAACGTTTCTCAGCAAAGAATTTGTGTCCAATTTGTGTCTATAATTGCTACTTGGGCACAAGCGTTTAAAAAATGAAATTTGGTTTTCATGACGTTTACTCCATTTTTTCAAATGGAACAATGGTGGTTCACTAGGATATTTAAAACGAGCATTTTTTTCCAAAAATTTGATACCATACACTTTTATGCTATTTTAAAAGTGACACTGAAAAATTTGCTTTAAATCCCAATCGCAAATTTAAAAGCGTTATGCATTATTGCCGCCCTCTTTTTTTTAAAGAAATATAAAGGCGGCTTTGAAAAACAATGGAATGATTTTGCAAAGCAATATGGCTTTAATTTGTTGTTGTTGTTGTTGCAATGTCATTAGTTTATAAATCATACAATACATAGAATCTTGCGGCTTCAGAATAATTTTCCTGGTAACTGTAAAAATTAGGAGCATATCAATTTGTTCATTTCTAGTAAAACTAACCATTTTATCTGATTTACAATGTAAGTTTAATAAACGAATGACATTACAAACACACAAAGCCGCCTTTATATTTCTTTAGAAAAGGCAATAATGCATAACGCTTTTAAATTTGCGATTGGGATTTGAGGCAAATTTTTCAACACTTTTAAAATAGCATAAAAGTGTATGGTATCAAATTGTTGGAAAAAATGCTCGTTTTAAATATCCTAGTGAACCACCCTTGTTTTATTTGGAAAAATAGAGTAAACGTCAAGAAAACAAAATTTCATTTTTTAAACGCTTGTGAAACTTAGAAAGTCAATTATCAATTATAGGTTAAGTTGATCAGGGGGGCATCTTAGGATGCCCCATCTGGACTTCGCCTATTTCAGAGTAGTACCCTTAATTTTTTTTTATTTTGAACCTGTACTGGAAATTTTTTTATTCTGAAATAAAGACATTTATTATTATTATTATTATTATTATTATTATTATTATTATTATTATTATTATTATCATGACATAATTTTAATTTTCATATACTACTTGACTATAAATTAACAGATTTAATTAATCCGGTCAAACCGAAAGTGCTAACAAATAGAAAATTATGCCAATAAATGCAGACTCATCTCTTATGAATGCATGGTGTACTTTTAGTGCAAGTACACACAATTTCCCTTAAAACCTGTTTTTCTGGATGAAACCTGGATATACAGGAAAGGGGCTTTTAGCCAAAGTTGGCAAGATGATACTCTTCCTATGGTTACAAAAATCGTCAGATACCTTTTCCCCTTAATAAACTACTATTTCTGACTTCATTAACCGTATAAAAATAATAAATATTAGAAATTTTAAAAAACGCGCTTGTATTTTACTTGTTCACATGTGTCCGTCTTTATACAGTGTGTGTATAAAGTCTGGAAATGCCTTAATAACATCACAATTTACTGGCCGATTTAAACCAAATTTGGTACAGTTGTGTAAGAGGATCTAACGCACCGAATGACGATATTGGCGTTGTTGCCAGCTTTTTAGTTTGTCTGGAATTCGAACGAATTTTATATTTTTAAATATAACACCCTGTATATTTTTACATTTTTAAATTCCACATAAAATTATAATTATTTTTTATTAAATGCATTATTAGTCTATACCTTATAGTTTCCGAAATATTGACTCTCGAAAAGTGACATTTTTGAAATTTGACAGCTTATAACTTTCTAACAGTACGTCTTAGAGCAAAACGGCTTACATGTCCCTATCTTCAATTTTTATTATCTTCCCAAAAAAATCAACTTCCGGTTAAACCGGATGTAACTCGACAGCAGGAAATATAGTTGTTCCGGTTTAACTGGAAGTTGAATTTTTTGGGAAGATAATAAAAATTGAAGATAGGGACATGTAAGCCGTTTTGCTCTAAGACGTACTGTTCGAAAGTTATAAGCTGTCAAAGTTCAAAAATGTCACTTTTCGAGAGTCAATATCTCGGAAACTATGAAGTATAGACTAATAATGCATTTAATAAAAAATAATTATAATTTTATGTGGAATTTAAAAATGTAAAAATATACTGGGTGTTATATTTAAAAATATAAAATTCGTTCGAATTCCAGACAAACTAAAAAGCTGGCAACAACGCCAATATCGTCATTCGGTGCGTTAGATCCTCTTACACAACTGTACCAAATTTGGTTTAAATCGGCCAGTAAATTGTGATGTTATTAAGCCGTTTCCAGACTTTATACACACACTGTATAGATCAAGCCTAAGAAAAATCATAACCTTTACCGCCGCGCCAGTAAGTTAAACTGACTGAATTAATTTACGACGTACCGCAAATATGGAGAATATGGCGTAACGGTCAGTCAGAGGTAACAGACTTTTTTTTATTGATACCCTATTTCGCTTATTTAAAGTACGCCTCAGCGTGTTTAAATCGCACTTTCAAAAACGTGCGTGTTTTAAAGTTACCATGGCAACATCAACAACCCGTGAAACGTGAAGTCTAAATATGTCAACTTTTTAATTATTGATTTGACAGAATTACATTTTAACGTCAAATAAAATATTTTTTTTAAGCAATACACAACTATGGAGAACTATAGGGTAGGAGTATGGAGGACTTGAGGTAGGAGGCCGATGGCAATGCATTGGATTCGGTCCCAAATTAGCATCGGTAATTCAGCTTTACGAGTCGCTGTAAGATGGCGCGCGTGTTCGAAGTGGGCTATCAAATAATGGTTTCTTATGGACGCAATAACTATTTTTATTTAAATTAGTTCTTTAAGAAACAAATAAGGACTTTTATATGAATTTACACTTACTTTGTTATACTTATTAGTAAACTCGGCCTGTATAAAGTTCCAACGATGCTTGGTTTTTAAAATACAGGGTATTAAACATTCTAGCTATACCTTTGGAGCTAGAAAGAGACTTATTTGGCTGCGTTTTCTCTCTGAAAAAGATCCTGTCTTACACCCCGACACAAAGCAAACTCTACTTTTATAAATTGTACCATTATTTATTATAAATATGGAAATTAATTACAATACAACGTTATTTGTCTTGTGTTGCCTTCAAACATTATTTGTTATTTCGAAAAATAAAATGTCATTGTCAAAAGTAAAAGCACAGAAAAATAAAGGGTTTAAGTAAAAGTTAAAAACTATGGAGGATCTAGTTTCCATATTAAAAACGAAGAAGAAGAAGACAACATCAGCCCACTTCGGACGCGAGAGCCATCTATCGGCCAATAGCGAACTAACCAAAAAACCGGGACAGAATTTGAAAATGCTGCCATTGTCGATCGGCCTCCTACCCTATAGTTCTCCATAGGTAGGAGGCCGATCGACAATGATGGCAGCATTTTCAAATTCTGTCCCGGTTTTTTGGTTAGTTCGCTATTGGCCGATAGATGGCTCTCGCGTCCGAAGTGGGCTGATGTTGTCTTTTTTTTCTTCGTTTTTAATATGGAAAACTAGATCCTCCATAGTTTTTAACTTTTACTTTTGACAATTGACATTTTATTTTTCGAAATAACAGATAACGTTTGAAGGCAAGACAAGACAAATAAGGTTGTATTGTAATTAATTTCCATATTTATAATGAATAATGGTACAATTTATAAAAGTAGAGTTTGCTTTGTGTCGGGGTGTAAGACAGGATCTTCTTCAGAGATGAAACGCAGCCAAATAAGTCTATTTCTAGCTCCAAAGGTAAAACCCTCTAGCTAGAATGTTCCTGCATTTTAAAAACGAAGCATCTTTGGAACTTTATACAGGCCGAGTTTACTAATAAGTATAACAAAGTAAGTGTAAATTCATATAAAAGTGCTTATTTATTCCTTAAAGAACTAATTTAAATAAAAATAGTTATCGCGTCCATAAGAAACCATTTATTTGATAGCTCACTTCAAACACGAGCGCCATCTTATGGCAACTCGTAAAGCTGAATTACCGATGCTAATTTGGGACCGAATCCAATGCATTGCGATCGGCCTCCTACCTCAAGTCCTCCATATACACAACCAATGTCAACGGTGACAACAATGAATCTTATGTGACAGATTGGAAGTTATTTTTTGTTCTCCTCATTTTCATGACAACGACATCACGAATTCGACCCTTTCACTTACTTACTAAGTTATTATTTCCATTTTTTGTAAAATAAATACCAATAAGTGTACCAATAAAAAAAATAATGTAAAGTATTCGTGGATAACTGGTCTTTAAAACACTTGCTCTATTTCAAACACTCCGGCTGCGCCGTCGTGCTTGCAAAATCGCGCATGTTTTAAATACCTTAATATCCACTTATACTTTAATATACTATTATGTAGTTGTATCTTCCTGACATGGTTTGTTCGGGTTTGTTTTGTTTTTTAAAATTTTGTATTTTTATTAGATTTTATTAAATGTTAGTTTTGGTATTCCTTTCCTATAATATTCCTATAAATAATTTGCATTGTTTAAAATTCAAAGAACATGCACGTTTTTAAATTAATAAACAATAATAAACATATTATAGTGATTTTATTTATTGTAATAAAAATAAGTTAAAATAGAAATAATTAATATTGTATATTTCCTGTTTAATTTCGTTCGGTTAATGTTTTTCAATAGTATTAATAGTTTTGTATAATGTAAACTCTGTACAATATAATTATTTAGATGATAAAGAATTATGTAGAGATAAAACGATAAGTGTAATATAAATTGAGAATTTTATCTGTTTAATAAATTAGAATTTAGGATTTGGCTTATCTTCCAAAGTTTTTGAGAAGTTTATTCATGGACCAAAATTAGGTATTTTAACATAAATAATAATAGATTGCCAAATATCAAATTTACTTGATAATAGGACTTGCATTATATTTTACTGTATTTAAAAATTCCGCCTTGAACAGTAGAGCTATATGACAACGCTATCCTCATTGGGCTGTAATTAGCTTCTCCACTTACTACGCTAGCTCACCTTGTACTTAACCAATTTTTGTTCTATAACCAATCAAAAGCGATGCAATGTTGCAACGCCTAATAAACTTTTTGGATTACTATTAATATGTCTTAGATTTATCAGAGGATTTGGAGACCCCAGAAAAACTCTAAGCCACTTGCAAAAAATATAGTATTAGAGATTTTTTCAGCTCTAAGAAAAACTTTTTTCAATAAATCAGAATTTAGGATTTGGCTTATCTTCCGAAGTTTTTTTGGTGACTTTTAATAACAGTATGGATTTTCTATCCTTTTAAAAAGTTAAATGATGTTGAAAGTTTTTTCTTATTTTTTTTTTTTTTAATTAAAAATCTTTGGGAAGTTTTTTTAGGTGAATATTATCTGTATTCGAATAGGTTAAATGTATTTTAATGTAGCACGAATATACAGTGTGTCCACGGATAGAGTTTGAAAGAGGAAAAACTTTTTTATTAGTAGGTATAGAAGAAAAGTAATTCTTTATAAAAAGTCTGCATGTGCTGAAACTACAATTTCGAATATCAAATTTGCAATTACTATGCAAGGTTTATCACAAACAATCTTTTTAGTTTTTTGTATCTTTTTTTTTCAATTCCTTGATTTATTAAATGAATTTTTCTGGTGTTGAAACTACAATTTCAACTATTAGATTTGTGATTACTATACAGGGTTCGTCAGAAACAACAGTTTTCGATTTAAAATTTTTTTTTTAATTCTAATTTTCAATTTCTTTTGATGATTGGCTAAATCATGGTCCAAATGAGTTGGCACGTGGGAGTCCCGATCTCACAATTATCGACTTTCATTTATGGGGATATCAGAAGACACATGTGTATAAAACCAATTTCAATAATATCTTAGATCTCTTGAAAGAAAAAATAAGAGTAGTTACTGCAAATATTCCAATACAGCAAATTAGGAACTGTTATCGGGGATTCAGATGTTGATTTGAACTATGCGCTAACTCGTTGGTATGACGTTGGAATAAAAGTTTTATAATTAATGATTGAATGAATTGAAGAAATATGACATGTAATAATAAAAATACTTCAAAAGTAGCCAAATAAAAAATGGTTTTGTTACAACAAAAGCGTTAGGTACTCGGCCAGGAATAAAATCATATTCGAAGTAAGAAAGCAACAATAGTTGTTTGTTTTTACGTAAATTTATTTTAATCGAAACACAAAAAACTAAAAATGTTGTTTCTGACGAACCGTATAATATAGTAATCGCAAATATGATATTAGAATTTAAAGTTAAAGTTAAAGTTCTTTAAACTAAATGTGTCAATTTTGACTCCTGCTGGGGTAACTGGACCGTAATAAGCTTGGTACCCCAACAGCATTTTATTTCAAGCTAAATGGTAAGCTAATCTAACTTATTTTATTACATTTCATTCATTACATCCCTCTTTTTTATCTTTTACAGAAAGCATCTACAACACTTTAATAAAAATACACACTTTTTCTTTCTCTCTCCCTCATACTTGACGTCTTTCACACTTCTTCGACATAGTTGAATCTAACTAAAATGTTTTTATCACGTACACTAAAAATAATTTCTACAAAGTCCTTTATTTGATACTTTCTAATTTTTCTCTTCTTTTCCAACCCACAGTGGCTTTTCACTGGTCCTTGACCTTTCAGCGTGCTGATATGTTTTCTGTTGTTTGACTACAAAAGTTTTTTCACCCCCCATGCGTGCCATTGAAAGCTCCATTATGGATTAGTTCCACCTTTTAATTTTATTTTTATTTTCTCTTTTGCTAACAACATCAGCTGTTCATTATATTTGTTTCAATTTCCTGATGATGAGTGTTTCTACACTCGAAACATGTCGATTCTACCTTAGGTTCGCCTAGCTATTGAATTAAAATTGTGGAGAAAGACTTTATGCTTTTCTTTTCCCTATAAAATTAACAAAGTAAGAATAAGTATACAGAAAGAAAGGGAAAAATAATTACATAAATTGCTGAAATTGGCCACCGCCATGGTCCAGGCGTAATTTCACAAGTCTCTTCATATTTTCGAAAGTGTTGACCAGCATCTCTGAAGAAATGTTACCACATTGTGTTGTATAGAACCTGTTTCCCTAAACACAGCCACGGTTCTTTTCAGGCAATGATAAAAAAAAAACCAGCAATAAAAGCAACGTTAGAAAAATGTTTGTGAAAATCGTCCATGCACAAACCCGGATTGTATTGCCACTCACCATTTACTCTAAATCCCGTTTCGAAAATACGCTGTTTTGTGCTGTTTCGTAAAGCCCATTGTGTGGAAATTGGAAAAATTAGCGATGAATCAAATTACTGGTAACGACTGTCAAATATGACGGAATAACTGATTGATTGTTAATTCAGGTAGTTACTGACACCCAACAGGTATTAAGCTCTAGGGCTAAGCATTACTTCCTTAGATGCAAAGCCCTCTTTGATGCAAATAATTTTTGCTCACACGGTATTTTAGCATCAGAAATTTATGCTAGCTTTTTGCAAATTTTAGAAACACCATGTATTGTTCTACGTGAATTCATTTGCTTCTAACCTTCTCAATTATTTCTCTTTATAAAACTTAGAAATTCTATATAAATATTATCGTTTCACACTACTTTTTTCCAGAATCTCAGATGATCTTGGCACACACACACATACACAGCTTTTGTCAGGAAACAGCGTAGAGTTTCCATTTATCATCTAACTATGATAAATCGATATAATAAACAGGGAAGAGAAATTGTATGAGTTTAGCACAAATAAAAATACTGTTTGCTCTTAAGAGAAATGCGCTTTTTTTATAGCCGGAGATTTACGTTTAAAGAATAGCATATTTGCAACAGTTCCCTGTAAGTTGAAATGTTACCATATTTTTTTAAAGTGAATTTACGGGTATACACACAGCACCAATAAACAAATTTAAGTAAAAACATCCAACATGAATCCGTATTACAATCGTAAACATAAAGTAAGTATTGTAAGAAAGGCATTTTTTGCATAATCCACGGGTTGACGGTAAATCCATTTGTATGAGATTATTTACGGGTTTTTTATGATTCAGCATGTACAAATCCAACAAAGGTTTGGGATCATCAGTCATCAGTATCTCAAAGAAAGAAATATTAGAAATTAGAGGAAAAATATAAAAAAATGGATTAAATTTAAAAAAGATTTTAGACTGATACAACTTTTTCCTTATTTTATATAAAAAATGTTAGTTTGGGTTTCTTCTTATAGTATTTGCAGAATTATACCGTTGACTCTTACTGCCAAAAATAAACTACCTAATTAAATCCTATTGTATACGGCTCAACCTCTTCAAAGGGGATTAAATGGGATCAGGGTCGGCTTGAAAATGTACCTACATCACATGACTTATTTTTATAATTTAAAATAAACAGATAGGTATTTTTAGTTTTAGGTAGGTACCTATAATAAATGTAAAATAATGATAACAATTAATGATAATTGAAAATAATATAATTTAAAAGTATAACTATTAGGATTACAAATACAATAAAAATTAATAAAATTCTAAAAACTATTGATAATTTATTCAAAATTTAACTCTGTATCACTATCACTATCTTCATCTAAGCCTAAACTTATAATTAAGGGTTGAACATTTGTAATCATACAATTGTAAGAATTTTCCACCTTAAGTACATGCTGTACACAGTTTTTCCAGCTGTGTGCAGAAATTTTTCTTACTTCGTTTTTAATTAATTCTACTACAGATGCATTTAATGTAGGAGAAATATTATTTCTCCTAATATTGGATTTTAATTGGTGCAATATTAGCTCAATAGGATTGAATATACAATAGTATGGAGGAAGATGCAACACTATATGTCCATTTTCTGCTGCAACGTTGAGATTCCATTAATGTTTGTCTTTTATTAATTCTTCGGTATTTAAAACCCATTTCACGCAATATTTTCCTAAGGCTTGAAAGGCAACAAGAGATATTTGTTTCGTCTTTAATCAGCCGCTCTTTGAGAGAAATCAAAGTGGGTACAGTGTGTGCCTCATACATTTGGTAAATCTTTGTTCTTAATAAATCCATGTCATTTTCGTCAATGCTTCTAAATGTGCCAGAATCACTCCGATTTTTTCTAGGATTAACAGGTTTATGTAATATGTCTCTTACCAAAGATAAAGGAGTTTTTGTCAAAGTAGACGTCTCTGCTAAAGCATTCATCGAATTAAAATTTCTACTCAACAAAGATTGATACACATTTTTAATTATTAATTTGGCATCGGTAGATAAATGCTTTCTTTTAAAAATGACACTTGAAGATGCCCCCTATCAGCACAATACCAAGGACGCCACATTTTACCACTAATAAGCCTAACTAAAAATTACTCGTCGGAAAACCACTCAAGACTAAAATTATTAAAAATCAGTTTGTATTTATAATATGAATCAGGCATAGTTATAAATTGAATTTGTACCTTGTCCGGCTCTGCTCGAAAAGGTTTTAAAATTTGGGATTTCATTATTTAGTTTATGGTCAAAGGGATAATGAGGGTTTATTGCAGTCAAAAGATTAACGGTATAATTCTACAAATACTATACCACTAACTTTTATTAGTAACCTATAGTATAGTAAAGTCAAATGAATCTAAGAATTCGCCGCATCATCTGTCATTAATGGCACCCTGTTGAAGTCTGGTATGTTTTACGTTAAGCAGTTGGCTGATCATAGTTTTTTTTTTAATTGGAAACTGAACCAGTTCCCTGAAATTTTCTTAATAATTTATGAAGTCCCATTTTTGAGACGTAAACGTTAGGGTATCTTTGATTAAATTTCTCTATCACAAAGTTGTAAGAACTTTCTCCCGCACCGTAACATTGAACTAAATAAACCCTTTGTTCTAAGGTCAACATTTTCAAAACACATCAAATTTTATTTGACAACTTCAAATTTGCCCCATACGTAAAGCAAAGTAATAAAAATGCAAAAAAAAATCCTTGTTTTTACAAAAGATGGTAGGAATGCATTTAAAATTTAAAAATAAGATACACACCACCCATTATAAAAATAGAGTCTAATAAAATTTTATATTAATATTTTTATTGAGCAGCAAAATTTCCATTTACCTACCTCTAAAAATTAAAAAAACTAAAAAAATCGAAGATTTATTTTAAATCTCGGATTTAAATTACGAACGTTATTCTAAATAAGTTTTCTAATTGGCATTTTGGTAAAAAATGTTTAGTTTATTTATTTCTAATTTTTTTACACGACACATTTAAAAAATTTTACCCAAAAATTATAATTTCAGTGATTTTTCTACACAAAAAATTATTGGACCAATGATTTGAGAAAAATCGATTTATTTAAATCATTACATAAACTATTATCGAATTGTGTTTAACCTAAAACATCAAAGTAATCTTATGACAAATACACATTTGAAGTAAAAAAACATCAAGAAGCCCATGGTTAGCGTTAAAATAAATTGACAATGACGTTTTTGTGATTTATTGTAGTGATCATTGATCAAGTGCAAAGTGTTTTTGATTAATTAAGGTGCAAATTTTAAAAAATGGCAGGTTATTCATTTGCTGAGTTAGCTGATATGCATTTTATGTATGGCAAAGCTAATGGTTGTGCTCGAGACGCTCGCAGGTTGTATCAAGAGTATTTTCCAAACCGTCAAATTCCTTGTGAGAAATTATTCATTAATTTACATTAACGATTAAGGGAAACCGAAACTTTTATGCCAAATATGAATGAAACTGGGAGAAGCCATACTACTAGGACTCCACAAGCAGAAGAAAGAGTGCTCGAATGCGTTGCAGCCAATCCGGGTATAAGCACAAGAAGAATTGCCTTACAAGAGGGTATCCCTAATAAGAGTACAACATGGGAAATTTTGCATGAACAACTTCTTTATCCATACCATATACAAAGAGTTCAGGCGCTTATACCTCAAGACCTACTTCCTCGTGCAGAGTTTTGTCAGTGGATGCAGAGAAAATGTCATCAAGACCGTTTTTTTTCCTACATAAAGTCTTGTTTACTGACGAAGCAGGGTTTACCCGTGAAGGCATCGTAAATTTTCATAATAACCATGTATGGGCAGAAGAAAATCCCCATGCAATTTTTGAAAGTCGATTTCAAAATAAATTTTTAATTAATGTTTGGGCAGGTATATTGGGCGATCGATTAATAGGACCATACATTATGCCTCAACGTTTAGATGGGCCCGCATATTTAGATTTTTTACAAGACTCTTTTGCCTGTTCTATTTGAAGATGTGCCGTGCCAGCAAAGACTTACAAACTATTTTATGCACGATGGGGCTCCACCTCATTTTAGTAGATTGGTTCGAGATCATTTAAATCAAACATATCCAGACCGATGGATAGGCCGAGGTGGGCCCATTGCCTGGCCTCCCCGTTTACCTGATCTCAATCCATTGGATTACTTTCTTTGGGGATATCTGAAGTCTCTGGTATATTCAGTACCTGTTGAAAATGTACAACAATTGGAGCAACGTGTTATTTATTGTTGCCAGGAAATTCGTAATAAGGAAGGAGTTTTCGCAAGAGTACGAACATCAATGAGAAATCGTTTAGTTGGTTGTATTGATATGAATGTAAACCATTTTCAACATTTGTTGTAACCTTTCTACTTTTTTCAGATTATTCTTGTTAACCCAACAACTCTCAATTTATTTTGTTTAAAAATGACAATAAAACAACGTTTTGACTTAATTATTGTCATTGTCAATTTATTTTAACGCTAACCATGGGCTTCTTGATGTTTTTTTTACTTCAAATTTGTATTTGTCATAAGACTACTTTGATGTTTTAGTTTAAACACAATTCGATAATAGTTTATGCAATGATTTAAATAAATCGATTTTTCTCCTAAATCATTGGTCCAATAATTTTTTTTAAGAATACCTTTTTTGTGTAGAAAAATCACTGGAATTATAATTTTTTGGTAACATTTTTTAAATGTGTCGTGTAAAAAAATGAGGAATGAATAAACTAAGCCCCCCCCCCCCGTAAGAACGTCCCTGACTAAATTTCATAATAACTCTCAATATCATAAATTAGCAATTGTTAATATTAGTTTGTGTGCCAAAAATCACACCGGTACGGCGGTTGCATAGATATAAAATAGAAACTAATTTTTAGAGGTCACCTTTGGACGGCCATAGCTTCTTTATAAGTCATTTAAGGACCTACATTCATATGAACTTTTTTTCATATTTTCATATGTAGAATATCCCCTTAAAATATACGAACGAAGTTTCCGGACACCCTGTATATGGTACCCGCCGCTTTGTTTCGATAACGAATTTATATCAATTCAACTGCGCGAACGAAGCCACGGGTACCCGCTAGTGGTTTATAAACGTCAAATTTAGGACACATGGTATAAATATCGCCATTTTTTTTTCACTGTTCTTATGTCTTGAGCATAATCTAAACACGTCACAAACATGCGTATGTATCTCATTGTGAAATACGGTCTTCGGCTTAAGTGATTTTTATGTTGAAGGACCGGTAAAAGATAATCGACTCAAGTATCTCTCAAAAAGGTTTGATAAATTTGTTGTCAAACACGACCTCACTTTATATTTCGGGAAAATCTGAAATATAAAATCGTGTTAACTAAATACAAAATACATTCACATATTCATGTCCCCAACGTTATAACAAGGTATAAATTTAAAAACCAATATTTGAATGTGTTCTATGCGTATACTGAGTGAATATTAAAAAGCACTATCAAAATTTAATAATCTAAAATTAGAGCCGAATGGAATTACTATAAAAACCGTTGCACTGAAACGAAATATGCTAACAAAGAGGAGAAAAAAGCGTACTATGAATTTAAAATTACTAATTTTAACAAAAATCATATTATGTAGAAGAAGCTTAAAGGACTCAATATAAGCTATACTTATATTATATATAATATATTAGAAACTAGGCAAATATTGGGTTTAGCAGCAAATGAAAGAGTACTCTTTAAAGTTGGTCCAAGCTTTCGGAAATGTTTATTTTCATCCTCAGGGATAACTTAAATGAGATTGTTTATGTGGTTCTTAATAATTAATGAGGAAGACATTAAGCAGGCGGCTTGGAGATCAAACCAGTTATTAAATAATATAAGGACTAAACACACTACATATTAAAATTATATTTTTATGGAAAAAAACTTTTACAAAATGTCGACCGTTAAAGATTAATTTCATTATACAATTTTAATATGTAGTGTGTTTAGTCCTTATATTATTATTATTATTATTAAGCAGGTTGACCACCTTGTATCCAGTTGAAAACCGGAGATATTAAATTTTCTTTTAAATTAGTTTAAAAATGCGCCGCAGGCAAAATTTTTGGGTGCCATGCCCTTCTTTGGGCTATCAAAACCTAGAGATTCTATGAGTAACGGTCAACAAGTTTAATAATTATAAGTAGGTACACAATAAAAGCTGAAATAAAAAAAAAAATTATTTATACGTCAGGAATTGCCTTAAAAACCAATAATTATTATGGGGTAGTTCTTTAACCAGGTAAGGATTATTGTTTTCAAACATTTATATTAATAATAATTGCCACATGTAGATAAATTCCAAAATAAGTTTTTAGGTCCAAATTAAAAAAATAACAACAAACAAACTCTTAGTCAAAAGTTAACACAAACATAAAATAAATTCTAAAATCACGTTAATGAAGTTACATACTTAAATACAAGAGAATATAAAAAGAAAAATTTTCTTTAATAAAGTTATTTTGTAGGAAAAATACGAAAATTGTTCAAAACCGAAGCTGTTACTAAAAAAACCGGAGCCCGGAGGTGAAGTAAAAAAAGCCGGAGACTCCTGGTGAAAACCCTGTCTCCAAGCCACCTGCTTAATGTCTTTCTCATTAATTAAGAACCACATGAACAATCTCATTTAAGTGATCCCTGAGGATGAAAATAAACATTTCCGAAAGCTTGGACCAACTTTAAAGAGTACTCTTTCATTTGCTGCTAAACCCAATATTCATTCGTCATCCAGAGTCCCAGTTAATCAAGAGCTAATAAATTACCTGACTCAGTAACCTTTAAATTTTATTATATATTATACAAGAAAATATTTTTCTAACCATTTGAAGAATCCTTCTTGTACAATAGGTTGTATTTCATCTAACACAGTTGGATATTAAAATAGAGATTTAAATTGCAAAGTACTACGACGAAATTAAAAGTCAATCATCCTAATATAATGTCACCACCTGCAGGACTGCCGAGAGATGGCACTAAAGGCTATATACAACCGGCAAAGGTTGATATTTTATGATAGTTTTTAGTACGAAAGTTGTCTAATCAAAGGTATGAACACCTACCCTGTACTGACGAAAACCAAAGAGTTCGAAATCGGTGGGTAGGTGGTGACATCCTATTGAGATGATTGACTTTCAATTTCTTGGTAGTACTTTGCAATCTGAAACTGTATTTTAGAATTTGTGCTAGATGAAAATAAGGATTTTTCAGGTGGTTAGAAACGTATTTTCATGTATATTATTTATGTTACCACTAAAGTCGCCACAGTGGTTCTTTTCCCGTGCGTCATCACTTTTACGTCATCAAAATCGTATGAATCAAATCAAAATGATGAGACGAAAAAAGTCAAAACTAAGTTAAGTTCATAAAATGGACGTGCCTGCCTACCGTTTGACGTACCTACATAATATCCCGAAAAATTATTATTTATTTTAAGTTTTGCCTGGCATTCTCTATTATCTAAAAGAAATTGACAAACAAATGTTAATACATTTAATACTATTTTTAAAGCTTAAAATCTAGAAAAGTTTGGTGTTTTATTGACTATTAAAATCGCAAAAGTCAAATTTTTAACATCCTTTCATTTAAGGGAATTTAGCCACTGCCGTAAACTTTTCAAAGAACTTTCACGGTTAGAATATTTAAAATAAATAAATTAGGTATTATAAAAATCCATAAATACTTACCGCCAAAACAGATGGTGGGTATAATTAGCTCTAAAAAGAACTATTTTTAGAAAAAGGAACAGTTTTAAGGCACACAGATTTACAAAATACGAATTAGATTGGCAGATCAAAATAAGGTTGACAATGACGTTATAAAATACAACGGTAGTCAACTAAACTATTTGGTATTGTAATTAATTGACGTTTACAGTTTTATTCTTGTCTAGCACATTATATTATTGCGGAATCTTGGAGACATTCTTTTATGCTTTTATTTAAACTTGTTACTGTAATAAATAAGGATGCAGAGTTATTAACCACGTTGAGTCCTGATCGTTGATTGATGACGCACGGGCAAAGATCCACTGTGGCGACTTTACCTGACAAGTGGACTGTTCATTTATATTATATAACCTTAAAATTTCTAAGATTTAATAAGGAAAAACGAAATTTTTAACTTGCTTCTGTCTAGCAAATCTAAAACTGTTGGTCCAGATGGTATTAGTATTCGGGTTTGTTCATTTAAATGTCATTTGTCGAACTCTTTTAACCCCTCTTCGCCATAAAACCACCCAATTCCATCAGTCTTGTTCTTACAACGTTACCAGGCAATATAATCAACTTTCCGAATCTCTGAAATCTAGTCAACTTGAAACGAGTAATAAAATAATGGCTCCAATAAATAGTAGGGGAGAGTGTTCGACCTAGGGACGCATTTTTTTAAAGTCCTCCCAAAAAAGCCTCTGTTGAAATAAAAAAAAAATTCTCGTGGCATTACGTAAGTTTTAGATAATAGAATTAATACAGCACCAAAACTTAACCCTTTTCACACCCACAGCCAAATTATTCTTTTTTTGGTTTTTTCTTGAAATTGTCCCCAGGTTCAACTTACTTATGTACCTAGGGACGGATGGTGTTTTACCTAGAGACAATAATGGACATGGACTGATTCAGGTTCTGGCAGTTTCATAACTAAATCATCAGACTACAAGGTGTAGCCATCTGAAATGTCCGTATCTACGATGAAAGTGTCAGTTTTTGGCATTTTTTTCAAAAATTCAACTTCGAATATCCCACTTGAAATTTTTAAAATCTTTGCAACATGATTCTCTTTGTTCTTTTCGCCCTTACATTGCGCAAGAACATAGTCACCTATTACCAAGTTTTGGCGATCTAACATTTCTATATTTCCTTTTTCTCTTTCAAATACTTCATTTTCATTCACATAATCGGAATCTGAACTCTCGTGGAAACTCACTTCCATTTTCTCATTTTATTCACTACTTTCGCTGTCTTGGCATTTTATATTCATCCGAAAATTTAAAAATATATATATAAGTTTGTACCTGGGGATATTGTGTTGCGATGTACCTAGGGACCCAAAACTGTCTCCAGGTACAGCACCACTCAATGTCCCTAGGTACGTATGGTATAGATTTCTTTAAAAATAATCTAAAAAATCCAACATTAAAATTTCTTGCGTGCCTTTTACAGCTAAAAAATAATGGAATAAATACTTTAGTTATTTAAAATATAGCAAAGGTCTTACCAATTACACTTGTGACAATAATCACCACCAGAAAATTGTGAAAATATTTACTTATGCACCACTAAAACACAATGCGGTCAGCTGCTATTTTATTGCGCGGCCATTTACAGTTTTCTTCAGTATAGTTGCTAAAGCATATTCACGCGTCATAGCGTTAAGACGATTGGCCTACTATATGGTCGATGTGGCCAAAAATCCTTGGTGTCCCTAGGTACATGGTGTCCCTAGGTTGAACACTTTCCCCTAATTAAATAATATTAGATATACTAGGTAAAGGTTTATTGATTACAATACATTATATGCTTTAGGTAATGGTACACATGAACTTTGATCTGTCTTTTGTTTTTTTTACTCTATTTCTTTTAAAAAAAATTGTTAAAAAATTATTTAAAATAGGAATTTCATTTAACAGTTTTCTTTTTATTGTTATTTTGTTCAACATGGTATTAATTAATATAATTTCTCTTTATGCCCTATGTACTACTGGGTTAAATGTAAAAACTCTGCCCACTATCTTTACAATTGAGTGCGAACTCTGGCCTTCATGAAAAAATGTGTAAACATTCTTTATCTCTGAGAATTATTGTATAATTTTTTACGATCAAGACATTTAGGATAATTTTGTTATTATTATCATTATTATTATAATTACTATAGTTATTATTCACCAAAGGAGTCACCAATTTAAATATATTAGGTAATATTCATAACACCCTGTATACTAAAGATATTTTACCTGCCCTTTAGCCCAAACATTACCTAATTCAGAGGCAATATGTTAGAGAAGATTCTGTTTCTGACACCTTACCGAAACAAAAACATTCTCGAGTTGGCAGCGTTAAACCGGCGAGGTTTAGCAATTTCACACGAATATACGGTTTCTTTTTTCAATCTAATAAGCCGATTAATCATGTTTGAGTGATAAATGGTGGTTTTATCCGGCATCCAAACACTAGCAGTCCGAACATTATCTAACATTATCAGATTATAGCCAAAGTTTAAGCCAATTTAATTCAGCATATTTTTTTTATAATACTGATTAATTTGGAGAGGATAATAATTATAGGTATATCTAAAAATTAAGGTTCGTACAGGTTTGTTTATTATCGCTTATATGCTCTTAAAAGAATAATTAAACTTTAAATCAAGATTAGTTCAGTACTGATTAAATATAGATCTAGACCAGATTGATTTAAAAAACTAATACGGCTTAGGGTAAACCCGGTAAAGATGGCGTAGCGGGTTAGATGGCGCAGTGCAATATATCAATAAACAAAATAATATCCGGCAACGTGGCCATCGATACAGACCTTCATTTGCAAGTAAACGTCTATGCCGTTCACCTCGCGCCCATCATTTGGAGTTAAGGTATTTTAATTTTCCTTTATATGTTTCAGCATGTCCTTTTTTTCTAGATAATAAGTAATCTAATTATTTGGGTGTCAAACTAGTCAAAAGTTTTTACTAGTTGTAACATTGTCGCTTTGAAATGAGCATATAGTTTGTATTGTAACCTTAAAATCATTCACATTGTTATTTGTTCCCGAACACGTTACCGAGCCATCTCACCAAATGCAAGTTGGGTTAGATGGCGCGCGCCATATCACCCAATGTTGGTGCGCCATTTGAAGCTGATCAGATTAACTTTTTATTTTTTTTAGATGCCCACTATGTGGCACGAGACAAAATTTGAATATTTAGTTATTTTTTTTATATTTTGTGTGAGCGCCATCTCATCCAGAGATGGACTTTTCTCTTATTTAAAAAAAAAGATAACCATGTCTTATTCAGTTGAATTAAATTAATTTTTTTCGTATCCTCTACTTTTATTTTTCCCAAAAAAATTGTTTTTTTTTACATTATGTGTTTACGCCATCTCAAACCCATGGGGTGAGATGGTTTTTTTCTGCTTTTTTTAAAATACAATTTATGGTCATTAAAATTAAATTAAGTTTTGTTTTTTGTATCCTCTACTTTTATTTTACTCAGTATAATCATATAAAAAATAATTTCTACCTAAAAATTGTAAATTTGATTTTTTATGCGACTTTGAAAAAACGTGCGCCATCTCTACCGGGTTTACCCTATTGACTGAATCAAACAGTTCCCGATTAAGCTATCTTATTCAAAACCGATTAATGTAAGAATTATGACTAATTATATTTTAATCAATTTATATTAAACATTTTAAAAAATTAAAAGAAAATGTTGTGGCATATCGGACAAGTGTGTAACTATTTTTTATATTGGAATACACAGGGATCCAAGTTTAATGGATACCCTGGGGCGGGTAGACCACGACGGCCGTTTCGTCCTTATAAAGACCCTACGGGCAGCCATAACCCAAGCAATTCCAAGAACGACGGAAAAACGTACTAAAAGCCTTCTTGTAGAATCAAGGCGGCCATCAATACACCGTAGCGCCATCCCAGCGGACTTAACTCCAATATAAAAGGCAGTTACACTGGTAATAATCAAAAGGTAGACAACTAAATAAACCACGAAGTGCATCCCAATCTAGTATATGTACACATATACCGAGCCAAAAATATTAAAAAATAAAGAAATTTAACCGATCCATTTTTAATATACCGGGTGATTTGTCTATACATGCATTTTTATGTTTTTACTCTATCGCTTGCCATCGAAAATACCCTGTATAACCTTAATAATTATATACAGTGTGTGTACAAAGTCTGGAAACGGCTTAATAACATCACAATTTACTGGCCGATTTAAACCAAATTTGGTACAGTTGTGTAAGAGGATCTAACGCACCGAATGACGATATTGGCGTTGTTGCCAGCTTTTTAGTTTGTCTGGAATTCGAACAAATTTTATATTTTTAAATATAACACCCAGTATATTTTTACATTTTTAAATTCCACATAAAATTATAATTATATTTTATTGAATGCATTATTAGTCTATACTTCATAGTTTCCGAGATATTGACTCTCGAAAAGTGACATTTTTGAACTTTGACAGCTTATAACTTTCTAACAGTACGTTTTAGAGCAAAACGGCTTACATGTCCCTATCTTCAATTTTTATTATCTTCCCAAAAAAATCAACTTCCAGTTAAACCGGAACAACTATATTTCCTGCTGTCGAGTTACATCCGGTTTAACCGGAAGTTGATTTTTTTGGAAAGATAATAAAAATTGAAGATAGGGACATGTAAGCCGTTTTGCTCTAAGACGTACTATTAGAAAGTAATAAGCTGTCAAAGTTCAAAAATGTCACTTTTCGAGAGTCAATATCTGGGAAACTATGAAGTATAGACTAATAATGCATTTTATAAAAAATAATTATAATTTTATGTGGAATTTAAAAATGTAAAAATATACTGGGTGTTATATTTAAAAATATAAAATTCGTTCGAATTCCAGACAAACTAAAAAGCTGGCAACAACGCCAATATCGTCATTCGGTGCGTTAGATCCTCTTACACAACTGTACCAAATTTGGTTTAAATCAGCCAGTAAATTGTAATGTTATTAAGCCGTTTCCAGACTTTATACACACACTGTATGTTTGGAACCATACGATAAGCGACCAGTAGTTTCTAAGAAAATATCTACAAAATTTCTTTAAAAACGAATTTAAAAAATATTACATTTTTTAATTCACCCTGTATAAATATAAAAAGTATAAATTATGATAGCTTGCTCCAAGGTAATGTTATCTAGAGTATTACTTTGTTAATAACATTTAATTTAATGCCAAAAATACAATGATTTAACGAAAAATATTAAATAATTTTCGTCACTCACCCGGTATATAATAAGATATTTTATAGTTATCTATCCTATATACGACAGGGTCAACAAATATCCAGAAAAATAAAACGGATTAATATTATAAACTACGAAAATATAATGTAGGTAGTGAAAATTTATATTTTGCAACTTGAACACCCTGTAAAGCAATGAATTTATTTTACTAATAATCGATAATAAAGCATGTATTAAGTAAAAAAAAGCTTTTCAAAAACATAATGCTGCAGAGAATTTTAGATGATGGAGTTACATCAAAAATAATAAAGGAAAACCATAAATACCTTAGTAAGCCTGTGCTACATCTTATTAATACTATCTTTTCAAAAAAATCAATCATTGTACCAATTCATAACAGCGGTAATAAAACAGAGAAAAACAACTATAGAGTCTATAGTATAGACCAATAGCATAGATATGTCGGTGTTGCCAAATATGTTCGAAGTTTTCCCTAAAGATGTTATTTTTAGTTATTTTGAGATTATTCATTTTAAAATTATATTAGTGTTTAGTATCATATTATAGAAAAAAATTAAGTACCTTTTGATAAATAAAAAATCCAATATGGCGGTCATAAGAAAAACGAAAATAGATGATGGTTCCAGGCGAGGGGTAAACCACTTCCTTAAATTTGTACAATAAAATACCCTTTTTAACAAAAAATACCCAAAAATTCCTTGTTTTCTGAAAAATATCTCAAAAATACCCAAAAAATTTCGAAAAACTTAATTTTTTTTTTTAAAAATACCCATAAATACCCAAATAAAATTACCCAAAAAATACTTAAGAATACCCGAAGATAGCTAAAAATACCTCAGTAAAAAATAACTTTCGCTAATGACCTTGCGTATATTATTTATTTCATTTTAATAAAGATACAACTATTTATTTTAAAGACCAGCATTTATTTCTTAAAAACAAACATTTAGCTTCAGAAATTTGCTAAAAATTAAAAAAAAAAAACTTAGCTGCCTAACTTTAGCATGACAGGAACCAATTCTGAAAATATGACAATTTTGTGGATATTTCGTATTGGCTAAATAAAATAGGTATAAAACATTAGGTACCTCGGTACCTAGTAATTAAATATACTAGATATAAATTATTAGAGTTATTATGTAATACTTCTATTGCTAGTCGGACCGGAATTGTTCCGCAAACATTACGGTGTGGACTGATCTTTCTCTTTGTCGCTCTCCACAAATGTGCCGTTGTGCGCATGCGTGAGCAGCGGAATGCGCGGTTCCATAATTGTGATACGGCGAGAGAAAGCTAGCGCTATTGCAGGACCCTGTATGGCTTACTATCTCCATGTGTTACGCCAAGGCCACTTCGCGGTGAAGTGCTAATGCGCCGGGCATGCGTGCAATCGCCATTAAATTTAAAAAATTGCTGGATCCGTTACTTTTTATTAGGAAACACACTTGAAAGGACCAAAAAATGCCTAAAAATACCTAAAAAATACCCAAAAAAGACCCAAAAAGCACCCAAAAATACCCAAAATTTCCCAAAAATACCAATAAATTTTCGAAAATACCCAAAAATACCAGAAAATACCCACAGCTTGTACAATAAAATACCCCAGTGGTTTACCCCTCGGTTCCAGGTAACCAAAACGTTGTAACTAAAATATTACTAAGTAGGCATATTATATGTAAAAAGTTGCAATGAAAATGTGTTTACAGATTTAAAAAACTTTGGAAATAACATAAATACATCCAAGCTAACGAAATGCAACATTTTAGTTTATTCGGAATATCTCAAAAACCAAAAGAACCAGAACCGATTTGCAAGCACAAATAAACTGCTAATATAATTGCCTAAAACTTTTCCCCTTTAACCGTAATTTCTATCTTTTATAATTCCCGTGATCGCAATACTGTCAGTACTAATTTCGGGCACCCTGTACCGGGTGAGTCAACGATTGCGCGGAGTAAATTTATGCCTTGAAGATAAGATTTGTCGATAATAAGCTTTTGTATTAAGGTATGGTTGGATATCTGGTACATTTTGAAAATATTTTGAATTATACAGGGTGAGCCCAAAAAGTAGGGTATCATACAGTTAATTTTTTTTTTAAATGGGACACCCTATATTTAAATACATTTATTAATTCTACGTGTTATTTCATAAATTTTTATTAATGGTTAATATACGAAAAAGGTATAGTTTTTTAGATAATTCGACTTATTATTATTTTGCATTTGCAAGCATCTCGTTGTTGTGAAAATGCTACTTAAATTTTGACTCCAAGCGATTCATAATTTTTATACTTACTAAATAAAGTCAAAACTACATATTCACTATGACATATCTGACATCCCATTTACAGGGTGTTAATTTTCTAGGACCAAAGTCAGAAAACTTCTAATTAAAAAATATCACATTTATTAAATGGAACACCCTATATATTTTTCTGTTATCTTATAGCTCGTCATAAACTCTTCAACTTTTGTGAAGAACGTCCTTCCTTATATCTCTAATAGTTTTTGAAATATTTTGATATTTCGAGATGTCCTCGTTATAGCATCTTTTGTCAATGGATCACAATACTGCCCACCTGAAGCAAAACGCCGTATATGAGAAAATGGTTGAACGTAGGAAATGCAGGTTTTGTTTAATCTCGTAGCCGATGTAAGTTTAGAATCGGTAGCGGGCAGTAGATACTGCATATTCATAAAATTTTCCGGGGAATTCATATTTTGACAAAACAAAATGAAAATAATCATTAGATCACAAATTATGGAAGATGCTGCGTTTTTCTAAAAACTAATTGATTGATATGGTGATAAAATGATTACGAAAAATGCAGTACTGCGTTACACTAACGTATTATACAGGTTTACACTAACAATTATAACGCAACAATGAACTTGAAAACTCGAAAAGAAAGACTAATTTTCAACTTTTTGCTCAGAAGTAATTAAATACAAACTAACACAACAACACACTTACTTATATAAATTAACAGTTGACTAAAAAAAACAGCGACAGCACGCATGCCGTACAAACAAAAGTAGACTACGCTTAGCATAAACGCGGCAAATTATCTATGCTTAAGAGAAACGCCGCATCGTCTGCCGATTTGCCGCGGTTTTCCTAAGCTAGCAAGCTATCCCGCGTTATTCCTAAGTACGAATGGAAATTTGTTTCAGATACCGCCAAATAATAACCAGTTTATTAATTTCTGGTAATGTTTGCGGCGTTTTAGCTAAGTTATAATGATAGAGTTTTAAATAACATTAACGGAGATAAAGTCTATACGAAGTCAGTTGAGACAAACAAAAATAATAAAATTTGGCTAAAATCGGCATCTCCTTTGGGAAACATGGGCGGCGGTAGAAATTTAAAAATGTTTTACTAAATTATATATTGTATTTTTAAAGAAATGTATCACAATTTCAATCAATTCCGACTATAAACTATCTGATGTATTTATAAACTGAATATAAGATGACGGTTAATTTTTTTGATTTTTATGGTTTTCTTTATAATGTATGTCATTATAAATTCATATATAAATAGGAAAATAGGTAGGTATTTAGGGTTTATATACAGTGTTTATGCAATAGGTAAAGTGTTTCTCAGGTCAATTTAATGACATAAAAATGTATGAAACTCCTAATAGGCGCCCCAAACAAATAATTAAAATGCAGGGTATTGTTTTAATTTGTTAATATGATAATAATATTATAAATAAAGCAACTTTAATACGTAACACGTTTTAAACAAACATTATTGATTTAAAATGCAGTGACAATTTAATTGTTTTTTTTTTGTCGATGAGAATCTTCAAAAGACTGACCCCCTGTGGTGATACTAACAGAGAAGTGTCAGATTCAACCCCCTGTGGTGGGGCCGCCTACCGACTAAACTCACCGTGTTCCTGCGGTTTCCGCATTATAGGCGTATAAACCTTCAGACCACTCGGTTCGGTGTTTCGGCTCTGCACAGGCGTGCTTTTTTTGCGGCTAACGAGGAGAATCTGCTTACAGACACATGTGCACTCCACTTTCCGGGTACAGCCAGAGCAAATGGCCCACACCGGAGGAAGCACAGACGTAGTGTCGGGTTGACATTTATCCTGAGGGGGCAACTGCCGACCGACTAAACTCCCCGCGTTCAGTGATAGGTGGTTTCGGACTGGATAGCCTATTAACCACGTATCGCTATGATTTTAAACGCTCGTATGGCTCGAGTCCATACTCAGTTGATTTTAAAACCCTCCCATATTTTCGCATACAAATATGGAGGTTGACTGAAAAATGTAAAAACAATTTTGAAATTTTGTACGGAATCCGTATGTGAAAAGACTGGCATAACTTTTGTGATGCACCTAATAGGTATTCCGTGCGTATGCAAAATTAAAATTAAAAATACCCAAATTGTCCGTTTCGTTATCACTAGTATCAAAAGGCCGCCATAATGCCATTGTAATTGTCTAATTAAAACTCGATACTAAAATACACTACAACACACACACACAAAATTATCACTAATCAGTAATCACTAATGCAAATTTAAGAAAACATCAACAACAATTTTCCCCATTCGACACAGCACTGTATTAAAAATCATACGATACGCATTCCATCAAAATGATCTAAATATTGAACTAAAGTATTTCTAACCAACCAAATTCGCAACTGACAAATCAAATTTGCGGAATATAACTCCGCCCACAATTTTTGATGACAGACTCGTCAAGTCCACGTTGACTATCTTCGAGCATCTGTACAGGGAGCGATCAATACAAATTTGGTTATATTTGTATTGTAGTTTCAATGTGTGATGCAGTAAATTGATCGTACCCCCAATATTTATGTTGTCTCAACTGACTTCGTATTGACATTACCAATATCACATTTAAAAAAAAAATTGAAGATGCCGCGTTTTCGCTAAGGTCGGCAGAATAGCCATCGAAAATAAATGAAAATAATGGAGGTGGATGACACTAAGAATCAGATCAATGTAAAAATTAAGCTTTTTTACTGCAAAGTTTATTATCCAGTGATTTTATAAGTTAACACTCAGAATGAATTTTTCAAAAAATGAATTCAATCGATTCAGACGACTATACAGGATAAAATATTCTGAGCGGCGAACATTCACCCAGTTTTGTTTGATTCAACAGGCGTGATCCATTGACAAAAGATGCTATAACGGAGGACATTAAATCTCAAAATATCAAAATATTTCTAAAACTATTAGAGATAGAGAAAGAGCGTTCTTCACGAAAGTTGAATAATTTATGACGACCTATAAGATAATAAAAAAATATATAGGGTGTTCCTTTTAATAAAAGTGATATTTTTTAATTAGAAGTTTTCTGACTTTGGTCCTAGAAAGTAAACACCCTATAAATGGGATGTCAAATATTTCATAGTGAATATGGAGTTTTGACTTTATTTAGTAAGTGTAAAAATTATAAATCGCTTAGAGTCAAAATTTAAGTAGGATTTTCACAACGAGATGCTTGCAAATACAAAATTTCTATCTTAAAAACTATAACTTTTATAGGGAAAAGAAAACCATAAAGTCTTTCTCCACAATTTTAATTCAGTAGCTAATAAGCTAGAATCGACATGTTTCGAGTGTAGAAACACTCATCATCAGGATGTTAAAGTAAAAATTATGAACAGCTGATGTTGTTAGCAAAAGAGAAAATATAATAAAGTTAAGGTGGAACTAATCCATAATGGAGCTTTCAATAGCACGCATAGGGAGTGAGAAAATTTGTTTGCAGTCAAGAGGTGAAAATCTATCAGCACGCTGAAAGGTCCGGGACCAGTAAAAAAGCCACTGTGGGCGGGAAATGAAGGGAAAAACAGGACATATCAGTATAATTCCATGTCAAATAAAGTGCTTTGTGGAAATCAGTTCAAGTGTGTGTGATAAGAAAATTATAGTTTGATTTGATTTGAAAAATTCATCTGTGTCGAAGAGGTGTGAAAGAAAAAGTCAGATATGAAGGGGGGAGAAAGAAAAATTGTATTTTTTTTTTTTATTATTATTTTATATTTGAGTATAGTTGCCTTCATTTAACTTGAAGAAAAATGCTGTTGGGGTACTAAGCTTGTTACGGCCCAGTTACCCCAGCAGGAGTCAAAACTGACACATATTGTAGACAGGAAATAAAAGTTTATCACATTATCAGAGGAAACTTTTGATATTTTTTTATAAAAAAAATTTTTTTTTTAAATTTTTATTCGTTTTTCATGAACATCCTAGACGGAAGTTCGCTGCGACCAGCACGTGTCTAACCCAAACTTTTATGTATATTAAATAAAAAATTATGAAATAACACGTAGAATTAATAAATGTATTCTAATATAGGGTGTTCCATTAAAAAAAATGTAACTTTATGACACGCAACTTTTTGGGCTCACCCTATATAATTGAAAATATTTTCAAAATATATACAAGATTTCCAACCATACCTTAATACAGAAGCTTATTATCGACAAATCTTATCTTCAAGGCATAAAATTTTTCCGCGCAATCGTTGACTCATCCGGTACAGTGGAAAAAAAATTCTTAATTAGCTATTTTAAAATCTGCTGCCTCGTAAACCATCAATCACCACTATTACGTTCATACTGAATTAACGAGAATATTAGTATATTTGACAACTGCTGATATCGAAGTTGCCAAGTTGTGAGCGTTCTGATAATCAACCCATGTGACCATCAGCCCCAGTCTCCCCTAGGAACAAATAATTAACTGAATAATTTCTCTTTCTGCTTAATCGACTGATCCTTGAGCTGTTATATTGATGTGTTTTTGTTCCTCATATCCTTTGTTAATAACCAATCAACCTTTCCAGAGGTATTTTTAAACAAAAACCGTTGGAAAAACCGCAATAACTTTACCGATTAAGATCGGGATTTGACATATCTGATTACATGCGATGTAGAAACAAAAACAGAGTCGAGTGGGGAAGCGCTTAATCAAAGGGACGAGCAATTTCACAGAATTCCACCGATTCTTTTTCCAAACTAACAACCAGATTAATCATGTGGGGGGTGATAAATGAAGGTTTTATCCGCACCCCGTGCGAAAGCTGTCATACTCTTCCGAAACATCATCGAATTATATTTTTGACGATCGTTATAATATAAACTCGTTCTTTTTCACGATTATGACTGCATCTTATTTTTGTCAGAAATGAAATATCCTTAAATAAAATATGAGTAGAGATGCAAGCGGGATACTATGACAAATAACCCGGTAACATGTGTCCATTCGAAGTGGCCGACGATAGGACGAAGATCTGTCTATTTATAATTGTTTTGACTTGTATTTAAAAAAAATTTGAGGGAAAAAATGTAAATGATAATTCCGTCCATTTTAATGTCTTCTCAGGAACTATGTTTTGTATTTGTCACTCCTTATATTTTATTCTATTAATAATTTGTTACTGCTCGTTATTTTATCTAATTTTATGTATAATATGGAGTCTATACGCTGCCGAGCCCTAGAGCAGCGGCGCCTCATACCGGAGGACCATAGTACCATGGCCCTATCTAACCACCTGTGAATATTTTAAAATTTGAGGCGATGATGCCTAACATCTAATCAAAAACTCTGTGATGCAGCAAAAAATCCTCCAAGTGCTTCGCCTGGCCAGAATTAATAATGTATTAAAAAATAAACATAATTTATAGATTTACGCAATCAAACATACCTGTTATATTTCAAAAAAACCTATATATTATAAGGAATCATTATTGTCGCTTATCTGTAAAGGATGCAGGTGTTTATTAAAGTATCAAGTTATGTCTGTATAATATTTAATTACAAGGTTATTTTTATCTTCTGCTAGCCCATATATGGGAACAGTCCAGTATTGCAACGAATTTTGCAATATTACCTACATCATTATATTTCTAGAACTTCTCCACGATGATAATAAAAACATATAAATACCTACATCTACATGCGCTTTTCAGGTTAGTCAAGTAAGACCATTCGTTGTTAAGGTGGGATTAACGACGCCATTTTCTATAGTCAATTCGATTCGCCGAACTGTTGACGATTCGCATGCGCACTGCAGTGGTGTGTTGATAAGAGTAGTTATTTTCATGCTTTCGGCATACAAGGAAGAAATACATACATATTCTGGAGCTGGTAGAGCAAGGCAGATGTTAGTCAGTCGGTCATAGTTTTGTTTACTTTCATGTTTTTTGCAATTACGGAATCTCTCCTGTTAAAAGAAACACATATTCTCTTGAATCCTTAGGAGAGATGACATCTAGATAGACTAGAAAATATCGTGTTACCAGTAAAAATTGTTGTTTTTACTTCAGTTCTGAAAATCGACGTGCTTACTTTCAAGGATTTTAAGGTAAATTGTGGCAATTTTGGGGGTTTCAAAAACTGCTTTTTTTTTAAGTTTCTGTGCATTTATTTGAACAAAAAAAACCCTGCATACTATTTGTCTATGCCTCCCTGAACAGCCCTTCAAAAATTATATACTAATTATTTTTTTTAATAATTGCAAGGTTTCGGAAGTTACCCCTGCATTCAAGCCATTTACAGGTCTTTTATACATGATTACCTTGAGAACTGTATCCTTAGGTTGAAACAACCTTTTGTAATTGTTAGTAGTGTTAATAAAATAAAGTGCTTTTTAAAAAGTGTTTTTAATCGGCCACGATATACCATACATACATAACGTATGTTTCAAAGCGTGCCGATCGTTTAGCAGCATCTTTACCGGTTAATTTAATTTGGTTTTACGTGAAACGGTCGACCTAACATTCCTTTGTGGCATAGGTCATTTAATTTTTTATCAAATATCCAACGACAAGCATTGAGCTATATTCTTCTGTGTTAAATATTGGTTTTCTCATAGATCACAACAGGCCATGCCAGACGTCAACAGAATAAAACATATGATTAATGTTATATTATCAACCTTTAAAAAGTAAAAAAAATATCTTAATAGATTTCATATGAAACAGAATTAGAAATAGATATTTATGGTTTTTCTTTATTATTTTTGATGTAACTCCATCATCTCCGAACGAGTTTGTATTCTTTAAAGAGTCTATTACATTTATTAGAACTGATTCGTTAATGGGTTCGAGGTATATCGAATTGGCACATATAGTCTCGTATTTTTGAGCTATTGTATTTATCTTGTGCGCAAATTTTGATTCGATTGATCTAAAAAAGCTGTTAAATTGATTATTGATTGAGATAGTCTCTCGATCGTCGTCTTTTTTTTTAATTAATTTTATTAAATTTTTATTCTATTCTTCTTGGATAGTAGACCAAATTTTTTTAGGAACGTTTAAATTTTCTTGGATTGTTTCTTTATAGTAATCAAATTTTGTTTTTTTAATTAGCTTGAACAGACAGTCAGTTATTGTAAGATCTAACAGCGTCTGGATGAATATTGGATTTTGCACAATCTTGTTTAACTATATTCTGTGTCGTATACACCGATCTAAGTTGAAAATATTCCAGGGCTTAATGCATCTGTGTATGTTTGAGATAACAACTTTATTTGTGCTTTTTTGTATGTAACATTTAATTTTTTCAGTTAACTCTTCAGCGATATGATCTGGATAATTTTATTTTAAGATGCCCGGATATATATCATTTGTAAAGAAGTTTGATAACAAACTTAAATTTAACTTATTAATGAATAGTATAGTAAGTTTTGTTTTAACGTATTCAGATTAACTTCCATATTCAAGATAATATCGCTATTCAAACCTGCAGTGTTACAGTCACTCATGTCTCTGATAAAAATGTGGTCTAAACAGGAGGTCCTCCATGTGGCAATATTTATATATGGAAAATAACCTAAAGTTGATAAACAATTAAGATAATTGGCAACATGTTCTTTCTCCCCATCCAGTATGTTAATATTTCTTCTATAGGGCATGAAGAAAAATGTCGCTACTGCAAGATAATAGAGGTGGAAAAAACGGTTTCGCGAACCTGGTGTTGTTTATAATTTGAAACCTTTACCAAGAAAATTTGTTAAGAGATTTTCGAATATATATTTTTTTTTGAGTATGTTTTTTTTATCTCCTGGACATAATTTGACGAAACCTAAGCCCTGATGATGGCCTTATAATGGGCCGAAAGCGCTAGGCAATAGTAATTAAATTACGCTTAATACAAAAAAAAATGCTTCATTTAATTTTCTTTGAGTTTTTATTATAAATTGATAAGTTTGACTATACAGAACATATTTTCCTCTTTTACTAAGTGCAAATAAAAACACATAATGAAAAACTTTTTATGGAACAAACTTTAGTATAATTTTCTCTTATCCCATTTTTGCTCTATCCCGCAAACCTATCAAGCAAAGAATTTGCTCGTATTCACAGTAAATTAACTCATAATCTCGGCCAGCAAAAGAAACTCTGAAACGATGTCTAGTTTGATTAATGATATTTCCAGGATAATATCCGCATCAAACATTTATGGTCGATGATTCGGTAGTATTTTTTTTATTGTTATCATCCACGAAACTATCAAGAAAATTTGAAGCTACTAGAGTTTTTAGAAACTAGGCGTTTACTAAGCAAGGAGTACTTACAGAAATTATAAAAATTTCTCGAGCAACTTCTCAAAGGGGTAGGGAAACGCCCCTTTTAGATTTTAAAGTATTAAAAATATATTTTACATCGTTTTAAACTTTATCGTTGGAAAGGTTATTCTACGTGGCAAAATAAAGGTAGTAAGTTATATAGAATGTAGATGGCGCTAACAAGCCAATTTCACGGTGCTATTTGACTCTGCACCCACACCAGAGCAGTCGATAACAACAATTCGCATCAAATCCCTGGCCTCACCTTCCCCTTGCTCAGGTTTGTTGTTTTACCATTGTACTCTACTCTCTGCCTATTTGTTTGACTCAAGATCTATAAACTAACTTAGGTTATCTCCTTCGGTACTGAACTACCATAAATCTCTTCTATGCGTGCTAACGCCGATAACCGACCGCCAGACGAATTGCAACGTCGTGCAACGTAGTCAAAGTACCGTAAACTAGAGTCGGCATGAGGACGCATTGGAAAGTATTATTTATTAGTACTTACCACAAAGGCGTAAATACCGGGTGTTTCTCAAAAGACGTTCACCAATATAAGTTTTCTGTATTTAAAGATATTAAAATGATATTTTGAGATTATGCATAAGAGATAAGTCTGCATTTATTGGCATAATTTTCAAATTGTTAGCACTTCCTGTTTGACCGGAAGTGATCTTGACTTTGTTATTTTAAATGGGACATCTTGTATATTTTTACTTATTTGGGTTCAGCATAACATTATGAGTGAAATGACACCTTACTTGCAAGATAATAGAGGTGGAACCTTACTTGTCATTTTTTGACGTGTTATAACATACTAATGTTTATTTTTTATTTTCAACCTAGAGTGCTACAAATTAATTAAATCTGTTAATTTATAGTCAAGTAGTATATCAAAATTAAAATTATGTCATAATAATTGACTTCTAAGTTTCACAAGCGTTTAAAAAATGAAATTTTGTTTTCTTGATGTTTACTCAATTTTTCCAAATGGAACGATGAATTAAAAAATTGAAAATTATGCCAATAAATGCAGACTCATCTCTTATGCATAATCTCAAAATTTTATTTTAATATCTATAAACATAAAAAAGTTATAGGGGTGAACGTCTTTTGAGAATCACCCGGTATATTAAGGGTTGCCCCTAATGTCTAATATAATTTTAAAAAAGCAAAATTTCAAAAAAAGGAACCCGGGAAATCAGATCTCTATGTTGCACATAGGTCCCCAATAATTAGCGAACTAGGCAAATTTAACTGACAGTAATGACACTGACAAACATCATTTACTCACAATCAAAGTGGCGCGGTTAGCTTTTGTACAACTTGTGTGCAAGTTTGTTCAAGTTGTACGTACTCGTACACGTAACCTGTACATACCTAAACAAACTTGTATAAATTTCTACAGGACTTGTACCTACAATAGCTTACCGACCCACTTTGATTGTGAGTAAATTATGTTTCTCAATGCCCTAATGTTACAGTCAAAGTTGCCTGGTTAGTTAATTATTGTTAAATACCTTTGGGCAGTTCAATATAGGTATGTATGCACTTATGATAAGTACTATAATTGCCTGTAATATACTAGTCTATTGAATAATAATAAATAATATTTTTCCATGAGTCTTCATGTCGACTCTAATATCCGGAAAATACTTATGAAGTTATGATACTCAACATATTTTGTTCTAAGAACTTTATAATCATAAATTGTGAGTTTGCAAAGGTTTATATTCGAAAATAGCTTATTTTTACAACAAAATTATTTCAAAGTATGTCCTTTTAAGAACATCGTTTTAAATGAAAAGAATATTTGAAATCCTTTTTGTTTTATTTTAAAATTTCTTTTGTTATAAAAAAATTAAGTTTAACTTAAGTAAGCACGCTTTCTAAATAAATAAACATTTTAGTTAGTCTCTATCTACTCAGAAACTCAATTACTGTTGAAAAAGAAAAAAGGATTTTACTGTATAAATCCTGTAAATATCTCGGACTGGTCAAGAAGGAAAAATCAGACCAAGCCCTTTATATACTTTCTTTGATAAATGGTGTATAATACTCCTTCAAACATATATTCTATGTTCTCTGCCCCAAATCTTTCTTCTTAAGACTTTATCTTTTGTGCTACATAGAAATGAATTCAAGTCAAAGAATTTGGAAGGGTCAGTTGTAATCAATAACTCAGGTGAATTTTCCAGGGTAATAAAGACCTTCTGTATTAAATTATGTACCCACTTTATATCTGCTGTTTTGTTGTTTTCGGTTATTTTGGGTCATATGTTTCTTTTGTTTAATTTGGTCTAAAGCTTTTATATACGATACTGTTGTGAGTTACAAAGAAACAATTGTTTATTTAGGATATTTGGAAAATAATTTATTGCTGGATAAATCATCTAACAAATAATGATACATTAGATTGGAGAAATAAAAAATACTTTTTGCTAAGGGGATGCTTGCTCTGTTCTAGTCATCGCATTTCTAATTTTAAATTATTTAATGTTAAATTATGCAAAGCTTGATTTATCAAAGCGATTATATGTAAATTGGTAGCATAGTTCTCGTGAGCCTAGCTCAGTATGACCTTAATATATCCATGCCGTTTTCCTCCAATTAAAGTGACCAATAATAGGTAGGTACCTAACTTTTTAAGAGCCAGGTGCTCAAGGCTCTCACCAATGGAAATCTTTCAGTCGGTTGCTGTACCCGTGCCGGCCGGCCACGCGATGGCGCGGTTCAGTTGTTGGTTCGTACGTTGCCAATGCGTGTTGTTTTACTTTATTCGCGCTAGTAAATAAAGTAATTTTCTTCCTAACTTTTTATAATTTAAAAGCTTTTATTGGACAATCCCTTTTCTACAATGTATTTGGAACAAAAATTAGAAATTAAGAATTTAATGCGACCGTTACCCGATTTAAAAATGGAAATAACTCAGGGTGGACAAAAAATGCGGAAATTTAATTAAAATATTTATACAGAAAAAGTTAGGTGTGCGGGTGTGATAAATTTTATAGACTACTAGCGTGTATCCGGCATGCGTTGCAACCCGCTGGTATAAAAACAAACCCGATATATTAGTTCCCGGCATGTCACTTTATAAAATTGCACCCGTGTGAAGCCGGGGCGGGTCGCTAGTTATACATAAAAACCTTCTTCTTGAATCACTCTATCTATTAAAAAAAAAACCGCTTCAAAATCCGTTGCGTAGTTTTAAAGATTTAAGCATATATAGGTAGAGACGGACGGACGGACAGACAGCGACAGCGACTTTGTTTTATACTATGTTACGATTTGCTTTTATGTGTGTCTTATTTGGAGGGGAAAAACTTGGTTCCGAAAGGGAACCGATGAAAAAATTAAAACGGATGAATTATTAAAGTTACATAATATACATACAATATTCTTCATTCTTTGATAATAATAAATGTTTTTATTGTCGTTTTGTTGTTAAAGTTGGTTGGTTGGTTTAAATGGTCTTTATTTCTTACAAGTATTTGATATGTCAGGTACTTAACTTAATACATTTTATAATACATAATATATATAAAATATAAATATACAACAATGTACTCAAGTTGTCCATAGGATAGGTCAGTTTTCCAACTGTCTCTACCTAGGACAGGCACTGGCACCGCCAGCAGGGTTGGTGTTGACCCTTTGGTTAATTAAACTGACGCTTGTTTGCAATTGGAATGGTCGGTTCCGTGATCTCTTTACCGCCATGAGAGAATATTTTGTTCATAATGAACTTAAAGTGATGTATTGTTGTTTGAATGTTTAATGCTTCTGGATAATTGTTGACTGGAAAACTGTATTAAAAAACCAGCTTGATTTTAAACAGGTACAGAGCCGAAGGTAGCGCGAACTTTGCCATAATATGACTTAAAATGTTTAGTAGACAGGTCTCAAATTTGAGGGCTGAGTTTAAATCTCCGCGCCGTTTCAGTGGATGATGTGTTATATTATGTACTTGTTAATTATTATTTATTGGAAATATAGGGATAGTCTTGAGTGTAAAGGTTTGTGCACAGGGTTGTCGTCATGTCTTATTTGTAGTATGTTTCGAATCATGTTTGTTTGTTGGGGTTGCGTTTGATAAAATTTTATTGAAATGTCTTATACATAGTCAAAAATATACGGTGTTTGAGTAGCCTGGTGTAGATGACGGATCGGTGCTTTAAGGTTATAATAAATACTGATTTATAAAGTGTGCTTTCCAGTGTAAAATCGATCATCAAGTACGCCGCTGACGATCAGGTTTCCTAAGGCTAGAAATATTTGCGATATGGCAACATGTTTCAAATTATGGCGTTAAAGGCAGGGTTGGCTTTGCTGCGTCTGCTGCTGCTATTTACATATTCGTTGCAATTCTTTTATACACATTACACTTATTTTACAAAGCCGTATTTCAGTAGAGAATAGAGAATAAATATAGAAATTAGGCTCCCCTATTAAAAAATAATGTTTTTTCGTTGAAATAGAAATATTATTATTCCAACTTCATTTACTAAGATGCAAAATTAAAACAGTAATGCCAGTACACTTTAATGTCGGTCATTGAATTAAAATAAATATAACTTCAGGCAATAATCCCAAAAGTTCCAAACCCCATAAGAAAATAAACTTGTCAGGCGCAGTAAAGATAGCCAGTGACTGAACTGCCGATAAATTGGAATTTAACCGAATTTTTACACAATCTGGCAACGCGGCTACGACAAAAGTTAGTGAACACTTAATTAAACTAACATTTTCGTTGTCCGATTTTTCTTGTCCGGGAGAGTATAGAGACCCTATAAAAGCATATAACACGTAGACTTTTTACACATCATAGGAATTGCTCAGAGCAAGCAAGAAATGCATGCATGTAATAAATTTGCCGAAAATCTCGGTAAACCTGAAAAATTCCTATAAAGAAAATGCCTAGTGGAATTTTCGTTTTATTTTTCGCGGTCCGACCATCCTTCAGGACCTTTATCTTTCATATTACATTAAATAGATAACATGGTTACGAATGAAATTTTCAAGGGTCACCAATTTTATTACAAGTAAATCTGTAACTCAATAAAACTTAAATGGGCAAGAGTCTCAATAAAATAACGTAAAACACCATATTTACAAATTACATTAACAATTTCCATAAAATTAAATTTATCATTTTTTAAGACTCTTATTAATTTAAGGAATGTAATACGATAGACAATGTAAATACTTTGACCAATCTGGTCGCAGGTAACAATAAAGATGTTCGGTAGTTGACATCATGCTATGTATCATTGATAAGCTGATATTGGAACTTAGTTTACTGGATCAGGATATAACTTTGTCAACGTTGGCAAGACATTATTTTGGAGCAGTGCTAAATAATTATCACTATTTAAATTGCCTTTAATGAAAGAGGGACCTATGATCTGATCTCTAACTATCCCTACTCAAACATGAACCTTTTCAGGATATTGCGTATGTTCTTCTCTAATCCAGTGAGGATTTTCCCTAGACCAATAGCGGCAATTCTAACGATTAGCATGACAGTGGTGCACTCATCAGAAAACAAAACATGTTCTAATTGGATCACATTGTTATCTAACATTGCCATCATTTGTTCACAAAAATACGTTCTCCTATCAAAATCGTCTTCCATGAGCACATGAGTAGGTATCATTTTATAGGGATACATTTTATTTTCTTGTAATGTTCAAATAATCGATGAATGGCTAATATCGAACATTGGGACTGTTTTTCGACTAGAAGTATATGGGTTTTCCTCAAACTTAAGCATAATATCTAATTTGATATCATCACTTATTGCATTGGCACCTACTTTTTTTTATCTGCTTTGCATGTCCAAGCTGGCGAAACTGCTTTTCTATTTTACAAATTTTCCCTGGCGGCAAATTTCAAAATTTTTAATGAAACAAGTGAGCAACTTCCATTTGTGTCTGTGGTTTATCTCCATAACCAATCATCTGAAGAATTGTTATTTTGTGCATTTCTGTTAAATAAACCATTTTTCTGATATGCAGTTAACGAAATTCAAACGACTATATTGTTATAGCATGACAGTAGTTGTCAGTGTTGACAACTACTGTCATGCAGACAGACAACAATCTGCTAGGGCAAGGAGTTTTAAACAAAAGTAAACAAAACTATTTATACCTTTTTTTATTTTATATCAGTAAAAAGAAACGCTAAAATGCAATAAATATGTCTAAACTTTTCTGAAGAATCTAAAAATTGGATAAAATATAGGGTGTTGCATTTAAAACAAGAAAGTTGGTATTGGCCACTGTTACATGACACATTCTGTATAAAATGTTTTTATTAAAGAAGATGCGCAACTAGAAATAACAATCGACGCGTGTCCGAGCATTTTTTCGGACACGTCCCCATGTATTTATTATCGAATTTATTCCATTTGGCTGATACACACTGTATTTACGGGTAACATAATTTAATAAAACACATAATACCTATTTGCTGATATATTTTCCAATATTTTTGGGAAGTCATTGACCAAGTAACCATATGGAACAGCCGCCACTGGTGCACATGGTACAATAGGCAGATTGGCAAAACCGAATCACCACTTACTAAATTACGAAGTTTTTTCCAATTATGCAACTACCAAACCAGTAAATTAATTCTAGCTAAATTTTGGTTATCCCTGGGTCTGGATGAATATTCAGTCGCTTTTCATCGAATATTCAATAAAAGCTTAATTTTTAAATTAACTATGTAGATTCAATTTTCTCGTTTTCAAGTTTGGGAGATTGGTAAGTTCCTGAAACCGTATTTTATTAGAAAACTTTTTCGCTTACTTTCCGTTTAAGTCAGTTTTTGCTTTGTAACATTAGCGACTGATTGATTACTATATTACAAGAGTTTCTTGACGGCCGCACAATGTTGTCAGAATGGACAAAATTCCTAAAAAATTATTTAAATATACAGAATAAGGTCTTAAAGAAACCTACCGCATATTCCTTAGATCAAAATAAGCCGATTTAAGTAAATTTACCCTAGTACATGGTTGCCTACACATTTAAAAAAAAGGATTAAATTTTAAACCAAAATTAACTCAATATTCAGAGATATTTTAAGACACCTCCAGTTGGTTTCTTAACCTATACTTTTGTATAGGCTGAACTAGCATAAACTAGTTTTAAAGACGCTGTCTGTAGAATGTGAAGGACTAATCTGCATAGCACACACAATAGCTTCTCTTCAAAATGTCTGATTAGGGTGTCAGAAAGCTCAGAAGAGAACAACATTATAAAAACACAAAGTTTTTATTTTTGCAAAATAAAGTATGTTGCTGATGGGTTGTAAAAAAGGGAAACTTTACCTTATAGATTGTTTGCTAGTTAAAACCGGTGCAGATTTGTTAATGTTAGAACAACACGGAGGTTGGGAGTGTTCAACGGTAGCTAAGGGTTACGTAGAAAATTTCCTTAATAAAAAGAAATATATTTCTAATAGACTTTTACCACCTAAAAATACAAATGTTGCCTCGACACCAAGCAGCAATATTATTGTACTGGGCAAATAATTAGTTAAAGGACATTGACGGCGATATCCGATTTACTTTGTTTAATTATATTGTTTAACATATGCAGCAATAATTTGTTTAACTAATAAACACCCAGCACAGCTTTCTGCCAATTAGAAATAGGTTGGGTATATTTTATATTGCAACTCGTCGACTTGCATTTTTGGTTATAATGTGAATAGATCATTATTAATAAAAATATAGTTAATCACCAACTTTCGTGTTATTGACTCGACCACAAAATCCCCGAGTTCCTAGGAGATTACATTATTAACAAATCTTCAGGAAAAACTACAGATGTAAAATTTAATCATCTGACAAATTGTGATATCACTATTAATAATTACAATAATTATTATAAAGGAGAATATTAAATAGTTTAACTTGAATTTCTATTAGTGTTATTTACCATCGTAGAAAAAGTAGAGTGTGTAAAAATAATAAAGAAAATTTTTTGGCAGAGCCTGCAACTCACTGTTTATAAGAGGACAATAGAATGGTCAGGCTACTACGAATGACAATTGACAGTGGCGTATCACTTTAAAATTATTTTAAATATTATCAATAATAGATCCGAGGTATCATTTTAATAATATATATATAAAAATAAGTGTTTAACCATGACATAGGTCAAATAGTTTTGTAAAAACTGACAAGGGCATGGCTATGTTTAAATTATTATTAAATTATAAATTTAGTTAGGTAAGTATAGCGCCCTTAGTTAGTTATTCGAATAAGTATAGCAGGAATGAGGGCAGGCAATGAAATGACACAATTGTATTTATTCCAACGTTTTTAATAAAAACTTTTTCAAGTATCTGAAAAGAGAAAGAGAAGACAATTACAATAAATTAATGCGAATAAAATTCAAATTACAAACACAGTCATAGCAAAAATTAAAATCAGGCAGTAGGTCCATCAAATATAAATACATGACAACTTTGGCCATGAAATAAATTGTTGTTGTTTAAATAAAATATACATGAAAAATATAATTTAATAATAAATACATACACACCAATAAAAAGGTCTTTAAGCCTGTATATTCATAATGCGGAATATAACAACACATTTTCTAGAAGAAAACACATTGGATATAAGTATATATCCGAACTATCAGTACTACCTTGACAGTAAAACGTAAACAGTTAAGTTTAAAGATGAAGTTAGATTTGAATTATAGATAGTTATTGCAAATGGACTCATCGATCAAGTTAATAACGAGCTCCGTTATAACAATGGTATGTTTTGAAAAATCGACAATTATTACAAAACGAGACAACCGACTATGAAGTTGATTCCTTCCTCACTACAAGATTGAAGGTACTAATGTCTCCCTTTCTCATTAAACACATTTTTATATTTGTTTAAGATCCCAGAGTAGCAAGCACTCAAATTATTTGTGTCAGTTCTAAAATTAATTGAATTAGTTAAGTTAATATAAATCATTTCATTAATATTTTCTTTATGTAATTACTTTCTCTGTCGAATACTCGTGCACAACAAACTGTGTAAAAAATGTTTTTGAATAATACAAGATGCAGGTGGCGCCACGGTGCAAAGAATTTTTTCGATGACAAGAACCTTTAAATGGTGTGGTTCTTAAAGATAATTAATTTTTGATCAAATTATTGATAAATCCAACATGAACGGAGACTTTTTTTTTTAAATAATTTTAACGAGTATTTTAATTATAAATATTTTTAATATCCTTTAGCAGATTTTAATTTAATTTTGGTAATGATAATTTTAGTACTAAAACGCTTTTATAGCGCTAAATTATTACGTCCAGTGACGTCTCAGGGGACGCCCTAACAATTAATATTGGCAAAAAATAAGACGCCACTAAGTTTTCGGTAATTTTTATATTTTTTTCGGATTAATTAACTAAAAACATTTTTTACTTATCTGTTAAATTGTTTTCATAAAATATCTTGCTTCGTTTTCGAGAAATAAAAATAAAAACAATTTTATTGCATAATATCTCTGGAAAACAAAAATCATTAATTAATTAATACGTTGTATTTTTTATTGTTTAAAAGAAAAGTAAAAAGATTAAAGAATAACAAAATTAAATTAAAAGATGTTTTGTTTTAAATTTTATGAAAGAACTGATGAGAAATTATACAAATTTATTATTGAAAATTAGAACAATACCAAAAACTGACTAATGGGGTCGAATGAGGTGTTTAAAATCCTTTTTTTTTTGTTTTCCAGAGATATGCAATAAAATTGTGTTTATTTTTATTTCTCGAAAACGAAGCAAGATATGAGAACAGTTTAACAGACAAGAAAAGGATATTTTTAGTTGCTTAATCTGAAAAAATTATAAAAATTACCAAAAACTCGGCGTTTTATTTTTTGCCAATATTATTTGTTAAGCCTGAGACGTCATTAGACGTAATAATTTAGCGCTATACGAACGTTTTATCACTAAAATTATTATTACTAAAATTAAATTAAAATCTGCTAACGGATATTAAAAATATTTATAATTAAAATACTCGTTAAGAAATTATTTTTAAAAAAAAACTTAACCCCAAATATCTCCGTTCATGTTGGATTTATCGAAAATTTTTATGGGACGTAATTTGATCAAAAATTAATTATCTTTAAGAACCACAACATTTTACAATCCTTCTCGCGTGACTTGTTTTGAACATAACACACTAGTACCATAAATAACTATTAATTTGAGAAAGAAGTGCGGGGGCGAGAGGTTTGCGCCCCTAGCTCCCCCTGCCGTATGCCACTGCTCATACTATTGTGTTTCCATAATAAATAATAATAAAATAAAGGACTGAAAGGCAAATCTATAGACAAACATTTACTTTGTAATGAAACTTGTTTAATTAATGCATTTAAAATCTAAAATAAACACGTTATTAACTGCAAATTCGAAAAGTGAAATTGTTATTTAATTATATTAATTGCACAATGCCTTGAGTTATTTAATTTTTAATTTATATAATTATCGCTGTTGTTTATTCGTACTTTGTAGAAATTACATTTTCCCTAAAACAAAACGATTTCAAAGGAAAGTAAATAGGCAACCAAGCCGAACTTAATGTAATATCAAGTTATAGAAATCGTGCGAGAGGAACTGCGCTCTATAGCGTCGTGTAATACAAAGAAAATACCCCACAGCGAAACAAATAATACCTATTTGTAAAAAGTACTGATTAAATAACTTAAGTGTAAGACAAATTTCAATACTTTGTTGTCAATAAATGCTCAAAATTTCGTCTATTCACTATTCGGCAATATCCTAATTGCAAGTAAAACTCGATTTGAACATTTCTAATTACTTGGGGAGAAATTAAGATACACGCAAGTCTTATTCGTGCTGGGAAGCTCCTCGACATACATTATAAATGACGGAATAAAAATTTTTAATTTGATACTTCATGTACAGGGCGTCCCAAAAGTAATGGGATTATAAATTCTCTTAATCTGCTCAGAAATGATGAAGATCTTTTGTTAAAAGTCCGACAGTCTTTTGTAAAACGTACAACGAAATGTATTATTGAGGTCAATGGTGGCCATTTTGAACAATTGCTATCACGACGTTACCATTTTTATTTCTAAATATTTTGTTACTTTTAAATGTTATTAAACTAAGTATTAAATAAAATTTTTGATTATAATAAAATTAGTAATTTCGTATACCGAAAAACGTTTTTATTAGAAAAAAATAGTCAACCTTAAGTATCCACATTAACTTTGACACTTAGCAAATGTAGCTGATTTACAATAATTTTAAGTCAGAAATTCACCGTTGCTCGATTTTCCGTCGCTTTTGGACCACGTACTTATAGTTGCATTGGACATATGAAATGCGATTATCTTGAAAATGGTTGCTCCTAGCAACTTTAATAAGTTATATGTTTTTGATCTAAAAGAAGTAAAGTAACTTATTTTTTTAATAGTCGGATCGATATAAGAAGCCTAAACGAAGTTATACCAGCTAAAAGGAGTGGGCCATACCGTAGGCAGCGCCCTCTACTGGTTATACAAAAACTCTGGATAATTTTGAATTCCTCACCTAAAAAAAACCCCAAAATCCTTAATTTTGTGCTGCTGTATCGTTTCGTTAAGAAATAATCGCAAAAAACGAAAACAAAATTAAAACTTTGACACCCTCTGTATCTTGGTTGTTATTAATTTTGGGTTTGTTCGCAAGTTTAAATAAATCGCATTGTTTCGCCTTAAGGAGTCTGCTGTTGCTCTGTGTCCCATTACTTTTGGGACACCCTGTATAACTTAATATACACTTTAAAAATAGTCAATAAAAACTAGAGTTGCCATTTAAAAAAATCCAAGTTGGGACACACTGTATCAATAATTTTTTTTTTTATAAAGAAGGCCACAACTTAAAATGAAAAATACCCGTGTCCAAGCATTTTCCAAAAATAAAACCACTGGATTTACTGAATTTATTAATAACTTATTAACTTACAAACTCACACTGTAGGTATCACAGTAAAAAATTCAATTGATTTACAGGAAGGAAGTCTGATTTAATTTAATTGATTATATTTTTCGATCTAAATTTTATTCAATTTGTAAATCAGATGTATGCATGTATGTACACAAAATATTCCTATCGGAGTACTTTTATTCGATACTGATCAATAATTGTATAAAATACACCAAACATTTAAATCATGTTTGATTTGACGCATGCGTAACATGCAACATTTTAATAAATCGAGAGTACCATCCCTAATTTTTCTGTGACACGGCAATAGGTGACAGTCAGTCGCTGGCTTTGAACGTTAGTTATCGTTCCCATGGTGCCTGTTCATTTAGATTTTGTGTGGGGCGTAAGCAAGTGGGTGGTTGTAATAGTATATTACAATAAAAGTACGGTAGGTACGTCTTTACCGCATGTGCATGATGTTTAACAAAACGAGCCGATGGCGATTTTGGTAAATCACGCAAATGCGGATGCACTATCCAACCACTGGGTATAAATACTTTTGGAAAAATACCTTCTCAAATTGCATCATATTTAAAGTTGTCCAGTTGTTATCGAAGGACGTCAGCTACATTATAAGTAGATGCTGGTGGGGATATCATAAGTTTAAAAAGACATGGTGGATGGAAGTCCTCCAGTGTTGCGGAGGGCTTTATTGAAAATTCGGTGCAAAATAAAATAGGAATTGCAATGCAAACAAATGATGCAGAGAGAACCTCCTGTTTCAGTAAATCTGTAACTTTGAATTCTTGTGTCTCATCGGATAGTAAAACACTTTCTTCATCGACATCGTTTGAAAATGTTACAAATTATACAATTAATATTAATATTTCTTAATTTATAAGTTTGGATTAGTTTAGAAATTTAAATATGAAAGTATTTGTTATACATATAATGTTTAATAGAGTTTCTTTTAAAAATAAAAAATAAACTGGAATAATATAAAAACTTGTTTTTAGAGTATGTAATTACTTACAGCACTAGTGCGGTAAAGTGATACTTACCGCACTCAAATCAGTGCGGTAAGTAGTTACTTACCGCACGCTTGTAGATAAAAACACTAATGGCGAGTTTTACAGTACGTTGCAGAAAACCTTCTGGATCTTTTTTTTGAATTTGTTTGCTTATGTGCATTTGCCTTCCTGTGGTTTTAAAACGATTTTGAAAAAAAAATTCTATATGATAAAGTTTCCTTTTTTTACAACCCATCAGCAACATCCTTTTATCTTACAGAAAAATAAAAACTTTGTGATTCTTATGATGTTGTTCTTTTCATAGCGTTCATCAAAACTGACACCCTAATCACACATTTTGAAGAGAGGGAAGCTATATTTTGTGTGCTATGCAGATTAGTTCCTTCAAATTCGACAGACAGCGCCTTAAAAACTAGTTTATGCTATCACAAAAATTAGCTTGTCGAACTGCCATTGTCTTTATTTTGTTACTTAACACAACGTTTTAGTTAATTAATATGTCTAACCGTTTTCAAGTGTAAACTAAATTATAATTCTAAGGCCAGTGTGTTAAATACTATCCATGAGCAATGAAGCTTGATGACTCTGCCCACGTGCTTATTGGAGTGTGACGTTTGAGCTGTTGGTTTTGGACAGAAGAGGCTTCGAGATATTGGGGATATCTATACCTACTTGGTTTACTAAATATGTGGGTATTTTGATTTATGAAAGCTGCTTTACTGAACTGTGCATGCATGCTTTCGAAAACAGACGCTTACTAGGTTCTTCTCTTTCTACCTGATTGGGTATAAAATTCGTTCTTTTCATATTTTATATCCGAATAGATCGCAAACGCTTAAATGGTTTATTATCAATCACTGACACGTGCGTAGTGCACCCGGGAAATTATCGACTTATCGTTATTACCTACATAATAAAAAAATTAGCTACATATTGTTGTTATTGATCTGAAAAATCGTGGAAATTTGTTTATTTTAAAATTTTGACCAGTGTTACAACATATTATCGAAATGTTTACGGTAGCGTTATCGGGCTTGGGGTTAAATTTTTAAGGGAATCTTTTGAAAGTATCCCACCCTGTCTACTCTTAAAAATTGTAAAAAATATGGGGCAGTTTAAACCGGTTGGAAACCTGCAATGGAAAATAATAATAAATATTTTATTCAAACGCAGTTGTAATGTATTTATGAACTTTTATGAACCTTTGAAATTATTCTGGATTCGAATAAATTTTATTTGTGGTAAATTTCGATACACTTTACTAAATTTTCTACACGTTCTGCCGTCAACTATCTTACCCAGTGCTGGATTTACCATTAGGCTGAGTAGACTGGAGCCTAGGGCGGCAGATTTTAGGGGTCGGCAAATTTGGCCCAAAATTTTTTTTTTATCTTACAGAAATAAATGGTACAATCTTTATTCGTGGTCGACGGGTAGTATTTTTTTAAATAAACTTTATTGTTGGCCGTGTCTGTTAATGGGAATAAAAAAAGGTAGTTGGAACTTTACTGGCTTCCCAGTAAACCAAAGCTGGCGGTAAAAGTTCGGTCGCCTTCCGGCACTGACGGGAAATCGACGGCTCTTGTTGCCGATTACTGGCCGCTTCTGGCTATCGCGTTACCTTCCATGCGTCGAACTACCACTGCTAATATTCTGCCACCCGATGGTGGTAGTAGCGCAGCACATGAGAAACGGACCTTATCTTTCGAATCGGACACGGTAAGAAGATATCTCGCCGGTTGTGACAAAAGAGTCGACGTGCCGTGTACCACCCGCGCGCGGGTAGCTCACTACTACGTTCCTCGTTTTACTTGTTTGACTACGGCTAATCGCAAGCCAGCCGCGTATTTTTGAAATTCGCGCCGTTGTGCTTCTGCGAAAGAACTGACACTTGACAGGTGAATGACGGTAGACAGAACATTAAAATTATTTTTCCACGAGCACGAGGCGTTCCTTTATTATTATAAAAGCTACATTTCTCAAAAAGATTCAGTGCCTGTAGGCAGAATACAGGATTCATCATTAGACGAACTTTTACTGATTTCCAAGATAAAAAGACACCCCTCAGACAGATAATTCAGTACCAGAGAACAAAACTATAAGTGAGTTTAAGTTTCATACCTATATAATTTTATGTAAATTTTTTTATACCTCTGTTACTCTCATAATATGTAAAGTTGAAAGTGTTAAAACAAAAAAAAATAGTGCATGCTTGCAGCGGCGCACCCAGAATTTTATGTTAGGGGGGGCCCGCCAATCAGTGCCGGAAGCAAATTTTTTAATAAACTTTTTAAGTTACGCATTTTTCTTGAACTTTGTAGCTTTTTAACAGGTATTCTCAGAAGATCGCAATAGCCTAGTTCAATTCAAGTTCAAGTTTCAAGTAAATATCTAAAAAAATTTACTTTTTAAAATATCCACTTTAATAATTATTCCGGACAAAACATACCACTCTTTTTACCAAATAAAATATAGGTAATAATAATGACGACATATCCATAACACACATATATTTATTTAAAAATATAAATTAGTACAAAGCACAACAATAAACAATATTTTATAAATAATAGAAATCAAAACTTTTTTATAACACCTTTGCATTTGTTAAATATGTCAATCTAATTTTCATCGACCCTTAGAAAGTTTATTTAAAATTTCTTCACAAGAAACAGGAACGAACATTCTTATGAATAAATAAATTTGCCAAACCATTAAGCCTTACTTGCCCGGTGGAATTTCTTAAGTACGATTTTAAGTACTTTAATGTGGAATATGACATTTCAGAGGTACTGGCGGTGACGGGAAGGGTAACAAAAATTTGCAAAAGTTTTTATATTGGGAAATATCATACCATTACATTGAATATATAGCTTAAACATATCGGAGGGTATTTCTTTGCTATCTGTAAACTTGTCGTTCCATAATTTAAATTCGCATATTAGAATGCTTTCATTATAAAAATTTTCAAAAAATGAATAATTTGCATAAGAAGAATGAAGGCTGAGAAAGCTTTGCAAATTTTCTACTTATAATACTGAACAAAAGTAATAAAAATTATATCGTTTTTTTTTTTATCGCGCCTGGAAATTAAAGTTTTTTTTAGTGGGTTAGTGGGTATAGAAAGTTGAAGTTAATTTCATTGGGGGTTTTAAGGGGGGGGGGGCAAGGCCCCCTTGGCCCCCCCCCCCTGGGTGCGCCACTGCATGCTTGGCTATTCTTTGTGTGCAGTATTTTATAGTACTTATATAAACTTAACCAAACCAAATGGTTTTTAGGTGCTGTACGAAGAAATCCAATAGCGTCCAATGCAACAAATTCATATATTGTTCTGACCATTAGAAACTGGATAAAAATGCTTCCGACAGAGAAGGCGGGCGGATGAGTCGCAAAAAAAATAATAAAAAGTTATGTGTAAATGAATCAGAATAACGTCTTATATTTACAGGGTTTGTTAAACAATAAAACTGTTGTTTTCTACTTTACGGTGAGTTTTAATGGTAAGACTTCCCTCTAACCATGCACGGTCCCTCGCTGGTATTTAAATGAATTGCCAGCGAACCGTCCGCGGTCTCGTCGAGATGCCGCGCGCTAACCAAATCTGTTCAGCCCGCGGCTCAGTGGTAAAAAGTAGCGTCTGTACCGCACAACCAGGTTCGTTATGTAGCTATTAAGCCGCCCGGCGGCCGAGCGGTCATGCCCTACCTCCACGCCGCCGATATTGTAGCTGGCGGCCCGACACCGACGTTTCGGCAATGCGCCTTCTGTCCACCTCCGGAGCTTTCATGTCGTGTTTACTGGGTTTGCAGAAAGACATTTCATTTTCAATAAAATAAGTAGGTAATCATAAATTTTAAAAATATTTACTAAAAATTATTGACCAAATTTGGGCGTGATCGTAAAAATTTTTCGCCTGCGGCGCATTTTGCCTGCAGCAGGCTTATTCTTTCCCTAACACTTCACCTGTTTCACAACTCACGAGCCGTCACTGGTATAGGGGCGGCAAAAATTGAATAGCCTATATTAGCGGCAAATTTGTAAATCCGCCCCTACCACACTTAGAATAAATGAATTCATTATAACTGTATTTAAATAACTATTATTATCTTCCATTGTACCGCAAACATAAAATCACAAACGAAGGAAAGTCACTTATTTTAAGTAAATGGTTGCTATGAAGAATACCAATAAAATTATTCGCTTGGGTAATAAATGTCCCTACTGTAAATAGCTTTTATACACAATTTTTGAATAACTTAACTAATTAATTAAATTATATTTATAAGCCCCACCCCAACACCCCATGTGCTAGTACTGTTCTTTTGGAGCAGATAAAAGCGATATGCTGTCAAACCAATTCATTATTAAAACCAAATCATTCTCTGTACACTCTTTAAATTCTTTCTTAGTATTTCCAGTATAGCAGACTACCGCGTCATCTGCAAAAGAGGAAATCGAACTAAATAACTCATTAAAATATACTGTAAATACCGTGCGAGCAAAAATTATTTGCATCAAAGAGGACTTGGATTAAAAAACGTAGGGCTTGGTTTAGATCACAATGATATGGGGACGATATATCTAACCAAATCTAGGTTAAAATTTTGTCAAATTCATATTATAACATGATATGCCAAACTAATGAAATGAGTAATAAAATAAGTAGACAAATACAAATTTATTTTTGTTGTTTACAAAATTAACAAAGTAAGAATACACAGAAAGAAAAGGAAAAATAATTAGGTACATAAATTGCTGAAATTGGCCACCGCCATGCTCCAAGCATAAATTCACACGTTTCTTTATATTTTCGAAAGTGTTGACCAGCATCTCTGGAGAAATGTTACCACATTCTTGGATAATCCTTTCTTGTAATTGTTCTAAATTTGCAACTGGTGTTTTAAAAATTATGTTCTTTGATTGAGGAAAAACGAAGTAATCCATAACCGCTCCATGTCCGTTGTGACAGGCGTCTTATACAATTTGTTGGCGTCTTTTGCATTATTTCACGAACGTTTGCAACAAGTTCTTCTGTTCTTACAAATGGTCTTCCTGCTCCTTTTTTGTGTTGTATAGAACCTGTCTCCCTAAACACAGCCACGGTTCTTATCAGGCAATGATAAAAATCCCCAGCAATAAGAGCAACGTTAGGCAAATGTTCGTGAAAATCGTCCATGCACAAACCCGGATTGTATTGCCACTCACCATTGTTTAAGACATTGGAAAAATTAGCGATGAATCAAATTACTTGTAACGACTGTCAAAGATGACGGAATAACTGATTGATTGTTAATTCAGGTAGTTACTGACATGCACCCAACAGGTATTATTGGTATTAAGCTCGAGGGCTAAGCATTACGTCCGGCCTTAGATGCAAGGCCCTCTTTGATGCAAATAATTTTTGCTCGCACGGTAGTAATGGTCCCAAAACCGTCCCCTGCGGAATACCGTACTCTAATTTTCTTGGATCGCTTAACAGTAGGTCTTTTAAGTAACTTTATATTAAGTTTGGAGCTATGCCCCAAATCCTAAGTTATTTAATATCTTTAATAAAATAGCTTGGGCGATATGCCCGAACCTCGCCTTTTCTCTGTAATCAATCAACCAACCAAAAATCTTTCAATAGGTGGGTTATTCCAAGATAAGTTGCTCGCTAATACATATATATTTTTTTTTTTGAAAAGTCAGCAGCCGTGGTATATTTTGAAATACTTATCAATTATACACTTTGGACCACCAATCTAGCATCAGCAGTGCACTTTTTTCTTTTTTTGCATTTTATGGTATATTAGTAGAATGGAAACATATATGGCAGTCATATAATATGTTACTAAGAGACAGAATGGGATGTAAAAGTAAAATGAATAAAGATAAAAACTCAAAATATATTGTTTACTGAAGTACCAAGCACTACAAAGACTCACTGAATGTTACATTTAGTGACACACCTAAAATAAACATATAATTTAAAAAATGTTTGCATGCTCTCGCATTTTTCTAAGAAATTCATTCCGTCGCTCTGGGTCTGCATTAAGGTTGAATTCTCAACGTCATTCAATCTATTGCCAACCTATAACCTATTTCGCGTTGATTTTTTGAGTTTATTATTGTAATAACTAACATTTAAAGAAAATCAATATCGTCCGTACATTATTTAGGTAGTATCTGATATATTACAAAAATATCAATTTATTTAATTGCTAATTTTGGGAGAATTGTATAGTGAAAGAACAATGAGTGACAATGACATAATAATGTTTAAAAAAATCTTACCCGATATTTTTCGCTATACAATTCTCCTAAAATAAGTTATGAAATTCCTTGATATTTATTAAATATGTCAATTATTACCTATATAATATCAAGTCGATACTGATTTTCTTTAAATTTTGTATAAAAGCTAGAAAACATAAATAAATCCACGCGAAATAGGTTATAGGTTGGCAAGCATGTTGATACTCCTACCTTAATAGCCGTTCTCTGTACCGCTTCTGCTTTTTTGCTGCGGTTAAAGCCATATTCTATAAAAAATAAACAAAATTGCAAGAGGTTTTCTAATTTAATATTCATAAATAATAATTTTGTCATATATGTTACCTTATGTCACATATGTTACCTAAGGAGTGGTAACATATTTGAGATTTCACACATAACAATTTAAAAATGCCGCCATGTTCAATCTGATCGGCGCGTTCAGAGTAATAAAAGAAGTATTCTCATTTGGAGTTATGTTTGCATAATTTGTATACAATTTGTTATCAAAAAACATATGATTGCTGGAGTAACATGTTTGACTTATAATAAACATACGCACCTGCTTTGGATACTATCTTTTTCAAAAACTTTCTTTTAAATCCACAAAACAGTAAATTTATCACCAGCATCAACCCAAAACACTAAACTTACGTTTACTGGTCGACTGGTGAAAAACAATGCTGTCACGTCGCACGTTATTGTATTTATTTCTTGGGTAACATATTTGACATCGTTCCCAGATACACTAATATTTTATAAAATTATGGCATTTCTTTAAATGTATCTCACAAATACTTACCTAGTAATAATAAAACGGTACATAAATAATTATTTGCTGACGGAAAAGAACAAACAATATGCATCTTAACAATATAACGCGTTCATCAATTTGAAGGACCCCATCGGTAACTGGTAACATATATGACATTTACCTTAAAGATAACCATTTTATTTTGCAAATACAAAAAAATACTCGATCTTGTTTGATCACAGTGTTAGATAAGGTTAAATAAGATTGACAAAAAAAAATAGTGGCAAATATTTAAAATTTAACGGTAAAATGATTTGAAACGCAATTATTTCAACTTATCTTGGAATTACCCAGGTATCATTAAATCGTACGTCACAATTCGGTGAGAGTGAAGTGCAAATTTTTTATACGGTGATAACCTAACCTGAAAATTCAATACAATGTTATAATTATTATTCCTTTATATTTAACAATTGCGCTTCAAGGGAATTATGAAAGCAGTTATCTAGAAGTTCTCCTACTGCCACGTTTAATTTATTAGCAGGTAATGTAGTCTACTTGCAGTAAACAATTTTAATTGAGTTAATGTAGATAAAATGTTGCAATTTTAGCATTAATAAACTATAAGGAGTTAGTTAAGAATACGCGAAGTAGTTTGAATGCATATTAAGAAGTCTAAGTTTAGATATATGATGTCGTTTAAAAATTACTGAATATTTGCAATTAAGGCGAGTGAATAGTTGCAATTAAGAAAATTATATTTATTATGTTTTGTGAAGAATCGTCGATAATTCAATCCGAACTGCGTATGATCCTACAGTGAAAAAAAATCATTTTATTCCTTATAAGAATTCACATACTCTTTATACAACTATTTAAGACTATCTATATGACGTGACAGCAACGCGGTTTCCTACTGTAAGAAAACGAAAATTGCTAGACCGTTGTGTAGTGATAATACCACGGTAATTTAACCAATAGGAAATAGGAGTTAATACTACCATGGAATGGTTTATAGCCATTATTGACTAGGCTGTTATCTGGTTTTATACAGTGTGGTTTTTTAAGTGTGCAACATATCGGAATTTTTTTTATTAACGATTTCTCAGAAAATTTTATTCTTGATAAAAGTTGGTGCATGTTCGATAATCATATTAGGTGCACTTGGAATGGTTGCAAGTCAAACGGTGTACAGGGTAGGCCAAAAAATATAAAACTTGTACAGGAATAAAGTACCCCTATTTCAAAAAATTCAGCAAAATGTTATTAAAAAAAGTTGTTTAGAATTAAAAGTTATGCATAGATTCAAAAACGTGACCTCCTAAAATAAAAAAATATATTTTTTTAAAAAACATTAATAATTTCCCAAAAAATGTTTTTTTAATATTTACCATAACGACCTTCATAAATTAATCAAAATCAAATCAATTTCGCATATTTTTGTTCAAGTTCAAGCATATTTGTAAAATTTACTTGAATTTTTAATTTATTTAGGAATCACAAACTTCATGTTTGTTGCAACGATATTAAACACAACTTTAAAATATTCTAAAAATTAGTTTTAACAAGATAAAGCATTAGTAATGATAATATGCTAATTAAAAAACCATCATTTAAAGACCAAAATTTTTATTTTAAATGTTTATTAAAATTTTTTATTCTTGTAAAAGTTTTATATTTTTTGGCCTACCCTGTACGCCGTTTGACTTGCAACCATTCCAAGTGCACCTAATATGATTATAGAACATGCACCAACTTTTATCAAGAATAAAATTTTCTGAGAAATCGTTAATAAAAAAAATTCCCATATGTTGCACACTTAAAAAACCACACTGTATACTGTATTAGGTCCGATTGGCAGTTGTAATGAAACTTGATATTAACCGTAATAATGTTGACTTACTATGGTTAATAAAGTATATACTTACCACTTAAAATCAGTACTGTGGTTCTCAAAAATTTAAATAGCTTTTAGTGTCATATTGTTGGTGTCATTTAACATCGCATATTAAGAGCGTTCATCATCAGCTGTTAAATTTTAAATCGGACTTCGCCGGTAACGAACGCATAACGGGCCGTTTCGTTATCACTGGCAACAGTGCATGTGCATACTCGCCTTGCCAACCGTCATAGATGATTATTTATTACCGGTCTGCGTTATATACACTGGACCACAAAATTAACCGGACGAAAAAAATGTTGCTTCAATTCAATCTTAAATAACTTTTAAGTTTTTTTATCCCGTCTTTATCATGTTCGATGACCTGCATCTAACAGAGGTCCTGTAGCAAGTATAATGAGATGTTAGATTTTGTTCTCTTAACCTTCTACATACGGTTTCAGATGAAACTAATCTACCCTAAGGCTGCCAACTTTTAAAATGACAAATGCGGGACAGCAGGACAATATTCGCTTTTGCACCATTACATGTAAACTTGTATAGGGTTAGGGTTGTCCACCCCTTGGGCCATCAAATTATTATTTAATTTAATTGAATAGAACAACAAAATCAAAATTTATTTAAAGAAAATTAATTTAAATACAAAAAAATGTAAACAAGGTATTAAAAAAATATTCTATTTATTTTTAAAATCATATTTTTTAACTCCATGAAATTTGGATGGGGCGAGATCCATCAATATTTTTAATGTCGATATAACTGCTGCATATTATGATGGTTTGCAAAATAATATGGTTACTACGAGACATATTTAACAAATGCGGGACGATTTTAGGTAAAATTTTAGAGGCGGGACAATTATAAAGAATACAGGACTGTCCCGCAAAATGGGACGGTTGGCAGCCTTAATCTATCATGAACATCTGCCAATCTTATAGCCGGAGCAGAGGCTGTTCGCTCTCAAAGAACCTGAAGACGAAGAAATCGATCTTCAACTGCATTTGTGGCTCTTCGTCTTCCCTGCCCGGGTCTTCTTGAGTAAGAACCATGCAGTGTGTCTAAATCTTTGTATCGCATCGGATACGGTACTACGTGGATGACCCAGCCTTTCTGCGATATACAGAATCGGACGACCTTCATCTTGTAAAGCAACGGGTTCTTTTGGTCTCATTTTTAATTTACGTAAATACACTTATCGTTTACGGAACAGTTTTAAAACACAAAACATACAACAACAACTTACTTAACAAACGCTAGAAGTACCTACACTGAGAGAAGAGAAACTAACCATTAAACAAAAATTATATAAAGATTATACAAAAGGAATATACTATTGGTGACAAGTGAACTGTTTTTTGGGGTAATACAATGCGTTCTTCTGGAATGTGAAGAAATTTACAATAATGACTATAATACTATTGTATACCGTTCGTACAGCAGCCATAGTCAATTTGTTGTAGCTTGTATATCGATTACATAAAAATTATATATTGGTTAGTATCAATTGTATACCAACCAATTACCAGGTTCTATACGATATTATAACCCGTATATACCTGTTGTATATCAGCAATAATATGAATTGCCTATGGATATATCCCTGTTATATATCAGCAATAATATGGATTGACTATGGTTATACTCTAGTTGTATACCAAGTATACAATTTTTCAATACTGGCCAAAATTTATTGTATAGGTATGTACAGGGTGTTCCACTATAAATGGACCCCACCCCCCCTTTAACTTATTTATTCGATGATATTAAAAAAAATGGTATATACCAAAGTTGTAGGGTACAACATAAAGTTTTTTATGACATAGTTTAAATAATATATAGATAGGGTGTTGCAGAAAGGCGTAGCAAACAAAAATATATTTTTTTCTTATGGAATACCCGGTATATAACATTCTTAAATGATAGAGCTGGTCTTCCTGATAAATAATAATATAATTTGTTATACCTAACCTAACCTATGTTACACTTTAAATGTTTAAGTCAAGAAACGCATATTATTATTAATTAAATTGTGCTTTTGGCAGGTTATCTTTTATTTTTTAAATTAATTTTCCAAATTAAATGTTGTTTAAAAGATACGCATTTTAAATAATAGAATTGTTAGGTAGGTACATATTATGTTATGGATTAAAAAATCAATTTTTATTTCTTTGGGTGGGTAGTAATTTTGTCGATATTTATGCAATGGAAAGCACCTTGAATCCATGCTACACTATAAGGACAATTTAATATGCGTTTTTTCACTTTCAACATTTCAAGTAAGTATAACAAATTATATATTCTTTATCAGGTAGACCAGGTCTATCATTTAGGAATATTATATACAGGGTGTTCTATAAGAAAAAAATATATTTTTGTTTGCGACACCTTTCTGAAAACACCTACAACTTTCCAATTTACCGTTTCTTCTAATACCATTGGATAAAAAAGTTAAAGCGGGGGTCCATTACCTGTAAATGGTTATACTTTAGTTATATAATAATATACAAAGTTTACAATTTTTCAATACTGGTCAAGATTGATTGTTTATAGGTACCTACCTGTATTATCATATTTGACCATTAATATAATTTTTTTTAATGCACAAAAAACAGTTCACTTGTCACCAATAGTATATTCCTTTATGTATAATCTTTATATAATTTTTGTTTAATGGTTAGTTTCTCTTCTCTCAGTGTAAATATTAATTTTAAAAAGGCCGAAACTCCAGAAATCTACCTTTTTAATAAATTCCAAGATTATTGTGGGACCTCTAAATATTAAAAAAATCTTAATTTTTTATTCGACTGAGTTTCTTTCAACGAGAAGCAATTTTTCTGCACTATGCCATTTCAAGTTCCAAAAATGGTTGTTTTTTGCTCCACCCTACTATAATAGGTAGCATTCCTTAATTTTGAGGTATTTATTATGGTAGCTATGTAGCACGTAGCTAACATTTAAAACCTTTAATTTATTTTATATAAGACCCACATGAAAAGAGCTTATTATACATGACCCATTTTAGCCTGTTTGCGTTATGTACCTAATATACTGTATCATTGTACTAAATGATGTAATAAACTCATTACATCACTCAACCGACTCATTACATCACTCAGTCATAATATGAAAATCATTTTGAACACATAAAAGCTAAAATACTGGGTCTTAAATAAAATGTTGTATATCACACGTACGCTAAGGCTCACTACAGCACTTGTACGATTACTCGACTCGGTCTACAACCTCGTCATCCACTCTTAATATAGGTCTAATAAGTCTATTTTACCGAACTAAAATTAAGAGCTTTGAATTTTAAAGATTACCTAACGGAGGGGTATATTAAAAGCTGAGTATCTAATCAATTTAAAGCTATTAGGTAGACAACATTTTTTAAAATAAATTATGTAGGTATAGGTACCTATAGGTACCTACCCAGTAGGGTTGCCAGATTGTTTGTATTTTTGCCCAGAATAAATAAAATAAAACAAATATTTTACCAAAGTTTTATTTAAACTCAGAAGTACCTAGGTACAATTATTTTGAATATTTTGTCGAAGATTGCGAAAGTTTTATGATTTCTTTTTTGCCTTTAACATATTATAATACCTACCTACTCTATAAAATTAAAATGTACTTAATAAGAATCTAGGGAGAATTGCTTCGTAATTTTGATTTTAATTCACGTGCATGGTGTGTAAATACGGAACATAAGCTGTCCCGGCGGGACAATTATTTATTAGCTTAAAATACGGGACGTCCCGGGAAATACGGGACGTCTGGCAACCCTACTACCCAGTCCAGTATTCCCAATCCCAATAAAAGTTTCGAAAAAGTGACATAAAATGGGGGCCCCGCATCGCATACCCCTTGTTCGTTTAGAATTAGTAGGTACCTACCTACCTACTAGATATTTACCTAGGTAGGTAAGTCTCAAATAAAATTATTAAATACTATAGTAGGTAAATATATCAGTTTCGATTAATTTCAATAAGTATTAAAACAATTACCTACGCAAGATTTTAAAAAGCCGCCATGATATGATGAACGCTAGATGGAGCTCGGTATAAATGCCAATAAAACAAATTAAATTATTGGAAATAGGATTTTTAATAATGTACTTACCCAGAAACCTTTCTAACACGTCCTCAGCTAGTCCAAAGCACTCCATGCCCACAAAATCTCTTCCAAAAAACTAAAAAGTCTATAAGCAACGAAAAAAACATGCGCACACGCGACGAGCCGAACGAAAACGAAACAAAAGAACAAAAGGAAATGGCGGGCCTTGGCGGAACTCGGCTGCTCGACAGGTCGTCCGAAAGCTACGTTGATTGGCTAGCGATTGGCGCGGTTTTTGAAAAAGTAGGTAATTTATGCAACAAGGGGTTCTACAGCAATACAACTGATTTTTGGGGTTATATAACTTTTTGATACCGAAGTAACTTATTGTTTTTCAATTGGTGTATAACCATTATACAGTATTTGTATACTTACTATATACATTTTAGAAAGTTTTTATTTATATAACTAGTTGTATTAAAATAGTAGGATCAGTATATAACGGGTACGAGCTATTTAACTACAGAAGAAAAATTGTATGACGAGTATATTCCTCATTGTAGCACAACGGGTTTGTCTGCTACAATGTGACAAGGTTCTAACAGTAAGTAGACGTGTAATTATTAATATACAATATTGTATATCCACTATTAAACTCGTGTCAGGCTAACAGTTGTATTAAGGCATTTCCCTCAGTGTACAGCAACTAATAAATCTGTATATTATTGACAAAAATCTTTTTGACAAGCCATGGTGCCATGGAAACTGCATTCAGAAAGACAAAAAAAGACAAGGCCAACTTTACAAATAAATTTTTGTTGATAAAAAATGATTATTTGCATTATTTCCATTAAACCTGTGTTTTTCCTTTAATAATCCAGATATCGGTATGAATCAAAAAACAAGTTGTTCAGAAAAGATGGGACTTAAAAATGTCGTACCAAGAAACATCAATCAGTTAATAAATTTTTCCAAAGGATGTTCAGAATTTAAGCGTAAAATGCAATTTTTTGTGCTACCCTGTATGTCAACATGTCCGTTTACACAGTTCGTAAAATCGATATCAAAACATGATGAAGATGACAGCATTTGCAACATGTCAAAAAATTATCGAACTTGGTAAAGTCTATACGAAGTCAGTTGAGACAAACAAAAAAAATAAAATTCGGCTAAAATCGGCATCTCCTTTGGTAAACATGGGCGGCGGTAAAAATTTAAAAATGTTTTACTAAATTATATATTGTATTTTTAAAGAAATTTATCACAATTTTAATCAGTTCCAACTATAAGCTATCTGATGTATTTATAAACTGAATATAAGATGACGGTTAATTTTTTTGATTTTTATGGTTTTCTTTATAATGTATGTCATTATAAATTCATATATAAATAGGAAAATAGGTAGGTATTTAGGGTTTATACACAGTGTTTATGCAATACTTAGGTTATTTCTCAGGTCAATTTAATGACATAAAAATGTATGAAACTAATAATAGGCGCCCCAAACAAATAATTAAAATGCAGGGTATTGTTTTAATTTATTAATATGATAATAATATTATAAATAAAGCAACTTTAATACGTAACACGTTTTAAATAAACAAACAACCATTATTGATTTAAAATGCAGTGACAATTTAATTGTTTTTTTTTGTCGATGAGAATCTTCAAAAGACTGACCCCATGTGGTAATACTAACAGAGGAGTGTCGGATTTAACCCCCTGTGGTGGGGCCGCCTACCGACTAAACTTACCGTGTTCCTGCGGTTTTCGCATTATAGGCGTATAAACCTTCAGACCACTCGGTTCGGTGTTTCGGCTCTGCACAGGCGTGCTTTTTTTTGCGGCTAACGAGGATAATCTGCTTACAGACACCTGTGCACTCCACTTTCCGGGTACAGCCAGAGCAAATGGCCCCCACCGGAGGAAGCACAGACGTAGTGTCGGGTTGACATATTATATCCTGAGGGGGCAACTGCCGACCGACTAAACTCCCCGCGTTCAGTGATATGTGGTTTCGGGCTGGATAGCCTATTAACCACGTATCGCTATGGTTTTAAACGCTCGTATGGCTCGAGTCCATACTCAGTTGATTTTAAAACCTTCCCATATTTTCGCATACAAATATGGGGGTTGACTGAAAAATGTAAAAACAATTTTTATCAGTTGATAAAGTTCGTAAGACACTGTAAAGTCCACTACTATGCCGACGATACCCAAATCTACCTATCTTTCAAACCCAGTGAACTTATAAATAGTAACGACATGATTAACTCCGATTTGAATGCTATTTTAAAAGCCTCCAAGGCTCATTGTCTTAGTGTCAACCCTGGTAAGTCCCAGGTTCTTCTGTTTGGAAGACCACAACCACGAAATCTTTATTCCGGTAATGTTTCTATTAAGGTTAATGATGTAACCCTAGAACTTGTTAACAAAGCAAAGAATTTGGGACTTATGATGGATACAGATCTAAGATACACCGAACATGTTAACATGTGCATCAGGAGGGCATTTGCCAACCTTAAACTAATTTATGGCCAAAAAGGTATCTTAAATGAAAATCTTAGAAAAAAGCTTTGCGACTCCATTGTTTTGTCACATTTTAACTTTGCCGATCCTGTCTATGGGCCTTGTCTACTGGCTGCTGACGCATACGGAATTCAACTCATTCAAAACTGTTGTGTTCGTTTGATTGGAGGCATAAGAGGCAGAGAGAGAGGCGTGTCTGCTAAACTTAGAGAGATTAAATGGCTAAGAATGGATGAAAGGCGAGTGTTGCACTCCATTGTTCTATATAATAAAATTCTTCTTGACGACCGCCCTCAATATTTACATCAAAAAATTAAATTTCGTAACGAGGTGCACAATCTGGATATTCGATATAAATTTACCATTACCACTCCAGCACATTTCACGGCCCATTACGAGCGGTCTTTCAGTTTTAATTTTGCTAAATGTTATAATAAGATTCCTGATAACATAAAATTTTTAACGGGTTTAAGGTTTAAACTGGCCATCAAGAAAATAATAAGCAACTTTTTTGGATTTTATTAACTTACCCGACGGTATCTGCGCATGTCAGGCTAAGTATTGTGATAGATAATCGATATTTTTGTTTTGGAGCTAAAGGACATACAGTACCTATATATTATTGTAGTCCATTAAATTATGTGCAAACAGTAGTTGTAGAAAATAAATAATAATTCATTAATATTGTATGTACGTACTATATAGTGGTTAAGTGAGGAAGCTTGCTTCAACTTCGCCCTTTGTAATATTTTTTTTTCTATTACAATAAAGTCATTTATTATTATTATTATTATATTATTTTTTTTAATATTACTTTCCTTGCAAGAGAAAGTATTGTACGAGAAAAATTAACTTGTTTGGGATATTATTATATGACGTTTTAGGATTCCTAGATCATGAAAATCATGTTTTCCATTTCAGTCTGTCTGTCTTTTGGCTCGAAAGCTTAAAAACTATTTGCCGGGGAATGACGGAATTTTGTAAATGTATTAACCCTGCTCAAGATCGGATATAGTTTGTGTTTGCTATATGCAGGGTTAGTATTAGAAAAAATAAAATTATATATGTATATAGTTTGTTATTTCGTTTTTTTTAGCAAACCCAGTTCGCAGTTCCCTATTGAAAACTAAACTACGTCAAGCAATTATTGTTTTCCAAGGCACGCTACTTAAATAATTATTATTGTATATACAATAATTGATTAGAAATAATTTAATGACGGTTCCAGCAAATATAGACAAACTATATATTTTTGAAATCAGGGAAGAAAGATCTTTCATAAAAATAAAAAATATACATGGTGTACCATTTAAAGAAACCAAATTGGTTAATTTTTCTTATGTTTCGGATCGTCTTTTGTTTATTTTTTTTTAATTTCCTGGAGGTTCAGACAAAACCCTACAACTCCTACATTTATTTTTTTTGTGTCTCCTATAGGGAACCCTGTAGATATGACCGAAAATATCTCTGAAAACCCTGTACACAGAGTGGCCATTTATTGCCGCTATTGCGGCAAAATACAATAGCTGAGTTATTATTAGAAATACGTAAAAAATGTTAATACAAAAGTTTTTTAGAGTATAGCAAATGGCTTATAACGTAAAATTATATTTGGTTCTACTAAAAAGGTGGGACGAAAAATTTGCAGGTAACCTTTTTTAATAGAACACATATTTTACAGTATTTTCGAATTTTATAAGATGAAACCACAGTTGCTATAATTTTCCCGATATGTAAACCCCATCAATATTATACAGGGTGACTCGGATCTAAATGTACATACGTCACCAGAAGATAGTGGACATCTTAGGGGTTCTAAATAACCTAACTTTAGTGGGCCAATTTTCCCTCGTTCACTAGATACAGATTGTTTTGTCATGTTTGGCTCATTTTTGTTTTTGCCATCATTCTTTTAGCACCTGGTATAATATGTTCATACTCGGTGGAAATATTTTAAGTACCTATCGCTTCAAGATGCCGTATGACCTTTTTTTGAAATTCAGGTCCGGACTTAAAAAAATAGACTGATTTTATTTTTGTTTAATTCATTAAATCATAATCATATTTTTGAAAATTTTATTTTTTATTTGAAAGACACATAAAAAACTACTTCTAAAGATATACCTATCAAAAGTGCCGCACTCACCACTCAATCATAATAAATAGCTGTTCTTTAGATATTGAAAAAAATAAAAAATATTAACTGTTTTTATAACGACAGTAATAACAATAATAAAGACAAATAACAATAAAATAATTATTTGAGAATCTTTTCAAAATGCCCTCCATGAACTTCTTTACATTTTCTTCATCTGATATTTAAATTTGAAACTGCACTTCTGATTACATGTCGTGGTCTATTTTTTATTTCCTGAAATGAAGTGATAATGAGTTGCATGAGCTGGTCACGTGTGGTAATTTCATTCTCGTAAACTAAATTTTTCATATACCCCAAAAAAAGAAGTCCAATGGGTTAAAGTCGGGGGACCTTGCTGGCCAAGAATGGGACCCCCCGCGACCTATCCATCTATTGGGATATCTATTGTTTAAAAATCCGGAAACAGGTCTTGCATAATGGGGAGGGGCTCCATCGTGTTGGAAATACATTCCTCTTAAAATAGCATTCTCATTTTAAAGAAGATTTGGCAAAATGTTTTCAAAAAAGTGTAAATATTGGTTTCCATCTAACCTTTCTTTAAAGAAGCGTGGGCCAATCATTTACTGAAAATCTATGTTGCGAATGCGACTGCCTAATAGCATTTGGATTTTCTAGAGACCATAGATGACAATTTCTGGAATTGTTGACGCAATTTCTGGTAAACTGAGCTTCATCGGTCCACAAAGTCCGGTGAAGATCTCTTCGGTGCCCACTGACAAAAGACCAACCCATTAGCATAGTCACCTGGTTCCAACCTTTGGACCTCTTGAATATGATAAGGATAAATGCCTTCCTTTCGTATTGTTAATTGGGTTATTTTTTGCGTTATATGCAGACGTCTAGCCATTTTTCTTGTGGATATTTTTGGATTTTTTTCAATGAAATTTAAAATATCTTCTTGTTGAACTGGTTGTCTCACAGGCTAATCAATATTATTCTGTGTCGGAAAATGTCCTTGTTCACGAACAAAAGAAAATACATTTGAAAATGTTTGATGGTTTCGACATGCTCCTTCCAGGAAACCTTAATTCATATTTTCGAGAAGCGGCTCGTCCGTTGCGGTCGCAAAAACCATATACAAATATTATGTCAGCGTAATCTTGGCTTGAAAATTGATGGGACATTTTAAATGAGAAATAAATGTTTATTAAAAATGTCTTAATAACACCCAAAAATCTGACAGGTTACAACTGGCAATGACTTTTTATTATGCTTGGTTGCCCCCCAATATTTTGTTTTTTCTTAGGTGACTTAGCCATATGGAGTCCAATTGAATTGAAGATTTCCAAAATTTTTACAAGCCGCTATTTTATTACTTTTTTTTTCTTATTATTGTTATCATTAAGTAGTAGTAACAAGATTTATTTTATTATTGTAGTTACAAAAACAGTTAATATTTTTTATTTTCTTCAATATCTAAAGAACAGCTATTTATTACGATTGAGTGGTTAGTGCGGCACTTTTGATAGGTATATTTTTAGAAGTAGTTTTTTATGTGTCTTTTAACAAAAAAATAACATTTTCAAAAATAAGATGTGAATTAAACAAAAATAAAATCAGTCTATTTTTTAAGTCCGGACCTAAATTTCAGAAAAAGTTCATACGGCATCTTGAAACGATAAGTACTTAAAATATTTCCACCGAGTATGAACATATTATACCAGGTGCTAAAAGAATGATGTCAAAAACAAAAATGAGCCAAACATGACAAAACACTCTGTATCTAGGTAACGAGGGAAGATTGACCCACTAAAGTTAGATTATTTAGAACCCCCAAGATGTCCACTATCTCCTGGTGACGTATGTACATTTAGATCCAAGTCACCCTGTATATTAGCGAAAAAGTGCAGGGCTGAAATAGATCAGATTTTTCTTTCTTTTTCGTACGCATATCTAAAGGAACTGATAAATGTATAACATATAAAATAACATATAATAATAATATAATATAACCGAAAACAAGTTTAAAGAATGATATTGGAAACTTTTCCTTTACATATTTTATCTCTAATGGGTAGAGTTTTTGGCAAAAACGGGTCAACCAGTTCAGGCAACATAAAATTTTCATAAAATATTCTTAATTTTAATTTCTTCTATTTTTGCGACATTTGAGATGTGGTGCATAATCGTTTTTTGTTACATCCTAGTCCGTCCCATGCATCTGGCTATTCAGCAAACCCAAGTCACAGAGAAATACTCATAAAAAGAAATACTATCCTTTACCGACAAAGCGCTTCCGCAAATTATAGACTATTTATAGACATTGTTCTATCGTTGAAGATACCTTGCAATGTCGTCCCACGCTTGCAATATTGCCAACATGTTTGAATATTCCAAAAGGCTGCATATTTTTCTCAAAAATTCATTAAATGCGGGATTGTTGTTTTGTGCAGAAAACGAAGGTTTAAATTAAAAATTCGGTCTCTTCACAAATTATAAAGAACATGGTAAAAAATAAGGGAAGGTCGGTATAAAAAAAATATATTAAAAAATACAAAAAAATCAAAAATACATATATTTTTTTAAATTTCTAAATGACTTTCCCTAATTTTTCAATAAAATTAGAATATTATTCCGAAACTTTGTAACATTTCGTTGGTTAGTTTTGGTGCTATTTGAAACGAACAAATTAGTATGTATGCAGCAGGTATGAACGCTCTTAATTGTCTATTATAACAGGTGTTGATAAGATCAATAAAATTCAGACAGGACAGTTAGAAGATTCCGAACAACGATGTGACCTGCACAACAAATACGTTAAAAGTAAAACTAACGCTTGGGGATGCAAAAACCAGAAAATTGCTTTTTATCGTTCATATTTTCATCTATTAATTGTCAAAGTGACAAAACTGACATCTTTAAATCAAGACGAAGTTGGCAGGTACAGACTTTTGTGAATCGCTGAAAATTAAATACATAACCTTTTCTTTCATGTCAAAATTACATAAGCCTGTCATATTTGTCTTACGGATTTTATTTGGATAGTATGATTAAACGCGATAAAAGAAAAGAAAAATTGAAAGTATGTCTTTGTTAAATCGTAAGACCAGCACGATCAGACCGGATCTGATTTTATGTATTTTTTCTATTTCACGTTCATAATAAGCTCAGTACGATACGCATTTGCGTATCGTAATGAAGCTATTTCGATACGCGTTTTTTCTTTATTTGATGTTGGTAACATTTAAATGTTTTATTTCATTGACTTGCGCGGCCTTTTTGGTTTACGAGAAAACCCATTTTTCGCAGAGGAAAAATAGCTTGATAACTTATTTTTTTATTTTGTGTGGATAACAGTCATGTATGTTGGTTGCATAAATCTATAAATCAATCTTTTGTAGATGCTTCAAGCTATCATTTTCTGCCAAATCCTATCCAAAATTCAATCTACTAACCTTCCAATGTCGATTTTAACTTCAACTTTATTTGAAAAAAGAGGCTACTATGATAAAAAATAGTTTTACCAACATAAAATTTAGACATAAAAATTTACAAAATTTGAAGGATTTATGTTGTTTTTAAAATGTATTTTTCTTGATTATAAAAGGTGAAATAGAAAAAAATTTATAAAGCACATGTTTGATAAGGCGTTTTAGCGCACGTGTCAATAAAAAAACTCGCCACTTTGTGGCTCGTTTTTTAAAATAGACGCGTGCGCTAAAACCGCTTCTTATGAAACTTGTACTTTAATATTTTCTGCCCCAGCACTTCCTTCGCTAATATACAGGGTGTTCTCACTCTAACCGTCCATTAGAATATTTCGGAAAGTAATCCGATTTGAAACATGTAAATTTAGCTAATGGGGTTTAGAGCGTCATAGAGTATCTCCAATAAAATTAGAGCGACAAAGTGCCATGGTTCTACCTATCTACCTACCTGTACACCAAACTATTTTTTCATACTCATAATTTTTATTTTGTCTTCCGATTCTTAATTCTTTTTGTGAATAATTTAAAATTTACCTACAGGCTAACTGTGCAAAAATTTCCTGGCGCTAAAAAACTCCTTGGCGCGTCGCCGTGCCGAAAAAATTCCATATGCCTAGGCCTGGCCGCCTAAAGGCATAATGTACTATTATTCAGAGCAGCTGTACTCTCGATCGCAGTGGCATACTTACGGGGGGGATATAGGGGATATATCCCCCCCCCCCATAGACTTTGCCAAGAATGCGAAATTTACTATTTATAGTAATTATAAATATAATAATAATAAATAAATTTTAGGGAATAAAATTTCATTGGTTCATATTAATCATGTGGTACACAACGGATGCGTATCACGGATGTATGTGGATCCAGCCTAACGGACGGAAGACAAAGCCATAGCGAAAAGGGAACGCATGCGTAATGACCATTTTTTTGACAGATGCAATCAACATAACCTATATACGCCAGAAACATTATGGTTGCTTTCTGTTATTACATTATTGGGAATCGTAAGTGCTTCAGCCAGTCTTCTTAAGTGATTTTTTTAAAATCGGAAATAAAGTTTGCATTCAGCATTATTATAGTTTTCTAAATTGAAATTTCCATACAACTGTAGTCGATACTGGAATGTCCTGGTGATCAAGCACCTCCAAGAGAAGGGCATCATCCAAATCCGAATCACTGGGTTAGTCCAATAAAAGCAACCTTTCGTCTATCATGATATTTTAGAATGTTGGGTACTATAAAATTAAAACCAAGCAAAAAAGATAGCACAAAACGTATATGAAAATATGAACACAAACCATTAAAGATAGGTTATGTTTACTGTCGAATTCGACTTAACATTAACGTTAAGTGAATTGAACGAAAACTATTTTTACGATCTGTCAAATAGCGGCTTCGTATTTGTATTCGTTATGGTTAACCGTTTGAATTTGCCAATACAACGAAAACTCTCTAATGTCATTTAAAATTACGCGTAACGTAAAACCTTAGTATACTGCTCTGAGTAATAGTACATTATGCCTTTACGCGGCCTGGCCAGGCTGGAGCATAAAACAGAGAGAGACAAATATATCTTCCTGTCCCCTGATTGACGGATTTTCATGTGATACCAGATGGCAGCTGTATTTAATACGATTTTCCTTGTCGAAACATTAACTTTAAAATGTATTTCTATCATAATTTAGTTCTTGTTGTAGGTTGGGTGTTAGGTTCGGTCGGTGAGTTATCCGGGGTTAAGTTGATCTTCTGGGATTTTCATGAAAAAAAATGCAGATGGAAGGATTAGATCGTCCCTTGCCCGATGTCTTTATAACAAACTCTCAAGGTGAGCAGAAATATATAGGCCTGTGTTTTGGCCCTACTTGTCGTATTCAACTTACTGACTTAAATAAAGCATCCTCTTTAATATATATTATTTGTCTTCCTCTCTTTATTTTCAATAGTTTTATTAAAGGCTTATTTTATCCTACTGTAACTGTATCCAAGAAAAAATTGTTTTTCTCAAATTTGGACCTTTGATAGGGTGTCGAATAAAATTAAATACCTTTTCAAAGGTAAAAGAGTGAAACTCGATATTCCGGTTGCGAAATTAGATATTATTGTGCTCAATAATAAATTATCCGAAAATAAAATTTTAGATACAGAGAGACTTTATTTTTTTAAATACGGTGCTGGTTTCTTTAACGAATAGGTGAAAATATTTCCTATATATTTCCACATAGGGTGTTTCTATTATACCTTAGAATAGTTTAAAACCTATTTACGGTGTTCGCAAAATCCTCCAAATATCAAACAGTCTTATTGGTTTTTTGGCAAGAAGGTCGTAATAAACAAAGTACCGTGGAAGCAAAAATTATTTGCATCAAAGAGGGCTTGGATTAAGAAACGTAGGGCTTGGTTTAGATCACAATGATATGGGGACGATATATCTAACCAAATCTAGGTTAAAATTTTGTCAAATTCATACCCACATAGCCAGAACATATTCTTAGTACATACATTATTCATGGATATGTACATTTGAAATGATATGCATTACCATACTGATGGATTTCTTTTTACATGTAATTTTCATGTCGTTTAGCCACCACTTGGATGTACATATGGAATATCCATCAATTATATACATAACGTGTGATATGTTAATACATAGTATATCTGAAACTTCATAAAATATGGATACACATGTATGTACATACATTTTAATTGGTTTTTATCCGATGTTGATATCTTGCTCCATTTAAAAGTTAGAGGGGGAGGAGGACTATATAATAAAATATTCATGGCGATGTAAATATCGACAGATTAGGTAAAATAAAATAACAAAATATTGCATCTTATATAAAATATTTTATTTAGCCATGGAATCATATAATTAACATGAATATTTCACTCATGTATAAATTTTCCCATAAGAAACGTTAAAAATAAAAAAATATCAGCGGATATACAACGTTGCCTAGACAACGTTGTATATCCAACACACAACAATCGAACCTATTTGACGAGACAGTTTTTTTAATTTTTATTATTCAATCAATAATTAGTTAATATTTTTCAATTGTTTGTTGCTATTTGTTAAGTTTTTTTATAAAATAAAAAAAAAATTGTTATTGGATTTCAGTTACAGTTTTAATTATGTTATATGAAATTGAAAATTGTATGACAAAAAAAAAATTTATATATATTTCATTCTAGAAATATTCTCCCTAAATACCGCTCGTGCATAAAAATTAACCAGATAATTTTCATTCAAACTTGTTATACTAATTCCACTCGTTCTTCGAACTCGTGGAATTATAAATAACAAGCTTTCATGAAAGTTATCGGTAATTTTTAAGCACTCGTGGTATTACCCCCGATTATTCAATTACTGCGTTGGTTCGGTGCAGTTAATATGAGTTCAATTCAAGTAAATTTTTTGAAACTCACACATTTATTTTACTTCAAACAAAACGACTCACTTTAACTTCCTAATGCTGTTGTTCAGCCGGTCTTTTGATCTAACAAGCCATGCCTTAATTTGGGCCACAATCTCATCCTCGCACGCGTTTTGGGTCCGTGAATTCAATCGAACTGCTTCTGTAAAAAATATTAGACAAAAATTAAAATTTATTTATTTAATTTTTTTATTTTATATTTATTAATTTCTTTACTAAATAACAGTGATCGAGAAACACTAAATAAAATAAAACTTACTAATTATAACTAGAGAAACTTTTAACATTTTAAAATTTTTTTTTCCCTTGCAACCATCCCAGCTGAAAAGCTGTCCCAGCTCATGGCTAAAAATCCGGTACATATTATCCTCTTAGTGATTTCCTTTGCTAATGTACCCCCAATTTTGCTCAGTTCCTTAGCCTAAAATTTTAGTATTGGCCACTGGCAATCAAAAGTTGCAATTGTACTTACAGTATCATTAAAATTGTTGGTGGAAGTCAGGAACACCTCCAGCCTCTCCAAATCCTCTAAATGCACTAGTGGGAATAATGTAAAAGTTTCTTGAACTATTGTTTCATTGTCGTCTTGCTCCTTGCTTTTTCCATTTTCAATGTTAAGAAGGATCTCGTAGGATAACCTAAAACTATAATATCAAAACAGCCTTCAAATCCGGAAATACGCTTAGAAGCTTTCTTACAAAAGTAAAATCCCCCCGTAATGAAATCACAAAAAAATGTTTCTATTAAATCCCTTGCGAGTATGACTAATCGTACATTGGAGAAACAAATAGACCTCTTGCCGTACGAGTTAAAGAACATCTGAAACATACTCAAGGAGGTGAAACTTCGAGATCAGGCATAGCGGAATATGTATGGACCAACCAACAGAATATACAGTGGTGAGAAACCTAGGTTGCGGACACGGAACAGCACTGAAGAAAACGAAAATTCAAATTAACAGCTTTCATGAATTAAAATATCCATATATTTAGTAAACCAAGTATAGATATCCCCAATATTTTTGTTTTCCAAAACCAACAGCTCAAACTTCACACTCCAATAAGCACGTAGCCAGAGTCATCAAGCTTCATTGCACATGGATATTATTTAAGAGAGTAGCCTTAGAATTATAATTTAGTTTACACTTGAAAACGGTTAGAGATACTAACTAACCGAAACGTTGTGTTAAGTACTTAAGTAACATAATAAAAGACAATGAAAGTCCGAAAAGGTAATTTTTTTGATACTCTATACTTACTGAAAAGGAAACTACAAAATTCCCGGTACTTTAGGTACTCCTATTTGGGCAAAATAAAATCATACAACTTTTGGTGCTATAGCAGGGCCGGCGCAAGGGGTGGGCAAGCCGGGTCCCTGCCCGGGGCGGCAACCTTAGGAGGCGGTAAATGGGCTGTAAAATTAACTACCGTAAGGTGTTATGAAGTAGTAACAATAGCAACCTGCGCGATTTTTGTGGTGGTAAGTGGGGCAGTGTATCATAGATGGCTCTGCAAGGCACTTTTATACGCGCCTTAAAGTACAGTCCCAGTAGAAACTTTGACCGCTCTGCAGGAAAAGTGCCGCGAATTTAAAGCTTGTAAAATTCCTATCGGTGCTCAAAAACTAGCAGCTTTTATTTAGCAATATTACGCAGTTAAGTGACTTATAGTTTTATTAAATGATTATAATAACTTTAAACCAAATCTGGAGCTTATTATTTTCATATTTTTCAAAAAATGTCAACATAACCTAAAAATTACAGCTTGTGTCGATAACGCGGGTTATTATTCAAAAATATTGACAACTAAAATTGGAGTGATTATTTTTTCTTTATTGTCAATTTTTGTCAACGTTAATTTTTGTTCAGAATTTTTTACATTTTTAAAGTTTTGTATTGTTAGTTTATTTTTTATATTTGTTTCTAATAAGATTTGACTGTAGGTACCCTCAGAACGTATACGAATAAAATGGTTTATTTTTGATTTTTTGACATTTTTTTTTGCTTAAAAATGAGCGAAAACTATTTTAATATATTTTAAAAGCTAATTTGCTGGTCAATGTTATAAAACAGAGCCTTTAACTTTAATATAACTTCTATTTTAAGGGGCCGGTCAAAATTACGTCCATCGTTCCCAAAACTTTGACCACCAAGGTTTTTTTTTTAAATTGCTCATGCAATTTGTAAATAAGAAATCTAGTAGTGCAATTAAAAGGGTTACAGTGAGCCCCCAAGTGGCTCACTAAAGAAATAAATAAGGTAAAGCCCGAGCAAAGATGTTCATATTTGAAGTTTAAATTTGGTCAAAGTTAGGTCACTTTACGGTAGTTTAAAAAAATTATCAAACCAAGATTAATTTATTTTTGAAAAATTAAAAGTAGGGATTTTAATAAAATTTGCTTTCAATATGTTTTACGAACTTTTAAGTATGTATGTATAGTAGGTACCGACACCGACTCACTTCAAAAATCCTCAAGCATGAGAACGACATAAGAAAGTTGAGGTATGTAGTCTTTAAATAAAAACGCGTTTTAAAAGATGAGTAGAGTTTTCGTGTATTGAAGACCAAATTCGAAACCGAACCAAAAATACATAGCAATATAGATAAAATATCAAAATATTTCAAGAAAACAGCTCACAAGCGTAATAAACTACCGCTTATAAAAATGTATAATTTTTGTATTTTTGGGGCAAATCAAAACGTCAACATTTTTAATACCAATTTGTTTGCTTACGTTTTATTTTATTACTAACCGTGGAATGGGTTTAGGTTATCTCTTTTAATTTTTGTTATAAAAGGGCGGCATTTTACTTTCTTGCTCGGGGCGGCGAAACTGCTCGCGCCGGCCCTGGCAATAGTCATTGTTTTTGTTTATATTCCAAACCAAGTCAAAAAGTAATCAATTAAAAGAAACACATACTCTGTAGTTGTAATAATTAGTCCAATATCCCTAAAGAAGGACAGGCCTATAACAAGAGTGTTGTGCGCATGCCTATTGTTACTGGACGTTAAGAGATATGACCAGTGAAACGTGCGTGCTAACGTATTTTTTCATCCATAAAACTTAACTTTTGTTTTCGTAAGAAATAAGGTATACGGGTCTAAAGGTCTATGCGATAACCCCCTAATACTAAATCCTCAATCGGCCCTTGTTTACGTTTACCCTGAATAATTTAAATAATTTCTCGTATAATGTTTATTATAAAAAAAAACCTAATATTTTATCCTTGTAGCCATGTAGTCATTACAGGTATGAACCACTTCAGAAATGGGTAGTTAAAACAAACGAATTTCAAATTTTAATGAATTCATCCCAAGTTTCAGTAAAGTAATATTCGGACAAAGGAAAAATATTTTTACCTGATATGAATATTTATAAAAGGACTTAAAACAATTTGGATTATTCAAATTTTCTTAAAAATCGGAAATAAATTTTAAACTTGGCAAAGGTAATTTGGTAAAAATAAATATTAAAATAAGGTTTCAAATTTAAAATCAATTTTGCTCATTTGTTCACATAAAGCCTTTTTTATATTTTGTAGAACATAGCGCACCTTTAAAAGTAAAGTGACACAACTCGAAGATTGTATATTTCTAGGTTTAATCATAAAATGGCACTAAATACCGCCCTCTATCAGCTGCCACTGGACCTAATACCAAATCGCTTCTCCCCAATTAAAGGAACCTATTTATGCCTTTCTCATATTAACGGTATTCGCGCCTCTTTTTAATACTAAAGAGTATCATTTCAGTATGTTGTCGCATGCGACGGAAAATTGACACTGCTTTAAGTCTAAACTGACTTGATTCTAAACATTTTACAAAAAAGTAACTGGTATTTAATAAAAAAAGGACTTATTCTAAAATGACTCGCCGAGTACAACGACAATTTTAAATTTAAAATGGCATAACTCCAAATAATTCGTTCGTTGTTAAAAAAAAATTGGCAGTAAAAAGACCTAACTTGCGTTTTATTTTTTATTTTTATTTTTTTTACTATTAAGGGTAGGTTTTAATATCAAATTTAAATAATTGTCTTCTAGTAAAACCATTTAGCTAATGTCTCCCCAAATTTAACATTTAATTTAATTTATTACTTGGGCTTAGGAGACAAAAGAGTTAGAGGGGTCCAATATATTTTACAGTTTTTCCTGTTTTCTGCAAAACTCTATTTTTTGGATTGTGTCACTTTAATTTTAAAGGTGCGATAGGTACAGGGTGGTTCATTAAGGGTGGCCACCGGCCATATCTCGGAAACTAATAAGCATTGAAACTTGGGGAAATTTTTTTAATAATTAAAGTGGTCATGAGAAAATTCTGGAAATTATTTTTAAGTTCCGCATTTCGCCACAAGGGGGCACAATTGAAAATTAATTTTTAAAATTCTAGATTTTTTGAAAATTCCTATATTATGGTATACCTCTGGTTACATTATTAAAAATAATAGATAATTCTGCATCATTTTGGTTTCAGGCTCATTGGCGTACCGACCTTGATAAGAGTGGGGGAAGCTATTGAAAGTGTAATAATTAAAATCGCTATAAATGACTTATCCGATTTTACTAAATTTAAGCTTGTTTTTTTGGTTGGAAGAGAAAGGCAAGTGCTTTTAATTGCATTGCAACGATACACAATAGTATCTAATAAAATTGCTAGAGGGCGCAATTTGTAATAAAAACAGTTTTTTCGTTTTTATCCCGAAAATTCAATTATACGGTATAACTATGACATCATAATCGGAAAGTAGATTAAATTTACAAAAAAAAAATGTGAAGAATGCAATTCGATATCTTTGTTGGTTTCAGAGTTATCGCCAAAACAATAATTTTTAACACTTTTATCCAATAAATTATTGTTTTTATAGCTTCGTGGCCACGACAAAAAATATTTTAAAACTTTATGACTGTTTTATGTGTAGGTGTGTACTTTAGAATTAATGACATGATACATTATTAGTCTATACTTTATAATTTCCGAGATATTGACTCTTGAAAAGTGACATTTTTGAACTTTGACAGCTTCTAACTTTCTAACAGTACGTCTTAGAGCAAAACGGCTTACATGTCCCTATCTTCAATTTTTATTATCTTCCCAAAAAAATTAACTTCCGGTTAAACCGGATGTTACTCGAAAACAGGAAATATAGTTGTTCCGGTTTAACTGGAAATTGATTCTTTTGGGAAGATAATAAAAATTGAGGATGGGGACATGTAAGCCGTTTTGCTCTAAGACATACTGTTAGAAAGTTAGAAGCTGTCAAAGTTAAAAAATGGCACTTTTCGAGAGTCAATATCTCGGAAACTATAAAGTATAGACTAATAATGTATTCAATAAAAAATAATTGTAATTTTATGTGGAATTTATAAATGTAAAAATATACAGGGTGTTCCATTTGAAAAAAGTACATTTTTTCTTGTTCCGCTTTTTTGAGCCACCCTATAGAGTTAAAAATAATTTTACCTTATAAGCCACTTACTGCCCTTCAACTTTTGTATTAATATTTTTAATGTATTTGAAATAGTAACGGAGCTATTGTACTTTGCCACACTAAAGGGCCACCCTGTATATTGGAATAAATTTAGTGAATCCAGTACTTTTTTTTTGGAAAAATGCTTTTGCACTGGCAATAAGAGTTTAAGTTGTGGTCTTTTTTTATAAAAAAATATTGATAAATTGTGTTCTAAATAAGAGATATCTCTTTATCGATAATTGTTTTAAATGGCAACCCTACTTTTTGACACGCTTTTATTAGCTTCACCGGTATGTATGTTTGTTTGTTTGTTTGTAACCGACTTGTTTGAACCCGATTTTGACCCACTTTAAACGGTCAGATTTAATTTAAATTTTGTAGCCTTATCAAGAACCGCTGACAATACAATAATCTACTAATCTAGCTCAATCTACTCAAAAAAAAATTTTCTTAACAATAACCCAAATTAAAAAATGAAAAATAAATATAGTTTAAAAAAACTAAAAATCACGCTTTAATAATTAATCAGACTTAAAAGCGGAAAATAAATATAGTTTAAAATAATTCTTGAAATTCTTAATATAGGCAGAAAATAATAATGAACGATAAACATTAGTGTCTATTATTGTGAAAAAAGCGAGGGGTGCTCGATATACGAAAAATATAGCACAAAGCGCCTCACGCTTTTTTTACAATAATACTAATGTTTATCGTTCCTTATTATTTTCTGTTTATATTAAGAATTTCAAGAATTATTTTAAACTATATTTATTTTCCGCTTTTTAGTCTGATTTTTATTAAAGCATGTTTTTTAGTTTTTTTAAACTATATTTATTTAGTGACTATGTTTTAAGTGCATATTAAGTCATACATAAGTACAAAATTTAAAATTTTTATTGTTTGTCATTTATTAGATATTGAAATCACGAATACCTAATACTTGATCATATAGGTTAATTTCCCTCGAGGCAATTAGAAATGTTCACTTACGTTTAGGATATTGAAAAATAGTGAATGGATAACGTTTTGAGCATTTATTGACGAAAAAGTATTAGAGGTGAATAGAAGGTTCTCAATTTTCAATTAAATTAATTTTTGTTTGTTTATTATCTTATAAATGACAAGGGATAAAAATTTTGTAAAATTGATACTCACTTAACTTAATAATATGCGCTCTAAAAATAATCAATAAAAAACTGGGGTTGCTATTTTAAAAATATTATCGATATCAATATTTTTTTTTATTAGAAAGACCATAACTTAAAATGTTAATACCCGTTCCTAAGCATTTTTCCGAAAAAAAAACTCTACTGGACTTACTCAATTTATGGAACATTACACTGTATAGTATAAGTACCTATATAAATGGCAAATACTTTAAAATTATATAAAATTTCTTCTTCTATAATATAATTATATTATTTTCAAATCGTTTATGCAAACGTCTGTAGGGGGAGGGGGGGGGGCTAAATCCGCTACTGTATTATGTTGTCCTAAAAACCCTCCAGTCCCTAATTCCCGAAAATCCCAAATCTGGTTTTCTTGTTAACGTTTCCAAATCTTAAATTTTACTTTGTAGCGGCCAAGTCCGACTTTCCGAGACCAAGATTTTCGTAGTTCTCATACTAAATTAGGGCACGACCGCGGTCAGCAAAGGAAATTCCGTGGAGGCGTTCCACTTTGACTAATGGCATCCCCGGTTTAATACCCTCCCCGAACATATATTTTATGTTCTGTGGTCCGAAACTTTTTTCCTCAGACATTATCTTTCGCGTTACATAAAAGGAAATTTGAACTCGCCCAGTTGCGGTTAATAAATTTGGTTGTGGCTAATAAATTAGTCAGCAGTTTCTGTTTAATTAACCAAGCAGCATTAAATCTGTGTTTCTAAGTAGGCGCTGTTGACTCTGCGTGGACGTGGGTCATTCTGTTTTGATAGTTTCAAAGCAAAACTCGCCTTGTTTATCATAAGTTATTTGTGGCTAAAACGAACAAACCCTAAAGAGAATTCGTACTTTTTCTAGTCGTAATTCTATTCGAAATCTTACATTGACATCCACACACATCAAAACTGAGCTGCTTAATATAAGACATGTAAAAGTTAATTCAAAAACAGCCAGATGAAACATTAAAAAATCAACTTTAAAGTCAAGATGGCCTGGCAGAAGAATGGTATTTGTCAGAACATCATCGTGCGATATAGACATCATATCCAGCGCTCTTGTACAAACTACTGTTATCTCTTCTGAAGTACAAACACGTACAATGTACCGAAAGTCTTGCACCTACACAAACACCTTCACAGTAATCTGCAAATAAACAAACAAGTACTATGACAAAACCGAAACCTTATACACCGGTACCTAGGCCTAGGTGAAGTACGAAACAAAGCACGCACTAGGCGTGCAGAACGAAAATACTAAGCGAGTAGTCTGAAGGTTTATACGCCTATGGCGCGGAAACCGCAAGAACACGGGGAATTTAGTCGGTTGGCAGCCCCATCAGTGTTGAATCCGACACTACCTGCCTCACAGGGTGCCAGTCATTAGAAGATTCTCCTTGAAAAAAAAACAGTATTGGGTCACTGTTAAAATTAACTTTCGCATTGCCTTTCTTCCCTTTATTTAAAGGCTCCAATCTTTATTAATCTAAAAGCCAAAGCTTTTAGAACAATCCATACACCTACCTAATACAATAGATGTTATTCGCTTTAACTGGCAGTGAAACAATATGCGGACGACAAGCAGGAGATTAGTAAAGTTGGATGTTAATATTAATCTTCTAATAACTTTAAAACGCGGAGTAATGTTGCGGCTAACTTAACGAGAATCTGCAGCAGCGCCATATTTGATATTTACGTGCATATGTTGCCAAAATAACGCCCAACCTTGGCAGATTGCACCGAAATGAGGCAAATATGTAATGATTCTAGCGGAGCTGACTGAAGCTTGATATATTGCGGAATGCATTTGTTCGGATGAAATTAGAGCATCTGCAAAACATTATGTAATTCTTATTAATGAAGCGGTGATATGAATTTATTACATAATAACAATGTCTTCCAGTTTATTATTAAATGAGGGGAGGTCTAGTCTACGTCACACATAAGACTGTAAGATTATAATTCAAAATTTGAAGCAATAATCTTAAAAAATTGTAAGATATTTTCCTGAAATAGGGAGGTTCCAATTAACAAATTGCAGTTTGTAGAGTTATCAATAAAGGGGAGTATAATTATGCAAATTGCATATACATGCATTTTTTGCATATTTTTTCAATTTTATAATAAAATTCATTTTTTTCATAAATTATTATATTAAGAGCATATTTTTATGTTTTCGGCTTTATGAAAAAATTAAAAATGTTAAAGGTTTAATGTCCTGTTCGGTACTTATTTCAGGGATTTTCCAATCTGAAGATTATAATAATAATTATATTTACATTTTGGTTATACACAAGGTATCTATTGGAGGTTTGTAGGTATATTGTTAAGGGTTGCTTATTGTCCCTTAATAATGCGTTATTATTACCTGCCTAACAAACTGTATTTATATCGATTTGAAATTTAAGTTTAAGAGACTCAATTAGTATTGTTGAAACTTTTACGCTCAATGTAACAACATTCCCGGTAAAGTAGGAGGTCAAGTAAGGAACAAATTGGATGTAACTGTAAAAAAAATGAAAGATTTAAATACTTAACTGCAGTAAAATGCATTTATGACGGTAAACGATCCAACGAAGTTGTAACTTGGCCTTATATTTCCCTACCTAAGTTGCAGTATTGTCCGATTACATCAGTAGATGTTAAAAGAAATTTCTCTTTGTATAAACATATTTTTACTAATAGAAGATAATCCTTTTTAGCTGAAAATTTTGAATAATATTTAGTAATAAATGTATTTTATACAAGGTTAGGTTAAAAAATTGTTTACTTTTATTTTTCATTGTTTTTTTTTTGCATTTTTTTTATACCTTTTTATTATACCAGTATGCATATTTGCGAAGAAAAAATGCAAATTACTGCATACTTTAAAGGCAAACAAGGCATATACCGGGTGTCCCCGGAAGGTGGTTCGCCCCTCTTAATTTTTTGTTTTTCACGATAATGGAATAAAATGTGGGGAATTTGTATACGACATAAAACTGCATTTTTTGACAGGTGACTCAATATTATGGAGCTTCCGGTTTAACCGGAAATGACATAAACTTTCGATTTTTAAATGGGACACCTGGTATATTTTTCCTTTTTTTGACTCCATATGACATTTTAAATACAACGATGTGTCACTTGTCACTTTTTGTCACCAAGAAAATATTTTTTTCCAAATTTATTGTTTTATCTAGAGGGCTATGAATCACTTATTTTTGTTCTTTAATCTTGGGAAAAATATAATTTTACTATTTTTGGTCCAATGCTATGTGCTATGTAAAATTTAATCTTTAAAGTTGTATAACTCATTTTTTTTAAACGGCAACATGCAGGGCTCGTCGGGTTAAGAAAAAAGAGGATTTTATTACGATTATTTTGATTCCACACACTATTAGGTTTTAGAAAAGCCGCCATTAAATTTTTTTTAAAAGTTAACTTAGAACTTTCCTAAAATGAAGCATCTTTTGGGAATAAATTGAGATTTAAATGCATCAAGTAGCCTGTGACCAGCAAAACTGATAAAACAAAATCATGCCTTAAAGAAAATTTACATGTTGCCACGACAGCTTCTGCCAAAGTAAATTAGTTTGTTGTTTAAAAAACATGAAAAATACTAATTTTACAAGGAGTGAAAAAGTTGATATTATTATGTTATTATTGTCAGGCTCATTTCGCATTTTCGGAACCAGTTTTGGGTACCTAATAGTGCTGGGTTGGATGACGATTGATTGATTGATATTTTTGTGCATAAGTAGTAATAGTAGTAATTGAGGGAAGGTTCCGAAAACCTGGCAAGTAGACCAACCGCGATCCTTTTTGCCTACCCCAGAGTCTTCCCCCAATCACGCTAACCACCTTGGCCCCCGCCAAAGCGTCCCGACCTATTTATGAAGTTGAGTTCGTCGCTCCAGGCCAGGGCCGTGATTTCTTCCTTCTGGAGAGCCGCTGATCCCAGGATCTGGTGCCTGAGTCTTCCCAGGGCCTCGCAGGTACCCAGAAAATGCAGCGGGGTATCTTCCTCCTCCAGGCATCCGGCACAGATTGGGTCGTCTTCGACACCAATCAGTGATAGGTGCTTCCTCAGCTTGCAGTGTCTTGTCAGTATCCCAATCAAGGGATTTAGGACACATCGTCTTCTATTTCTTTGTGCGTAAAGTCGTGCAGCATCGGTTGAATTCTTTCTATATTCTCCAAACACTAATAACATAAACTATTTCACTCCTTGTAAAACTATTATTTTCCATGTTTTTTAAACAACAAACTAATTCACTTTGGTCGGCATCTCAATTTTCTTCAAGGCATGATTTTGTTTCATCAGTTTTGCAGGCCACAGGCTACTTGATACATTTAAATCTAAATTTATTCTCACAGGATTTTAGGAAAGTTCCAAGGTAACTTTTTAAAGTTTTTTAATGGCAGCTTTTCTGAAACTTAATAGTGTATGGTATCAAAATAAACGTAATAACTTTTTTTTTCTTAACCCGACGAGCCACCATGTTGCCGTTTAAAAAAATGAGTTATACAACTTTAAAGATTACATTTTACGTAGCACTACAACTTTGGTTTTTTTTCGAATATCTCCGGAAGTACTAGGAATTTTCCAAATGTTTTGCCGGCGTGTTAGTCATTTTCAAACTGCACAACTTTACCCAAATTTAACCTTCGTTGTATCTCTTACCGTTTAATAGATTCCAATGGTGAACTGCGAATTTCTAACACCGTGGATACAGCTACAAAACTATGAATGCTCAAACCACAAATTATATCCTAAAATATTTGATATCCTAAGACGGATTTCTCTTGGCTCCCTTAGACAGATTTTCTGACGGCGCCACTGCCCCTATAGTTAAGTAGATTATCCTTCATTCGTTATAACTTTGTATTTATTTTTAGTGAACATTATTTTTCCATTGTCTGCTATTAAAATGTTATGCCGTAGTTTGACGTGTCCAAAATTTACAGCAATACAACAGAGCTTTTTGATTTACGATTAAAAGTTTCAATGGAAAAAACGTCAATGCAGTTGCCATGTTTTATCGTGAAGCTGCAATAATTTATTTGTTTTAATCCTTATTAAATGAAAATTGTAAATAATAAATTATTAATGGATATTAAATGTTCATAAATCATTGAAGCGTTTTTGCCGATTAATAAAAAAAGATCGTTTTTGGGGGTTTCATGAGTATTAATAAAACATGTATTTAGAATTATTTATACATAACAAAGCAAAATAAATAATTAAATACTGTATAGTCAACAGCCATCATACAAAGATTCCCAGATATGATATTTAGACACTCTGACAACATGGTGGTGATTAAAATTTATATTCGTAACCATAGAAATACAATAAAAATTACCAACTGTTTCTGTCATTACTTACTCACCACGTGACGTCACATCCGTTAAAGATCATAATAATACCGTGCGTGCCAAAATTATTTGCATCAAAGAGGGCTTGGATTAAAAAACGTAGGGCTTGGTTTAGATCACAATGATATGGGGACGATATATCTAACCAAATCTAGGTTAAAATTTTGTCAAATTCATATTATGACATGATATACCAAACTAATGAGTAATAAAATAAGTAGACAAATACAAATTTATTTTTGTTGTTTACAAAATTAACAAAGTAAGAATATACAGCAAGAAAAAGAAAAATTGATTACTTACATAAATTGCTGAAATTGGCCACCGCCATGTTCCAAGCATAAATTCACACGTCTCTTCATATTTTCGAAAGTGTTGACCAGCATCTCTGGAGAAACGTTACCACATTCTTGAATAATCCTTTCTTGTAATTGTTCTAAATTTGCAACTGGTGTTTTAAAAATAGTGTTCTTTAAATAAGGAAAAACAAAGAAATCCATAATCCTTAAACAAGGTGATCTAGGTGGGAATTCAATGTCTGATCGAAAACTGATCAATCTGTCGTCAAAAAAATTGCGTAAGTAGTTAATAGATTCGGCGGCTGTATGGGCGGTTCCATCGTCCTGTTGAAAATATCCAAAACGTAGTTCGTCTTCAAGTAATTGCTCAACAAATGGATTCAAAATATTGTCTCTATACCGCTGTGCTGTAACTGTGTCATGGACAAAAATAGGACCAACAATTCTTCTTCGGGAAACAGCAAACCAGACACCAATTTTTTGAGCATACAATGTGGACATGCGTGTATTCTGAGAATTTACATAACCGGAGAGGTGGAACCAGGCTACATCCGAAAAAAAATGTCAGGTTTAATAAATCATTTCTTTCCAATAAATTTTGGGTAAACCATTGAGAGTAATTCCTGCGTCTTTCAAAATCTGCAACTTGTATTTCTTGGAATACTTGCACTTTATAAGGAAATAAATTTAGCTGTTTCTTAAGAATAGTCCTGCATGTTCCATAAGATCTTCCCACTTCTTTCCACTTCCTGGGACAGGTGTCTTATACAATTTGTTGGCGTATTCTGCATTATTTCACGAACGTTTGCAACAAGTTCTTCTGTTCTTACAGATGGTATTCATGCTCCTTTTTTGTGTTGTATAGGATCTGTTTCCCTAAACACAGCCACGGTTCTTTTAAGGCAATGATAAAAATCCCCAGCAATAAAAGCAATGTTAGGAAAATGTTCGTGAAAATCGTCCATGCACAAACCCGTATTGTATTGCCACTCACCATTTACTCTAAACCCGTTTCGAAAATACGCTTCAACCATGAATGTTTTGTACTGTTCCGTAAAGCCCATTGTGTGAATTGTTCAAGAAATTGGGAAAAATTAGCGATGAATCACATTACTTGTAACGACTGTCAAAGATGACGGAATAACTGATTGATTGTTAATTCAGGTAATTACTGACACCTAACAGGTACCTATTCTTTATATTATTATGTCTCTTCTACACATCAATTTTTTTTAATTCCATAAAAGCTCCATTAAGGTTCCACAGTATTTTCTCTTCTGCTAAAACCATCAGCATTAAATATATTTTCTGTCTCCTGATGATGAACGTTTCTACGTTCGAAACATGTAAAGACCCCTAGAGAATTTTTATTCTATTAAATTTTGTGTAGGAAGACTTTTAGTTTTTTCTACTGACCTGGGAACTTTATTAACGACGAAACCAGATCAGCTGTTACCGTCAAATCTGTGGCTGGAAGCAAAAGGGCATAACTCTGATTTTGAAACTTTTCAGGAAATGCAAAAAACATATCTGTTAAGTTAATTCCTTATGCTCTTAAAATATTCCACTTCCGTCTAGGATATCTTAAGCATTAAACCCATATACGAGTATACTAATTTTCAAGATAAAAAAAAGTTTTTAGCAGCTCTTTTAAAAAAAAATAGAGGCTTTTAAAAACATTAAAGGTATAACTTTAAATTATTTTATTATGATAATCTGGAAAAAGGGCATATGTACGTACATATATACCCAAAATATAATCAAATGTGAAACAGTAAAAAGGTCATATTATATGTACATTGTACTTATACCTTTTTGTCAAATAAAAATAATACAGTTTAGTGAAACCATTTTGGTATATTTGAACTTAAAGATACAATAATTTGGTAATATTTTTAATTTTCAAATTTTTTATAAAAAAAAACGTTTTAACCAAATTTCTAACATAATAATAAAATACAGGTAATTTTTGCTTATACAGTGTTACCAGTAAAGTCCGCATCATATGGGATTTTTTTTTAATTAATAGCTTTATTCAAAATTTGACTTTGGCATGAAGTGCTGCTTCGATCGAGATGAAAATTAAGCAAAAAATAGTAGTCGCGTGATTCGCATTATCTGTCAAATTTTAATTTTTTCCAAAAAATAATTTAAAAATGGGGTTATTTCTGAAAATATCGAAAAAAGTTATTGGAAAAAGTAAATGTATGTCGATACGTGCCCTTACATTGGAATTTTTTTTTAAAAAACATACGACTTAACCCCTTTTGTATTTAAAAATCTGCCTTATTTAAAGATATTGAGATATTTCCTTTTGCTAGTTGATAGAAGTCTAGTTTCTAAGTCTACTGATGTAGTTATCTCATCATTGCCAAAAATCGAGTTGTGCCCTTTTGACTTCCAGCTACAGAAATGTCGTTGTCTTCTGTCAAAACGCCTTGATTTAAAAAAAGTTAATCTACAATAATTGGTTTCTTTACTAGCCTAGTAGTAGAATGTTGTGACCTACGTAGTCCACGAGACAAACGTCAAAATGTATTATGTTTCACTTACTCTTCCTTAAATCCCAACAACACTTTAATATTGGGACCCCATAGTATTTAGCAAAATGTTTAATAACATTTACTAATTAATTTTAATTATTATTTCACAAATTTCTGTCAATGTTCAAATAATATGAAAAAGCAATTTCCTTTCGCTATTACGAAAATTAAATGGTTTTAATATTTTGAATCAATTAATTATTTATTGGTCATTTATTATTTAAAAATATAAAATAAACGAACTAATTGAACCCATATGAGTTTCAATAATTTATATTATACAGTGCCGGTTTTACCCTTTAGGTTTGCGGGTTTACTCAACCCCCGAAAAATACAACAAAAAAGAAAACAGTATTATACCGGGTATCCTAACAGTGTATGAAGGAACTCTTAAAAACGATGACAAACAGATGGTCTGGCAGAAAACTTATTGACTGATGACTTAGTACCAAGTGTTAATGTTCACACAAATTATCGAATATAGTCATAATACTGAAATAAATTTACCTATAATAAATAATGGTAATTTTATTAATAGTGGTAATGCAGCAGTGCACATGACTTGTAATAACTGTACAATTAACTATTATTTTAAATGATGTTCATAGCTATTAATAATTTTCATTATTTTAGGACATTTTCTAGAGTTTATTTTTCATGTCCACTTGGTTAATTCAATAAAGTCAGTTTTTTTAAAAAAATAAAAAATTTTCATTATTTACCTAGGATTTTACTTTCTTTTTTTTTTTACGTTCCTCAATGTCGAGCTTTATTTTAGGGCCTCTGATACGACTTTTTTTGAATAAATAAAATTTGTTAGATTACTACTGCTTGTAGCACTTTTTTCTTTATATATTCATATTTATTAAGACACTGGTTTTATTTTGATTTTCTCTTCATGTAAGTACACCGTTTTAGCGCAAATAGTTCCTGTATAGTATACGCTTAATAAATATATGAATTCTACATCTGAAATTTGTATCATGGCGTTCACTACTAAATTTTTAATGATGTCAAACGCGACCTTTTAAGCAAATGGTTGCATATAAAAATGTAAATTTTTTAATTTTAAACGTACTCAAACTCCAACTTGACAAATAAAACTTTTACGTCAGCTGTTTATCATTCGCCATTTTTTATTTTCATTTTACACATTTTTGGAAACTCCGTCTTTTCATTAGAATTTCAGATTGTTTCATGACGTCAGATTCGCCTTATTAGACTGCTGTTGACCATGCTACCGTGCGAGCAAAAATTATTTGCATCAAAGAGGGTCTTGCATCTAAGGGCGTAATGCTTATCCGTCGAGCTTAAGGCTGGATCCACATACATCCGTGATACGCATCCGTTCTGTACCACATGATTAATATGAACCAATGAAATTTTAGGGAATAAATTTTTATTGGTTGGTTCATGATACAAATTTTATTGTAGAATTCATATATTTATTAAGCGTATACTATACAGGAACTATTTGCGGTAAAACGGTGTACTTACATGAAGAGAAAATCAAAATAAAACCAGTGTCTTAATAAATATGAATATATAAAGAAAAAAGTGCTACAAGCAGTAGTAATCTAACAAATTTTATTTATTCAAAAAAAGTCGTATCAGAGGCCCTAAAATAAAGCTCGACATTGAGGAACGTAAAAAAAAAAAAGAAAGTAAAATCCTAGGTAAATAATGAAAATTTTTTATTTTTTTAAAAAAACTGACTTTATTGAATTAACCAAGTGGACATGAAAAATAAACTCTAGAAAATGTCCTAAAATAATGAAAATTATTAATAGCTATGAACATCATTTAAAATAATAGTTAATTGTACAGTTATTACAAGTCATGTGCACTGCTGCATTACCACTATTAATAAAATTACCATTATTTATTATAGGTAAATTTATTTCAGTATTATGACTATATTCGATAATTTGTGTGAACATTAACACTTGGTACTAAGTCATCAGTCAATAAGTTTTCTGCCAGACCATCTGTTTGTCATCGTTTTTAAGAGTTCCTTCATACACTGTTAGGATACCCGGTATAATACTGTTTTCTTTTTTGTTGTATTTTTCGGGGGTTGAGTAAACCCGCAAACCTAAAGGGTAAAACCGGCACTGTATAATATAAATTATTGAAACTCATATGGGTTCAATTAGTTCGTTTATTTTATATTTTTAAATAATAAATGACCAATAAATAATTAATTGATTCAAAATATTAAAACCATTTAATTTTCGTAATAGCGAAAGGAAATTGCTTTTTCATATTATTTGAACATTGACAGAAATTTGTGAAATAATAATTAAAATTAATTAGTAAATGTTATTAAACATTTTGCTAAATACTATGGGGTCCCAATATTAAAGTGTTGTTGGGATTTAAGGAAGAGTAAGTGAAACATAATACATTTTGACGTTTGTCTCGTGGACTACGTGGGTCACAACATTCTACTACTAGGCCAGTAAAGAAACCAATTATTGTAGATTAACTTTTTTTAAATCAAGGCGTTTTGACAGAAGACAACGACATTTCTGTAGCTGGAAGTCAAAAGGGCACAACTCGATTTTTGGCAATGATGAGATAACTACATCAGTAGACTTAGAAACTAGACTTCTATCAACTAGCAAAAGGAAATATCTCAATATCTTTAAATAAGGCAGATTTTTAAATACAAAAGGGGTTAAGTCGTATGTTTTTTAAAAAAAAATTCCAATGTAAGGGCACGTATCGACATACATTTACTTTTTCCAATAACTTTTTTCGATATTTTCAGAAATAACCCCATTTTTAAATTATTTTTTGGAAAAAATTAAAATTTGACAGATAATGCGAATCACGCGACTACTATTTTTTGCTTAATATTCATCTCGATCGAAGCAGAACTTCATGCCAAAGTCAAATTTTGAATAAAGCTATTAATAAAAAAAAATCCCATATGATGCGGACTTTACTGGTAACACTGTATAAGCAAAAATTACCTGTATTTTATTATTATGTTAGAAATTTGGTTATAACGTTTTTTTTTATAAAAAATTTGAAAATTAAAAATATTACCAAATTATTGTATCTTTAAGTTCAAATATACCAAAATGGTTTCACTAAACTGTATTATTTTTATTTGACAAAAAGGTATAAGTACAATGTACATATAATATGACCTTTTTACTGTTTCACATTTGATTATATTTTGGGTATATATGTACGTACATATGCCCTTTTTCCAGATTATCATAATAAAATAATTTAAAGTTATACCTTTAATGTTTTTAAAAGCCTCTATTTTTTTTTAAAAGAGCTGCTAAAAACTTTTTTTTATCTTGAAAATTAGTATACTCGTATATGGGTTTAATGCTTAAGATATCCTAGACGGAAGTGGAATATTTTAAGAGCATAAGGAATTAACTTAACAGATATGTTTTTTGCATTTCCTGAAAAGTTTCAAAATCAGAGTTATGCCCTTTTGCTTCCAGCCACAGATTTGACGGTAACAGCTGATCTGGTTTCGTCGTTAATAAAGTTCCCAGATCAGCAGAAAAAACTAAAAGTCTTCCTACACAAAATTTAATAGAATAAAAATTCTTTAGGGGTCTCTACATGTTTCGAACGTAGAAACGTTCATCATCAGGAGACAGAAAATATATTTAATGCTGATGGTTTTAGCAGAAGAGAAAATACTGTGGAACCTTAATGGAGCTTTTATGGAATTAAAAAAAATTGATGTGTAGAAGAGACATAATAATAATATAAAAAAATTGATAAATGTTAAAACATACTGAGTATGTGAAAAGGCAATAAAGGGGGTCTAAACCAACCAAATAAACTGGGGAGGAAGAAAAACCCTTCTAAAAAAAAGGTGTCGAAGATTATTTAAATTTTTTTATAAAACATTTTTAAGTATAGGTATGTCTGTAAGACATTATAAGGAAAAAATTAGTCATAATTATGAAGATTTCACAATTGTTACGCCATTGTCCCCAAGTTTACGAAGAGACAGGTGGCGAAAAGGAAAAACTAAGAGTATCCATAACAACAATGACATGTTAGAGTTAGAGTTAAATGTAGTGATTGACACGGTTTTCTCTGAAAAATAAATCGTATTAAAAAGAGTTTACATAAGTCAGTTTTATTAACTAGTACCTGTGTGTGTAGTGGATGTGTACTAAACAAAAATAAAATTACATTTTTAAGAATATTAATAATAGAGTATAAATAATTTAAATTCCAATGAAAATTACAATGAGGTTTTAACTAAGAAATTGAGGAAAGAAACATTTACATTGTTGGATTCTATCTTCTTTACTTTATTGATGTTTGTTTAAAGCAGGGGGAAATTCCGTTAGACCTTAAATGTTTATATTATACTACTGCGGTTTCGAAGATTAAAAATCATGGAATGAGATGAGAACAAAAATATTATGGGAGAGAAAAAAATTAATAGATGAAGCAGTTTATGAGCAAGTTACGGATTTTTTGGATAAAACCAAAATTTTAATTTATTCTCAAGCTGACTTTGGCTTTCGAATATGTTATTCTACTGAAACAGCCATTCAATATGTAGTTGAAAATTCGAAAAGGGCCTTAAAAAAAAAAATAAAAAGAAGCATATGCCATTGCAGTATTTTTTGATTATAAGCGAGCTTTTGAAACGATTAATCATCATCATCAAGCAGCTATATAGTCGTCCACTGCTGGACATAAGCCTCCCGTAAATATTTCCATCCCTCTCTGTCCCGCGCTGCATTCATCCAGTTCGTGTGAATGCGCTTCATATCGTCTGACCATCTAGTGGGTGGTCTGCCTCCGCTGCGAAGTGCATGATCTCTAGGTCTCCATTCGGTTATTTTTATCGTCCATCTGTTATCGTTCATCCTAGCCACGTGGCCCGCCCAGTTCCATTTGAGATTCGCTATTCTTACGATGGCATCCGCAATTCCACTTCTTCTTCTCACCTCCGCATTCGGAACCCTATCTCTCAGGGAGAGTCCCAACATGGCTCTTTCCATGCTTCTCTGTGTCACTCTTATTTTGTTTGCTGTTTGCTTTGTTAGAGTCAGTGTTTCGGCTCCATACGATAGCAAAGGCTGCCCAGGTGAGACCTATCCTTCTGCCGATTTCACAGGTTTGATTGTCTCTCCCCAATCGAATTTCGTGGCCTAGGTAATTATACGACCATACTTGCTCAATATTCAAGCCGTTTACTTTTAGATTTTTACTGGTGACTAGATATGTCATGAACTTGGTCTTGCTGATGTTATAAGCGAGCTTTTGAAACGATTAATAGGGATATATTATTAGAAAAGTTATTTGAATATGGTATAAGGGATAAATTTTATCAATGGTTTCAAAATTATTTAAATAATAGAACACAAAAAAAAATAACATAGGAGTACCCCAGAGAAGTATTTTGAGGCCTTTGCTTTTTATTTTATATGTTAATGCCATGATATGCCATTAGTATTAAAATGGATGAAAATGCAAATGTTTGCCGAAACTCGATATCTCGAAAACGGTTAAGGGTGGGTATGTGGTGTGCTTAAAATTTTTTTTTAGAATCTTGTATATAATTAATTGAAATATTGAATTATATACAGGGGGTTCCATTTAAAATAAAGTAACTTTGTTCTTCCATGGCTTTTTGACTGATCCTGTATACTTAGTTTATGTGCAGTGTAATAGATTTCTAAAAATCCTAAAAGTTCTGCATTTAAGATTCTTCGCTAGCTATCTTACTTTAGCAAATAATCGACCGTTTCCATACATAAAAGCGACCATGTTTTTATTTTATTTTAAAACAAAATCCAATACCTATTTACGTAAATTACATTTACTATAGTTTTTGTGTTAAATAAATATTTTTACTACTACTACAGTAATATACCTATTATTACCCATGTAAACGTCCAGTCATAAAACTAACTCAATATTTCAACTGAACTAACTAACCTAAACACGCAATCAGTTAAAACTCAGAAGTGTTTGATATCAAGATGATCTATAGTTGAACACTGAAAAATAACCTTTTTTTATATTAAACGACAGATCATAATAAGTCCAATGGCAAACGCCCTCCAAAACATACACATACAAGGGGCGTTTACGAAGCGATCAAAATATCCTAACCTCACTATTTATTAGTGTCGTTTAACCGGGCCTTAGGGACCCAAAAACAACTACTTCTGATGATATCTCAAACCGATTTTTTCAATATTTCAATACTTTCTCGGTGGCGAAAGTAAAAATGTAGTCTCTACAATAAACATTTCTCATCATAATATGTCCTACTAATACATTTTCTATTTTTTTTTCAGGTGAGTCATTGAACATTGTTACCCTCATACTATGTAAGTACAAATTTGGTTACACTGGATTGACTACGAATTAATTTTATAACATTAAAATAAGCTAAACGCAGAAATATAAAGTGGCTTGTGTCTTATACCGTGCGAGCAAAAATTATTTGCATGAAAGAGGGCCTTGACCATCTGTAAAAACAGAAAAACTCCCTTATGGAACATGCAGGACTGTTCTTAAGAAGCAGCTAAATTTATTTCCTTATAAAGTGCAAGAATTCCAAGAAATACAAGCCGCAGATTTTGAAAGACGCAGGAATTACTCTCAATGGTTTACCCAAAATTTATTGGGAAGAAATGATTTATTAGACCTGATCTTTTTTTCGGATGAAGCCTTTCAGCAATTTGTGTAGTTATTTTTCTTTTTCTTTCTGTATATTCTTACTTTGTAAATTTTGTAAACAACAAAATAAATTTGTATTTGTCTACTTATTTTATTACTCATTAGTTTGGCATATCATGTCATAATATGAATATGACAAAATTTTAACCTAGATTTGGTTAGATATATCGTCCCCATATCATTTTGATCTAAACCAAGCCCTACGTTTTTTAATCCGAGCCCTCTTTGATGCAAATAATTTTTGCTCGCACGGTACTAGATCAATTCCATCACACTTGTTACAGAATAGACCAATAAAAGTAATATTTTTTTTTTAATTTCTATGCTCGCTAACGATGTGAAAAAATATTAGCCCTGAATTTTCTCTGCAAACTTCTGTTCTAATTCAATTTCGGCCTGTTTGTAAATGTTTCCTTTTATTTTTATTGTTAGTTGTTCGGGTAAAGTTTAGCTCTTGTTTTAAACGTTGTAATTAAATTTGTAATCGCCAAGAGGAATGGTCGAGTAAGAGCAATAAACACAATGTAATAATTTTAACGTATTTAAGGAACTCTATTTACGCTTGTTGCCTTTTGAAAATATACTCTGCACTGCCACTGACATTCGAATTACCGTGGAACAAGCGAATCAAGAACGTTTTGTTATACAGGGTGGCGGTGGTGTCGGTCTATTTACGAAAAGCCATATAATTATTTTTAAAATATTTTATTGTAGGGTATACTGGATAAGAATGCGCTCTACAAGGATCTCCGTAAACCGCAGAACATATAGAGACGGTTAAATTAATAAATATAGTTTAAAAAAAACTAAAAAATACGCTTTAATAACACTGGCCGACAAAAAAATTTTTTTTTGTTGTAACACAAAGCTAAATAGCATCTTGTGGTAGAATGGACCTATCCAAATACGAAAATGAGAAAAAAAAAGTTGTAACACGTAACGTTTTCTTGTTACATTTATAGAGCCACATTTAATGTTACAATATTTAATATCTTTTGAAAAAATAATTTAAGAATTTTCTAACTGCGTGTATCGACTATATTTAAATTTTTACACCTACTAAACATACCTTACATCTAGAAAAAACACAACCATTACAAATATTAACTGAACACACTAATTAAATTTTATTTTTTCCTTTTATGAGGGGTCATATCCTCTCTTTTCAAAAACCAACAGGAATCACCCATCATGGCTGGATCCCATCGTCCTTGATAGCGAATTTCCATTGTCCTGATATCCTGGTGGAACCTTTTACCCTGCTCGTCACTGACAGCTCCCAAATTTTCAGGAAAAAATGATAGATGGGAATGGAGAAAGTGAATTTTTAATGACATTCGGGCACCAAGCGATTTGTAGGAATCTAAAAGTTCATCAACTAACTGTTGATAGTTTGCATCCATATTGTTGCCCAAAAATCCCTAACTATACTAACAAATGAGTTCCATGCTCTGAGTTCCTGCCTGGTAAGCTTCTCTGTAAAGTTGACATCGTCCAGCAATTTTCTGATTTGTGGCCCAATAAAAATACCTTCCTTTAATTTGGCATCACCTAACTGGGAAAAGACTTGTCTTAGGTATTTGAATCCATCACCGTCTTTATTCATAGCTTTCACAAAGTTTTTCATCAGCTCAAGTTTAATGTGAAGAGGAGGCAGAAGGACTTTTTTGGGGTTTACAAGAAGTGCAAACTTAACATTTTGAGATCCCGGCGGAAATTCACTTCTTTGTGGCCAATCTTGTATTACATAATGCTGATCTACTGCACGACTGTCCCACAAACAAAATTCCTACAGTTCAGGTAATTTTTCTGTTATAAAATGCATCAATTTTTACCGCCCCTAATTAAATTGACTACACTGAGAAAAATCACTCAATACAAGTATTTTTTTGAATATATGTGTATTACCACAAGAAAAAATCCATTTATCCCTAAAATATTTCGTTTAGTCGCAATCAAGGACGTTTTTTTGACAACAATATTGTTACGTGTGCTCAATGCTTTTTTATGGTAACAGAATATCATATAACCATAACAATATGTATCCAATAAAGTGTTTTTAAAAGTATTTTTTTAATTCCTATAAGGTTCTCTTATTACCACAAAAATAAAAATAAAAACTAACCAATCTTTTATACCTATCTAAAATATACCTTTTAGGAACTAAACAGTTGCTTTTTTAAAACAAGGTGAAATCGTTTTGGTTCATTTTAATGCCATTTGCAATGTTGTTAGTTTGTTTAGTGGTTGGTGGATTATAGTTTATAGTGGATGTTTGATGGCCATTGATTTGATAAGTTTTTTATATTCTAATAATTTCCTATAGGGTGGTGTACTTTTAGTGGAACGTTATATAATAGGTGTTGTGGCGGTGTATCCCCAAATTCAGGTAGGTACAATTATTTTACCAAATTTATTACTTAATAAGTAACTCATGTTTATCATATTACTCTACTTAGGTACCTACAAAAAATCGTTGACTTAGGTGAGTCTTTAAATTTTGTTAGGCGAGAAATTAATTTTTTCAGAAATACAATACAAATTTAGGAGATAGAATCGGAAAACAATTTGAGTTTTTGAGATATTTCTTCCCCGTTCTAAATTTTGCAATGCAAAATCGCATTTGTTAGGTTTTCTGATACCTATTAATTAAAAAAATGGCTAAAAAGGGTCATGTTCCTAGCAGTTTATTACTTTCAGATCAGTCAGATCCCCCCGTTATTAAACAAAGTTTAACATACAATTTTTATCAAAAATACTGCCCTAATAAGTGCAGAACGGAAACTTAATGGCGGCCATGATCGGAATGAATTAAAAAAATTAAGTAATAAATATAATTATTGGTAAAATAATTGTACCTACCTACCTGAATTTGGAGACACACCGCCACAACACTTATTGTATAACGTTGCACTAAAAGTACACCACCATATATAGAATTCTTAAAATATAAAAATTTTATCAAATCAATAGCCAAAAACATCCACTATAAACTAATCCACCAACCACAGCCATTTTGACAAAGGAGCTAAAAAAAGGAATTTAGTAGTAGCTAGGTGGACTAGCTACAATAAAAATAAAATTATTTTATAGCTGGCTGATTATTTTTAGGAGTAAAAAGCGATACTTTTCTAACTACACGACCTCAATTAATCACAAAATCATTTTTGTTTACCACTGCATTATATATTTTTTTATGGCAATAGAGTTGTCTTTTAACAGCAAAAGAATAATATTTAAAAAACGACCATGTTGAGGTTAAAAAGTCATTTCAAAAAAAATTACCTTGTAGCGACAACAGAGTTGTTTTTTCGGCGTCTATTTAATGCAGATTTCTTGCTACTGCGAATGGATTTCTAGCTACGGCTAATAGAGTTTTCTCTCAGTGTACCTGCTAATGTAAAATGGTCTTATTAAGCTATTGAAAAATGGTATGTATTGGGGCTTTCCCAATATTTTTTCTATTATTAGAAGGGTATTTTCATTATAAAAATAAAGAACTGACCTGTGTTAGAAAAATCTTGTCGACCAGTGTAATTAATCAAACTAAAAAGCGGAAAATAAATGTTGTTTAAAATAGTTCTTGAAATTCTTAATATTATAGGCAGAAAATAATAATGAACGATAAACATTAGTATTATTGTGAAAAAAACGTGAGGTGCTCGATATACGAAAAATATTGCACAAAGCGCCCCACGCTTTTTTCACAATAATACTAATGTTTATCGTTCATTATTATTTTCTGCCAATATTAAGAATTTCAAGAATTATTTGAAACTATATTTATTTTCCGCTTTTTAGTTTAATTAATTATTATTAAAGCGTGTTTTTTAGTTTTTTTAAACTATATTTATTTTTCAAATTTTGGTTTGAGTGATTGTTAGGAAAAAGTTTTTTTTTTGAGTAGAAATAGTCATAGAGAGGTCGGGAGTAGAGATGGAATACTGTCACTAATTTAACAATAAATTTTTAAAATGGCTAGATTTAAAGCAGTGGATCCATTTTTTTTAAATGGCTAGATTCAAAGCATTGGATCCACAAACCCGAACAAACCCGCTCGACCAACGGACAAACTGATAGCGAAAGAATCTACCAACAATATTAAGCTGAGTGCTCAAGCCAGAAAGTATGTAGATAGTACGCATGCTCATACAGAGAATCTGTAAGGAAATGATTTAATTCCGGCGATCCTGATCAGGATAATGAGATAAACTTATCAAATTATTGTATTGTCAGCGGTTCTTGATAAGTCTACAAAATTTAAATTAAATCTGACCGTTTAAAGTGGGTCAAAATCGGGTTCAAAGAAGTCGGTTACAAACAAACACACATACAATCATACAGTTGAAGCTAATAAAAGCGTGTTAAAAACAAAGTTGCACCCTTTCTGCAACGTTGTATTTTCAAATTTAAAAAGTTTCGAACTGTTTCGAAGATATTTGGGTAAAACCGAATTTATTTTTTTACTTTTTTCTAACTCTATTTAAATAGATAATATGTCAAAATAAAGGTTACATTTTTATTGCCATTTTCTCTCCTTTACAAGTTGGTGTAATTCGATTTTTAATTGGACGTTTTATTTTCTCACAACCACCATCAACTTTTTTTTCTTAAATAACTAGTCGGAAAATTTTAATTTATTATTTTTAAATTCCCCTCCTCATTCCAAATTTAACGAAGTATCACACCTATTATTAATAACAGGTTTTGCATTTAAAAACTCATCATCAATAACAATAAGTGCAAATTTATATTGTATAAGATATTCCTTTGTTTTCAAAGTCAACTAGAAATGAGTTGCCTTTTAAAAACAATAAATATTTATTAAATACACTGGTTTTAAAACCAAATTTGAACCTTGAATTTATTTTTTTAATAAAACTAAATACCATTTTATTCGTAGCTACCCATAAAAATGTTCAATAATTACCACTCAAACAACAGATTTACTAAATACTTAACAGTATTTTCAGCAATCAACTTCCTTCTTTTTCTTAACATAAGAAGCAATGATATACAATTTCATCCATTACGTTCTTGAAGTTATTCTTCTAATGGCAGCTTGACCTTTAACTTGAAGTTGGTCAGTATTGTCATTGGTTTTCCAGTAGACTTCAGATCCCAGAAAAGAAATCCAAGGGTGTAAGGTCAGGAGAACGAGCAGGCCACCGTATGGGGACGTTAGTGGAAATTAATCTATTGGAAAAGCGTTCCATTAAATATGCCATATTATAGCGAGAATCATCACATGACACACATCTTGAATAATGTTTCATAATTTTTATATAACGCAAAACTTTCACTTCAACAAATTAGATAAAAGTTAATTTGCACTTAAGCTAAACGATTACATTTTAATAAAAAATTATTGTTTTTAAAAGGCAACTCATTTCTAGTTGACTTACACACTACCAATACGGTTACATATTCCTATAAGAGTAACGCATAGAAATAAAACCAGCATTAAAAAAATAATAATAATAATAATAATAATAATAATAATCATATATATCCTTATTCTCAAGTAACTATAGTTAACACTGCTGCGTTGCCATACTGCATAAATTTATATGGTTTTAGCATAGACATTTCCCTTAAATGTTTATGGGTTTTAGACAAAGATTTAAATTTCCCACATAACGTCATATTTTTCTCTTCTGGAAAAAGGTAAAACCTATAGATTTATGGCTTTAGGGATGAATATGTTAAATTATTAAATAAGTGTTGTTATTATTACTTTTAAAGGATTATTATAGCCGTAATTTATGTAGGTATAGGTACTTTAAGAGTTAAGTGTGAATAGCCCTATGGCTACTTATTAATTAATACTAAACTTTGCTTTTATTATGGGTATCATGAAATATAATTTATGTTTTTGGAATTGTAGATTACTTGTGTTCTCAATAAAAGACGTTTAGTATTATTACTATTATTATTGTGTTAATACCTACTTTTAAGAGCATACGTTTGGCAAACAATGTAGAGGGGCGCAACTGGGAACAGGAGTTACTTTGGAATGGAATACGATTTTGTCAATAGGTTCATTTGTAATTGTTTCATCTATAGGTAGCAGATCATTGGACTAGCCGCTAGTCGAGCAAAGATACCCACAAAGCAGTAGTCTGTAGCTCTGTAGTAAGAAATCAGTTAAACATTTCTATTTGAAAAGTATCGGCAGTTACCTATTAAACTACCTGCTTGCTATACCTCTCTATTTTTGCAAACTCATATCCTAACTATGATAGCGATAGCACTATTAATTTATTTTTAATTAGGATCAATTACCCACTAGACCGATTACAAAGGAAGTTAAATAAAAAAATTCGAAAAACGTTCAAAAAATTCCTATTATAGTTTCAATAAAAAAACGCTTTAACTAGTCTTTAATAACCTTTGATGCATAAAATGTAATTACTGCGAGTATCGCAGACAGAGAAAATTTTGCTAAAACGCATCATTATTTTAATGGCACAGCTGCGAACTTTTTAAGTTCATTATAACTTCCAATACAAATTGTATTAGACTCCCGCTATGTTAGAATGCCGCACCTTCTGAATCCATATTCAATTAACTGGGAAGAACTTGACAGATGTAAATTTATAGGCCGTAGCTTAACATTCCTCACGTTATTTTGCTTGGGTCAATTAGAAGAGACTTAAGGCGATTTCTAGTAAAAAGAAATTTTGATGACGTACCACTCTAGTAAGGTAAGATACACTTTTGTCTCTCGATGCTCCGCCTAGCGACTTGCTCATATTTCTGCCGCGGCATCGTTGCTTGGTTGCTTGGAGGTCGGGTGTATGGTTCAAGCTTCTAACACTGCAGCCTTCTGGTTTATTGTGTCCCCCACTCTTATTAGAAAAGGTTTGTTAATTCTACAATGTCCAATAGCATTGAATATCAAACTATAAAAAGGCCATATAAGCAGATTTTCTAAATCGGCTACGTTAAATTCATAGATGGCACAATGCGTTCACCAACAATAAAGCGTGTTGATGCAGTCAGTAACGACAAGCCTTTTTACTGCTAAATTAAAACATTGTTGCCGCATGTCTGTTTGACTGGCATAATATATTATATTAATTTTTAATTAAAAAATTATTATACTAAGTGACGCGATATGGCTTGCAACAAATGTGCTTATTTTTAATGTGGGAAGTCGCCTCGCGCCTCGCGCCTTCCCAGGATTAAGATTATTTCGTTTTCCGTTAGAAGAAGAGAGGCAGATGAGTTTTCAATATTTAATATAAGCACAATATTAGTCCTTAATTTAACAGTACTAATTCAGTAAGAATCTTGAAACTACCAACGTAAACAAACCCAATATAACATGTTATAATAAAATATAGTATTTGACGCCTTTTTAAATTTCATTATTTTCCGTTCTATTATTATAACTACATTAAATAAATCGCCGCTAATTGATTTATCTTAATCTTACATCAAAACTCGGTAAAAATAAAGGTTGTATTACATTACAGCGCGTCGGCTTAACAATAATCCACTTCACAAACTCACTCGTATCCTCAATATCCCAAAAACCGCTGATAAATGGGATTCAAAATGTTTATATTAACAAAAATAATCACTGTTGTAGCTTGAAACTTATATGGAGTCAAACCTTACTTAACAATAATATCTTAGAAAACAATAAAAATAAAGTGTATTTTACTTAATACTCTTCCATTTATATTTTTAACGTTAAATATTTCATTACCTATCTGTCTTTAATTATTTGTTATTATCGTAACTAACCCAGAAACGATTAATTTTTGACGAAAATCTTGCTGTCCCTTTTTATCTACTTTTATATGTTTAACATTTAACACCTAATGCAGCGGTAAAATCATTATGAAAAGCGGTCCAATTAGCCCGGAGTAATCAGCGTACATATTATTATAAAACATACATTCGGCTGGAATTGGGAACCTCCTATTTTATTGTCTGTTGAAAATGCTTAAATTCTTAAAAATTCCAATAAAATACGATATGCGGCAACACCACGACGACATCACATCAGTGACTTTGAGACATCTGCTGCCGAGGCGCTGCATTTATAACTATAGACTTACGATCAACTCCACAATGTAGGCCAAACCGTCTCCAATACAGTCTAAAACAGGGTTGTCAAGTTTTCTCGAAGATCCGTTATTCTTATAGTTTGATATTCAATGCCAATAGTTTCCTACCAAGTTTCTCATGCGGAAGGTTGTCTCCGCGTTAAACATTTCCGAATATTTTAAATCGTTTGCGGATTAGTGCTTCGCAGTTGCATATGATATGAACAGCGAGTTCGTCCTCTTCACCGCAAAGTCTGCATTCAATGGATCCATTGTAGGTGCCCACTCGTTGAAATGTTTTCTTGGGTAATAATGGCTTGTTAACAAGCCAGTCACTTGTTTTAACTGGGTACGCGTCAAGAGTAGCATACCAGGTTATAGTTACTTTGAGAGTTAACCAATAACGGCCTGTGGGTGTGTTTGACTAAGTTTACCGTTCCATCGAGATAAATGTTGTTTTTGCGCCCATCTATCTAATGTTGTTTTGGTTGCCTGTTTTGATATACCATGGGCGAGTTCAGGGCAATTTTGAGGAAATCCGGTTCTTGCTAGTTCATCTGCTTTTTAATTGCCTTGCATCTCTTAGTGACCAGGAATCCACAGGAGTTCAACCTTGTTGTTTCTGGCTGCCAGGTCTTTCAGGTCGTTAAGGCACTCCATTGTAATCTTTGGTGTAAATCGGTAGGAGTTCAGAGCCTTAAAGGCAGCTTGGCTGTCTGATAGGATATAATATATCTTTTCGTCGTGGTAGCCCTTTTCCAGATTCTTTTGTACGCATGCTTGTATCGCATGAACTTCTGCTTGGTATACTGTAGCGTAGTTTCCCAGGGGCATACAGGATATATCTACTAGTGCTTATAAAAATAAATTCTCGATATTCTTTAAAGCCAGTATTCAAAAAGGTATATAATAATCTTCTTCCTAATCCGCCGTCTCCGCGGTTGGCGATCCATCTGGCAATCATAATTTTTGAAGTTGCAGCTCTAAAGATATCTGTCGATATGCATCCAAACCGTCTCCTCAGATCCTTTAACCAAGAGTTTTGCCTTCTTCCGACTGATCTACTGCCCTGAATTTTGCCCTCAATTATTAGTCTGAGGAGCTCATACTTTTTTCCTCTCATTACATGCCCTATATTCTGTTTTTCTTTTCTTAATTGTAACGAGAAGTTCCAGCGGTTTCCTCATACGGACAAGCACTTTTACATTTGTAACTTTTTGATAATACCGGTGATTAACCCTAAATGGATTCTAAAAATTTATTAATAATAAAAAATGAAATACCTACATATTTTATAAAATTAATTTTGAAAATAGGATATAAATACGAGCATAAAGTTAGCTCCCAGTTTACAGCTCTCGAATTTTTTAGCTCCCGAATTTTTGTATTATATATTTATATAAAATGTATTTAACGCCTCGCGATGTTTGGTCGCACTGCTGCGCGTAATTTATTTCAAAATTGTGGTTTCTTTCTAGTTAGGCTGTAAAAATATTTTTGAAGGGAAATTACTAAGAATGATCTGCTTTATTGAGTACATACGCCATAATAATTCATTCCCACAATTAAGTAATGATCCATAGGGCAAACTAAAGACATTTTAAAAAAATTGGTGCATTTTTAGATTTCGGTTTTGAAAGTAACATTTTTATGAGAAAGTGCTAAGGATGATAAACTTATTGGGAATATTATGCCAATTAGGGACCCTACTAACGGCACATTTTTAGAATAAACTTTTCAAACTACAACTAGGTACCGTGCGAGCAAAAATTATTTGCATCAAAGAGGGCTTGGATTAAAAAACGTAGTGGTTGGTTTAGACCACAATGATATGGGGACGATATATCTAACCAAATCTAGGTAAAAAATTTTATAATTCATATTATGATGATTCCTATGCTAAACTAATAAGTATTAAAATAAGTAGACAAATACAAATTTACTTTTGTTGTTTACAAAATTAACAAAGTAAGGATATACAGAAAGAAAAAGAAAAATAATTACATGCTGAAATTGGCCACCGCCAAGCAATAATTCACACGTCTCTTCATATTTTCGAAAGTGTTGACCAGCATCTCTGGAGAAATGTTACCATATTCTTGGATAACCCTTTCTTGTAATTGTTCTAAATTTGCAACTGGTGTTTTAAAAATAGTGTTCTTTAAATGAGGAAAAACGAAGAAATCCAACAAGTTCTTCTGTTCTTACAGATGGTCTTTCTGCTCCTTTTTTGTGTTGTATAGAACCTGTTCCCCTTAACACAGCGACGGTTCTTTTCAGGCAATGATAAAAATCCCCAGCAATAAAAGCAACGTTAGGAAAATGTTCGTGAAAATCGTCCATGCACAAACCCGGATTGTATTGCCACTCACCATTTACTCTAACCCCGTTTCGAAAATACGCTTCAACCATGAATGTTTTGTGCTGTTCCGTAAAGCCCATTGTGTGAAATGTTCAAGAAATTGGAAAAATTAACGATGAATCAAATTACGTGTAACGACTTTCGTTTTCTCTTCCTTCTTTCTTTAAGGCAGTGGAACAGTTTGCCAGCTGTAGTTATATGCCAGAAAAAAGCTGAACTAGAATACATACTGTAACATATTATATTTTACGAATTGATACACCGATTAAACAGAAAAATAAATATTTACAAATTAAAAATATTTATCTTGGCGTTTTTGTTAATAGTACAGAAGTCAAATAATTATTTTTAAGTATTTCTTAATAAATCAATATATTATTTTTTAGTAAACTGTATAAATGGAAATCGCGGTTGGAAAATCCCCATCCTCAGGTAGACCCTTAAAACGCATAGTTACAATAAAGGAGAAGGTCCAATGTTGGGCTACCATTTACTTTTAATACTATACCATCTAATTCATTGGAAAAATGTTGTAATATAGAGGTGGGCAATCCGGATATTTTTTGGGCTTTGGATCACTGGATCCGGATCAGAACAAAAGTCAGACTTACTGAATTGGGTAGCGGATCCATCGCTCTGAAAAGCAAAAAGTAAATTTGTCTTAGTTCCGCTTCTTCTCGGTCGTATTCAACTTGGGGTTCGACGGATCCGTGTATAAAAATACCACAATTATTACTATTAAGGTTATATTTAACACACACACTATATACCGTGTGAGCAAAAATTATATGCATCAAAGAGGGCCTTGCATCTAAGGACGTAATGCTTAGCCGTAGAGCTTAATTCCTGTTGGCAGTGGCGTAGCGTGGTTGAAGGGGCGGAGGGGGCGGAAACTTCAAAGGTAAGGGCGTAGTTTCTTTTACGGGGAAGAAAAAAAACGCGCCGCAGGCGAAAAAATGTTGGGTGTCACGCCCTTTTTTCAATGAAGTTGCCTGATTTTCAAGTAGGAAAAATATAAAATACACAAGATCCTCAAGAAAATCACAAGAAAATTAATCAAGTAAAAAAAAGTGCTTCGTTTTCATGGCTCATTATGGGTCCTGGGGGGTAACTGCCCCCTTATCTACGCCCTTGTTGAAAGGGCGCCTCACTGCTAATGCCTAAAATGGTCATGAACGGCAAGTGGAATTTTGTTAAAACTCTATAAAATATTTTATGCATATTACATAATAATATGAGCATATAGGTATTCTCATTGGCGACAATAACACACTTTTAAAAAGATAAAATTTAGTCTCTAGTAAATTAGAGATTTCAAGAAATTTTTAATTGTTACAGCAAAATAACTGAAAGAATACAAATTATTGGTCGTGGCAAAATATTTTTATTATAAATTAAATCAAGTAGTGAAAATAAAATAGAATCTCGAAATAGGTAGCAGGTTTATTTTATATTTCTTTACTCTTAAAGTTATAAACAAATAATAACCTAATTAAAACCTGAAACTGGAAACTACTGGGAGAGTGGGAAGGGGGCGCCGTTTGGAAAAGGGCTCAAAGGGCGGGGGGGGGCGGTCGCCCCCCCTGGCCCCCTGCACGCTACGCCACTGCCTGTTTGGTGTCAGTAACTACCTGAATAAACAATCAATCGGTTATTCCGTCATCTTTGACAGTGTTTACAGGTAATTTGATTCATGGCTAATTTTTCCAATTTCTTGAACAATTCACACAATGGGCTTTACGGAACAGCACAAAACATTCATGGTTGAAGCGTATTTTCGAAACGGGGTTAGAGTAAATGGTGAGTGGCAATACAATCTGGGCTTGTGCATGAACGATTTTCACGAACATTTTCCTAATGTTGCTTTTATTGCTGAGGATTTTTATCATTGCCTGAAAAGAACCGTGGCTGTGTTCAGGGAAACAGGTTCTATACAACACAAAAAAGGAGCAGGAAGACCATCTCTAAGAACAGAAGAACTTGTTGCAAACGTTCGTGAAATAATGCAAAATACGCCCACAAATTGTATAAGACACCTGTCCCAAGAAGTGGGAAGATCTTATGGAACATGCAGGACTATTCTTAAGAAGCCGGTAAATTTATTTCCTTATAAAGAAATACAAGCTGCAGATTTTGAAAGACGCAGGAATTACTCTCAATGGTTTAACCAAAATTTATTGGAAAGAAATGATTTTTTTGGCCCGGCCTTTTTTTTCGGATGAAGCCTGGTTCCACCTCTCCGGTTATGTAAAGCATGTTGTAGTGAAAATCCCCATTTTTTTGTAGAATCCACATTGCACCCTCAAAAAATTGGTGTCTGGTTAGCTGTTTCCCGAAGAAGAATTGTTGGTCCTATTTTTTTCCATGACAGCGTTACAGCACAGCGGTATAGAGACAATATTTTGAATCCATTTGTGGAGCAATTACTTGACGACGAACTACGTTTTGGATATTTTCAACAGAACGGTTCAACCGCCCATACAGCCGCCGAAACTATTAACTACTTACGCAATTTTTTCGATGACAGATTGATCAGTTTTTGATCAGACATTGAATTCCCACCTAGATCAGATTGTTTAACGGTTATGGATTATTTCGTTTTTCCTCATTTAAAAAACACTATTTTTAAAACACCAGTTGCAAATTTAGAACAATTACAAGAAAGGATTATCCAAGACCAAGAATGTGGTAACATTTCTCCAGAGATGCTGGTCAACACTTTCGAACATATGAAGAGACGTGTGACTTTATGCTTGGAGCATGGCGGTGGCCAATTTCAGTAATTTATGTAATTATTTTTCTTTTTCTTTCTGTATATTCTTACTTTGTTAATTTTGTAAACAACAAAAATAAATTTGTCTTTGTCTACTTCTTTTATTACCCATTAGTTTGGCATATAATGTCATAATATGAATTTGACAAAATGTTAACCTAGATTTGGTTAGCTATATTATCGTCCCCATAGCATTGTGATCTAAACCAAGCCCTACGTGTTTTAATCCAAGCTCTCTTTGATGCAAATAATTTTTGCTTGCACGGAATATTTAACAAACGCAATCCAGGGAATTGCTGTTAAGCTTTAATGTAACACTCTTTCGGGCGAGGCAATCAATTCAACTAAAATGAACCACTACTTAGGATAGGTCATGTCCTCTTTTGATCAAACTTGAAGTTTTAGATCGCAAACATTATGGGATCTGATAAGAGTTTTGAAGGATCCTGATGAAGACTGACCCTAAAAACCATAAAAATGCAAATATAAAACAAACAAGCGGGGTAAAAAAAGCATGTCTTTTTTTGTAAGAACCCTCCTTCCTCAGTTAATCATAAACTTTAAAAATAAATCATTGCGACCTAACATAATTCCTTTATTTAACACTCTCCTGGGTAACCGCGAGACGGGCTTAACCATATGTTTCCGTAACTTTTAAATGAAGTGGCGTATTACGTGGAACGTACTTACATACCACAAAAACTTTTTAAATTTAATTAGTGTTACATTAGACTGCCATTTTCTAGCAAGTGGTGTCTGGAATTTGTTAAATCTATAACTACAGTTCGGCAGTTCCTAACTTGCTGTATTGGGATATTTGCAATAACTACTCTTATTTTTTCTTTCAAAAGATCTAATAAGTTATTATTGAAATTGGTTTTATACACATTTCATTGTGGCCTTTCAATTCATTTGTTCTAGGAATTGAAAACTACAATTGATTTGGTTCTATAGTAAAAATCTTGAATACTCTCGCAAGATGGGGGCAAAGTCACGTGAAACTCTGTCAATGTTGGTATATTAAATTTTTATAAGTTGGCATGAATTACAGGACCGGACTTGAAAATTATACATGTGATACCTTCTAAAACAATTTATTCAATAGCCTCATCGGTTCTACCGCTTTAATATTGCCAAATAATAAGTAATAGGTACCCTAATAATTTCTTTTGAAAGTTTTGTTTTATAATTATTACAATTTAAGGTAGGTAATAATAAGCATGAATTTCTATATGGTTTAAAGATAAAGTGTCAAAATAGATTTAATACTAAACTAACTGAAACACAACTTAAAATAGGATTCTGTCACTCATATTTAGAACAGATTTTTTTTTTGTTTTATTTGTTCAGATTATAGATTATACCTATAGGTAAAATACCTACAGTTCAACATAAACTAATTGAATTCAAGTTATTACATTCACTGTCAAGAAAATCCCCATATATGACTTACGTAAGGTACGTAGACCCAAATGTGGTTTTTATAGAATTTGTTGGCTATGATACGGTTACATTTCTAAACTTGTATGTGGGCTAACATAAAGTTAAAATTTTCAATATAGCCAGGGATTTAATTTTTCTGGTGGAAACCCTACTTGAGTTTTTGACTTACATAAGGTACGTAGACCCAAAAGTGGTGTTTATGGAATTTGTTGGTTATGATACAATTACATTATTTCTAAACTTGTATGTGGGCTAACATAAAGTTAAAAGCTTCAATATAACTAGGGATTTAATTTTTCTGTCAATGGAAACCCTAATTTAACAGTTTTTGACTTAACGTAAGGTACGAAGACCCAAATACGGTTTTTATAGAATTTGTTGGTTATGATACAGTTACATTCCTAAACTTGTATGTAGGCTAACATAAAGTTAAAAGCTTTAGTTTAGCCAGGGATTAAATTTTTCTGTCAGTGGTAACCCTACTTTAACAGTTTTTGACTTACGTAAGGTACGTAGACCCAAAAGAGGTTTTTATGGAATTTGTTTGTTAAAATGCAATTTATTGATACAGTTACATTTCTAAACTTGTATGTAGGCTAACTTTATGTTAAAAACTTTATTTTATTGTCATACAAACAATAATAATAGTAATATCAAATAATAATTTCACTTACTTATGTAAGGTACGTAGACACAGGAAATAGAATTATATATTTGTTCGCTATCCTATTACATACTAATATGGTTAGCTATTTTAACTATTATAGTAACATAATTTTACTTACTATTACCTACAATAATATTAATAATATTAATAACAATAATAAAAATAATTCCTTCAAAATCAAATACCTAGCTGCTTTTTAAAGGTTAATAATATGGAAAGCTGTTTTGGCATTTGGTAGAACTAGGCGATACCCGGTTTTATCAACCTATCCGGTTTTGCCAGGGAAATACTTAATTTCTACTTATTTTTCTTGAAACAGAAAAGGATATCTAGATAATCTATGTAAAATGCAAAAATGATACATTAGAAACCTAACCTTAACGAACAAACATTTTAAGAACAAAAATTTTACAAACTAACTTTTCGACAAAAACGGCGTTCAGATTAAATAAAACTTATTACTTATCGATGAAATCAACTAACGAGCAAGGCACACATTAATAATAATTATGATCCCTAATAAAAAAGAATAAAAAAATTTTAACCTGTATCTAAATTTTTGGTCAAATGAATAATAATTGTAGGTACTTACAATTAAATGTAACAAAAACGCAGTTAATAACTCGGTGTTTGGGCTCATTACGGTCCGCTACAAATCTAGGGATATTATGATGTCCCAATATCAGCTGATCGATGACAAGTAACCGCTGCCATCTGTTTTAAAACGAGACTATTCGTGATATTTAGTATAGTACAAGCGGACATTTTTATAAAGAATTACTTTTTCTTTTATACATACTAATAAAAAAGTTTATCCTCTTCAGGCTTCTTAATGCATTTAAACCTTATTTCATTCTAAAAAGATGCTTCATTTTAGGAAAGCAGTAAATTCCCATATTTTCTTAACCCGACGAGCCACCATGTTGCAGTTTAAAAAAAAAAGAGTTATACAACTTTAAAGATTAAATTTTACGCAGCAGATAGCATTGGACCGAAAGTAGTAAATTGTATTTTTCCCAAGATAAAAAAACTGATATAAGTGATTAAAAGATATTCATAGTCCTCTAGAAAAAAAAACTAATTTGAAAAAAAAGTTTTTCTTGGTGACAAAAAGTGACATCGTCGTATTATACTTCCGGTTAAACAGGAAGTTCCGTTATGTTAAGTCACCTGTCAAAAATACAGCTCTATGTCGTATACAAATTCAAATTTCATTTCATTATTTTGAAAAACAAAAAGTTATAAAGGCGAACCACCTTCCGCGGATACTTGAAATGCCTATGGTCGACCACAAAGTACGCTAAACATTAGTAAAACTTTCCATCCTATTGTCTGTTATACCAGCTTTTACCCCTTTTAGCAGTGGCGTATTTACTTACTTACATTAGTTGAAACTTGAAAAAAGACTTAGAAAAGTCTAATTTAGTAGTTAAAGTTTACTTTATATCTCTTTTATCTACTATATCTCGCGCAGACTTTTTAGTTCCATCCCCATCTTGGATCATTAAATATGGATAAGCAGATTTGTTACACGAAATGGTATACTTTGCATACCTAAGTTCCTTTAATTTGTTTTTCAGACATTTAGGGGCACTTAACCGTATAACTACCGGCAATTGAGCATGATGTGATCGTGGTTTTTATGGAAAAATTATTTCCGTGTTTGTTTTAAATCCAGGCGAAGTATCAATAATTGCAAATCGGTAAAAATAGTATGTTTTCAAAAAGCAATTTATTTTTTAGGAGTTCATTGATTGTTCTTTTAATTTGTCAAAATATCTGTATTGATGCATTCGTTAAAATAAATGTTGGTTTAAAAATAAGAGCTTTCTAACTACAAGGGGCTCTAAAAAGTTCCCTTTCTTACAGGAGGGATATTTTCTATCTATACAGGGTCCTGCAATGCTGCGTCAAGCTTCCAAAGCTTCTATACGAATTGAGTTAGGAATTTTATTCATATGCTGACTTATAGTCTAAACAAGTTTTTTTTTCAGTTTTATTCCTTATTCAATTCTCTTTCTTTCGGTTAGTGATTTATTGTAAAATTTTTGTAAATTATGTAAGAAAAACCGCAATATTTACAAAAAGAAAAAAAATTGCCAATAGTTTTTTATGGATGAAGGAAGCTTGTGTATTAGGTGTTAAAATTATATATTAATAGCAGAGCGTTTTCGGCCTGTCGGTCATCCTCAGTGTCTCCTGCAAACCAATAAATGAACTTAGAAAAGTATGAAAACTTTTATAAAAAAATTTTAAAATTCTGTGTGAAAATAAGTAAAACGGTTCATTACTTACTTTGTCAGTAGTTGTACATAAGGTCTTTCAACATAAAGTAAAAAGGTAAAATTACAAACAACGTTGCAAAACAATAATTGATACAAACTCCCATATTACATTTTTTAAAACTTTTTTTTTAACAATTTTTAAACTTTTTTTAATTTTTTTATTTTTAAACGTACAGTTTATTAAACTTACCTTGCCGTAACTTCAATATGCAAGAAGGTTTTTACCTTCTTTTTTACTATAAAAATTTCCCTATATACATATTAAAAAAATTATGGAAAATTGTATCGCCGTCAGGTTCTCTCTCTCTTAAAAAAATTACCTTCCCGGACTTTCATTGTCTTTATTTTGTTACCTAACATAACGTTTCGGTTAGTTAGTATCTCTAACCGTTGTAAAGATTATTTGGGTACTTCTAATAAAAACACCATTTCTCTACTTAGGTGTAATCTATTGTCTGTTGAATCTACATTCAAATGTGCTTAATTGGTTTCTAATCAGTGCCTGCTGGTCGACGACCTAACTAGTCAGCAGAATCAATATTTATAATAACCTAGTTTGCTTATTGCCAAACAATACATTGAATAGGAACCAATGATGTACAGGGTGTACCATATTACACCGTTTTCAAGTGTAAACTAAATTATAATTCTAAGGCTACTGTCTTAAATACTATCCATGTGCAATGAAGCTTGATGACTCCGCCTACGTGCTTATTGGAGTGTGCAGTTTGAGCTGTTGGTTTTGGACAAGAAGAGGCTTCCAGATACATGGTTTACTAAATATATGGGTATTTTGATAAATGAAAGCTGCTTCTTTGAATTTTCGTTTTCCCCAGTGCTGTTCCGTGTCCAAAACCTTGGCTTCTGACCACTGTATATTATATTGGTAAAGAAGAACTTTTCGTCGTAAATCAATAATAAAGATAATTATTTTCCTCTTGTCAACTCTATCCGGAGACACACTGTATAATATTATTAAAATTTAGACACTGATTATAGATTCGAGAAAGTATGCGCTCTACAGATGGCTGTCGAGCCCGCCACCGTTGCGCGCCTCTAAGTTCCAAAGCCTATACCGGGTTTATTATAAAAAATTAACCCAGTATTAATGGAGACAAAATGAAGTCTGTTAAATTGTGCAGTTGTTAGTAGAAAAAAGTCAAATAGCTTCTTGCATAAAGAAGTGACAGTGAAGAAAGTTTGAAAAACTATTGCCATTTTTTGTTTTTAATATTGTATTTTTTACATTATTTACAAAGTTTTTTCAAATAATGATATAACAAAAGAAAGAAAATTGAATGAGAAATAGAACTGAAAAAAAAACTTGTTTCTATATTTTTTGTAACAAAAGTTATGTGGGTTAAAAGTTAAACTTCTTGTTGGGCTTTTTTTCTTTGTTGTTTGCCTACATCTTTGGTCTCGACCAATGGAGAGTGTCGTCAATTTCCATTTCATATGAAAAACTGTATGTTTTTCTACGGATGCTATGAAATGTTCCACTTTTCTCATCGCTTCCATACGTTCAAAACCGAGTATTTCTCACGCAGTGAGAAATATCCGCCATTAGAGTGAGAAATAATTTCTCACTTGTTTTTATGATAAGCCAAGTTAGCCATAACGACGCAACGCCGACGATTAGCGCGCAATATCTACTTAGGCCATGAAACCATTTGCCGGCGTTTCCATAACAACACAACCGAAACACTGAACAATTTTTTTTTTTAAACCGACCAGAAAATTTACACTTTCTGGACATTTTTTCGTCTAGAAAATAAAGTTTTTCCGATCGCAAGACCGGAAAAGTGACATTAGAGACCGGAAAAATCTTTTCCGGACTCTAATGTCACTTTTCCAGTCTCTAATGTCACTGTCACCCTGTTTTTTGTTTTTCCAATCGCTCTTTGATAATACAAGATACCTTGATTTCGTTATTATGACAACAACATTTCGATGTATTGTCTAGTGACAGTTCGTTGATTTTTAATTTTGTTCTTTATGTCAAACTTGTTTCGCGTAGATTACAAAAGATATCGAAGTGTCGGTCTTAAAAAAAATATTGTACTTCACGCAACCGAAAATTAGTGTTTTCCAAGTCTCTCCAAGCTTCCAGGACTCGCCTATGGCTCGCCCTGGAAATGCTTGTCTCGACCTGAAAAACACTACCTTTCGGTCTTGTAACGTAAATTACTATTCTGTCACCTTGCCAAACGGGAATAGTTACATATCGCGCGAACACGCGATATGTTATACGGCGCTTCGGTGAAAATAATGTATGTATGTTGTCGCCGCCGTCGTCTCTTTTGACATTTTCACCTATGCGATTTTTTTTCTCGGAAACGGTTAGAGTGGGACGATTGAAACTTTTTTAGTTTAGAGAGGAGTAGTGGGGGTACGTTGTGTGAAAATTTCGAATATACAGGGTGTACTGAAAAAAAGTTATTAATTTTGAAAGTCGAATATTATCGGATTCTCGTTGAAATTCGATACAGTTCGTAAAAATTATTTTAATCGATTTAAACTTTTTCGACGCGTAGACGACCGTCGGCTACAGAACCCTATTGTTTGTGAGGGCGATCGAAAGTTTGGAAGTAATTTGTCGAAATTTGGTCAAAAATGGTACCTCTTGGATCGCTAATAAGTCGAATTGGGTGCATCCGATCGACATTCGGTTTAGATAATCGTTTAGGCCATCTCAAAAACTACCTTTTTCCAATACATCGTTCTATACCTAACTGGAATGGAAATTGCCGAAAATGGTAAGAAACTGGAAACCACAGATTAAGGCGTGATTTTTTCTCCGTTTTTATTTTTTTTCGTACGGAAAACGACTTTTGATCGAAACGTTGTATACTTTAGCGGATAGAGCTCGTCAAATTGTATTTCAGAGATATTTTTTCGTTTATTTATCTTTATTACGGAAAAAACGGCAATCTTCTGGAAATTCACATCGGAATTGGGGTGGTGCATCGCTCTGGTTCGCTTAAACACGTTAGCAAGTATCTATATATAAATTTTCGAGTTTTTTCTTGGTACACTATATCAACGGATAAACAAGCTTTAATTGGTATTGTAAGCGCGCTTTGGGAAAACATATTTTGTGCCTCAAAAAAAATAATTTATGTTCTTTCAAGAGATATTTTTATCCGACGTTTTACTATATCGACTGTAGCTTATTCTATTTTTAACAAAACCGTTTTATTTTTTTCTCAAAACATGCGCTGATTACTTCTCAACATTCCTGCATGTCCAAACTTATCAAAATATATTCGCAAATTTGAGCAAAGTCGCTTTTTTGGGTGCGGAAACAGGCAAAATTTATAAATTCTAACACCATTCTCTTTTAACGAGAGTGCCTTGATATTGATGTAACTTATAATTCTAAAAATCCGGCTGTCAAAAATGGCAAAAAATGGGTGTTTTGAGCTTGACTTGCTAGACTAAGAAGAACATTTCCTGATTTTAAATTGGATGGAATATCTACCTTGAACCTTCTTCTAATTTTATTGACCAATATTTTTGCCCAAAATGTTTTAGAAATATTTGTAATCTCGATTTTAAAGATGGCGTTCCGACATTGATAATCCGTCGCCACGTGGTAGGAGGTTATTCGACATTTCGATATTCGCGATTTTTTTCTTCGGAAACGGTTAGAGCAAAACGATTCAAACTTTTTGGACGTAGAGAGGAATAGTCGAGGCACGTTCTGGGAACAATTTCCAATATACAGGGTGTACCGGAAAAAAGTTATCAAAGTCAAAGTTAAAAAATATGTTTTTTTTCGTTGTAGGGCGATACAGGTGGCAAAAATCATTTTAATCGATTTATACTTTTTCGGCGTGTAGGCTACGTTGGGCTACAAAACACTGTTGTTTGCGAACGCGATCGAAAGTTGGGAAGTCATTTTTTTGATTTTTTTTAAATCAATGTAGGGTCATATTGGATCGTTAATAAATCGAATTGGGTGCGTCCGATATACTTTTGGTTTGGATATTCGTTTAGGTCATCTCAAATACTACTTTTTTCAATATATTGTTCTATACCTAAACAGCATAGAAATGGTAGCAAATTATAAAATATAAGAATTACTATTTAAGTTTATATAATTTGACAGCTGTCGTATAGAACTTTGTTATTTTAGTACTGAAAATTTTTTTACTTTAGTTTTATTACAGCTTTAACCCTCGCTACAAAAAAAGTTGAAATAAATTGACACTTACCTGTCAAAATTTGACAGTTGTCGTATAGAACTTTGTTATTTAGGTAACGAAATTTTTTTCAATTTAGGATTCTTACAGCAATAAACCTCACGACGAAAAAGCTAAAAAAAAATTTACACTTACCTGTCACAATTTGATAGCTATCGTACAAAACTTTGTTATTTAGGTGCTGAACTTTTTTTAAATTTCGGATTCTGACAGCTATAACCCTCGCTACAAAAAAGCTAAAAAATAATTGACACTTACCTGTCAAAATTTGACAGCTGTCGTATAAAACTTTGTTATTTACGTACTGAAAATTTTTTCACATTAGGATTTTTACAGCTATAACCCTCGATACGAAAAAGCTAAAAAAAAATTGACACTTACCTGTCAAAATTTGACAGCTATCGTATAAAACTTTCTTATTTAGGTTCCTGAATTTTTTTAAATTTCGGATTCTTACAGCTATAACCCTCGCTATGAAAAGACTAGAAAAAATTGACACTTACCTGCCAAAATTTGACAGCTGTCGTATAAAACTTTCTTATTTAAGTACTGAAAAATTTTTCACTTTAGGATTTTTACAGCTATAACCCTCGCTACGAAAAGGATAAAAAAAACTGACTCATACCTGTCAAAATTTTACAGCTATCATATAAGACATTCTTATTTAGGTACCTGAAAATTTTTTTAATTTCGAGTTCTTACAGCTATAACCCTCGCTACGAAAAAGCTAAAAAAAAATGACACTTACCTGTCAAAGTGACAGCTGTCGTATAATTAAACGAACGAACTAGAATAGTGCCGTGTCCGAAGGGCTCGGCACAATAATATTTCTACAAATTTATTAGCTGATAATTGATAGCTTCCATGTGAGAAAAATGTTTTGCTTATGTTTTAATCGATTGAATACTTACATATTTTTATAGAGCAAATATGGAAAGTATATCCCACATTGCACAAAGGTGTGCGAGTTTAAAGAGCACCTATAAAATAAATATCAATATCATATATCTCCGTAACGAAAAGTCGTAGCGAATCTAGCGAGGCGGCATTGGAAACGGGACGTCGAGCACTATTCGGCGCCGTCTCAGATAACTACCTATCTATACGAGAAAACGGAAATTTTGCACCATTGTCTAGTTTTGGTCAGTTGTTATAATGACAATTTGGCGATATGTTTTCCCTTCACGTTCCGCAGGAAGGTAAGGCAAAAAAAGCAATAGTAAATAGAAAAAAAGAAAAGAAAAGTATTTTTTTATTGTAAATTTTTGTAAATTTTTTTTTAGTACTAATATTAGATGCACTCTCGGCTGACGATTAGCGATATGTACCCAGTCTAGTTTTATTGTTGTTTTTTATACTAAAACAGTTCAGATTTGTCAGATATTGATTATAATGGAATACGAAGAATTAGAGTTTGAAAATACACCATATTGTTCAAAAAGCATCCGATGTTTGTAATAATTTGCTACCAAGCACATCAAGACAAAAATATAAAATTGCTTACAGTAACTTTATGGACTGGAGAATGCAAGCCAAGGTGAATTCTTTTTCTGAAGATACTTTGTTAGTTTATTTTGAAGAGTTATCAAGAAAATTAAAACCATCAACATTATGGTCTCAGTAGTCAATGCTGAGGAGTACCATAATTATTTAGAACTGTGTTGATATATCAAAATACGCAAAACTACGCGCATTTTTGAAATGAAAATCAGAAAAATATCATCCGAAACAATCAAAAACCTTAACTCCTGAAGAAATTCAACAATTTCTAAAAGATGCACCTGATGAAAAGTATTTGCTGATAAAGGTATGTTTAAAAAATATATATATATCTTATGGAAGATTGCATTTTTGGTTTTAATTTCAGGCTGCTTTAGCTATTGGCCTTACGGGGCATACCGTTGTGACGAATTGCGAAAATTAAAAATTTATGAGATGGAAGATTTCAATTCGGCCCTTTTAATAAAATTATCCGATACTAAAAACAAAGTGCCGAGAAATTTTACAGTCACAGGAGTATTTTACCAAATTTACAAAAAATATGCAGAGCCTCGACCATGCACGGACGAGACCCGTTTTTTTTTAAATTACCAAAATGGCAAAGGCACAAAACAGCCCGTGGGAATAAATAAATTTGGCACCATGGCGAAAGATATAGCGAAATTTTTGCAATTACCGAATCCGGAATTATATACAGGCCACTGTTTCCGAAGGTCATCTGCGACTATTTTAGTTAATGCAGGAGCAGATCTTTTAACTCTAAAACGCCATGGGGGTTGGAAATCCAGCAATGTTGCTGAATCCTATATCGATAACTCTATGGCTAACAAAATGAAAATATCAAAAAGTATAGTAGAATCGATTCAGCCTCCAGCGCCACTAGAACCTGAATACAACAATGCTGTGGAAGCTCAGTACGTTTCCCCATCAACTTCAACTTCGACCTCGGCTAATATTTCAATTACCGAAAATGTGTTGAAGCGAAACGATCTACCAGGAATTACTTTCCAAAATTGTACAAATATAACTGTTAATTACAATTTTAAGTAAAATATAAAAATGAATTAATGTAATATGAATTATGTATTTTAATTCTGAACCTCGTTTTGAACACATAAAAACAACGCATCCGTAGAAAAAGTACAGTGTACGACACGTGAGAAAATCACATAATTTCTCCCTCACTTGATTTGCGACAAACTTCTACGCTCGGGAGAAATATGTAATTTTTCTCACTTGTTGTACAATATACTATTTTTCATACGGTGAAGATCCGATTTGGTTATACCTCGGTTTTTTAATCTCAAAAACTAAAAGGCTTTTAAAGACTATTAATACAAAAAACAACACGAACAAATGTCACAAAAAAGGTAGGGCTTGTAACAAGCGTCTAAAGTCTGGCTGTGCATTTTTCAACGGCACAATCAACGTTCGCAATAAAGCACAGGAAACTTAAAAATAAATGTGTTAGAATGCGCACATAAATCATTGTATTATTTCCTATTAAATTGAGGCGAAAAAATTGATGAAATAAAATAATAAACTAAACGAATTACCTTGATTTTCGCAGACGAAAAATAGTGAATGTAAAAATATTTTCTAATGCAAAGGTTTTTTTGAAGTGAATAGTTTATATTGGAAAAAAATTGTATATTTTTGAAAACGGTTTAGACTAGTAATGTTACAACCTTCCCGAGTGTGACTATTATGTTTGACTAAACCTACTATTTACCTACGTTAATAATGTACTTCCTACTTTTACAGGTTTTTTTTTTTTGTTTTGAGAAATCTTATTGCAAAAACAAAATAATTAATAAAACAAAAAAAGGAACACACGACAATTTTCGTTATTTTTTTAAATGTTTTTATTAAACAATTCTCGTTACGTAACAACATTGAAACTGTTTATCTTCCGGGGTTAAATTCAAATTATGACGGATAATTTTAAATGGTCAAGTATTGTATTTATTCTGTAATGTAGATATTTTTGTAGTATGTCACTGCGCATCATATAAAACTGGTACAACTCTTGTAGGCTAAAAATGAGCTTTTGTAAGCTTTGTAAATTGGTTGTTTATGACGTTTGTATAACAATGAATTTTGTTGGTTATGGCTTTAAGAAACAGTACTGTCAGCTATTCGAAAATTCCTTTAACCTTCTGAGTAAATAAATAAACTTCAATATAGAGAAGATAATTAAATCGGTTTAATTTTAAAAAAATTCATCTGCTAAGTAAAATTATACATTATTTTAAGTTAATAACTAGTCATAGCTCCATTATTATCTAACACTTTTTGTAACATTATTGGCACAGAATTTATTAAATTTAATGCTAAATTTGGATCTTCGGATAGGTTTTCCCAAACATCCTCAATAAGAGTCCACAGCTGTTGCCTATTTTGCGGCACAATATTTAATTTTCGAATTTTTTTTACCATAATTCCCCAAATATTTTCTATAGGATTTAGATCCGGACTCTTTGATTGCCAAGGAAGAACTTGAATATTGTGTTCATCAAAATAATTCCTCACACAGTTAGCAGTGTAAACTGAACAATTATCTTGTTGAAAAATAAAATTGTTGTTCGGGTTTGTTCGGGTTTGTTCGGGAAAAATAAAATTGTTGTTCGGAAAAACCTCCCTGACTGAAGGCAACATTACATTATCTAAAATATCTATATATTTCCTCGCATTCAATCTTCCGTCAATGTCCCAACATACTCCTAATCCCCCTCTGTACATCCAAGCCCAAACATTCACTGAAAAATCTTCCCGATTTATCGCTTGGAGAAATATACTTTTCTTCGTATCTGGACCGAGGCGGTCTATATACTCGAATATGACCATCATGATACGATTGAAACACTTTCTCGTCAGAGAATATAACTCTCCCCCAAAAATTTACTACATCATTTAACAGGTAATTAAGAGCAAAAATAATTCTACCTTGTTTTTTTTCTTGGGAACGTTTATATTTTTTTGCCGCTGCACAATTTTTTAATTCCGTTTTTCTAATCCTTCTTAACGCAGTTGTGACAGAAGCGGGAAAATTTGTTTCAACTTTAGCTTTTCTTGCACAATCAAAAGGATAGTCTCTTACAAAATTAACTAAATTTACATCTTGCTGTTCGTTAGTTATACACGATCTTCCTGTCCCTCTTCTTCTTTCAATAGTTTGTTCATTATCCCATCTTTCTTTTAAATTATGGATAGTAGTTTTGCTTCTATTATATTCTTCGACCAGTATTCTTACAGACCAACCAGCCTCTATTTTGGAAATTATTTGCAACTTTTCGAAATTACTCAACTGCCTTGGCATCGCTATAACGTAAAATGGAAATTTTTGACATAATATCCTATTATTTGTCATAGTGACAGGTGTATTAGGTGTCATTCTTATGCAAAGCATGATTGATAGCGAATATTATAAAACCCGATTTACATTGATAAAATCAAAGTGTACCAGTTTTATATGACGCGCAGTGTACACTTGTAAATCTGATTATTCCTAACGTATGTAATAATATGTTGTTTCCTTTCATGCCTTGAAAGACACTGTTTATTGTTGAATTGTTTATTACTTTCACAACACTTGTAGTTTTTTGTGTGATGAACTTTTGAGAATGTTGAGGAAGAGAGTGTTTTTGGAATACGTGACGTTTCAAAGAAACCTATATACACCTAAATTAACAAATAGCATTTTATGTTCCTTATTTACAACAACCAGCTTTTCATCGCTTGTGATGACAAGAGAGCGTAATGGGAGTGGTCTCAAGTAGGGCTGGGCGATATTGAAATTCCAATATCGAATATCGATATTTAAAAAAATATCGATATATCGATATTTTATTTTTTAAATATCGTTATTCGATATATCGATATTTTATTTTTTAAATATCGTTATTCGATATATCGATATTTTATTTTTTAAATATCGTTATTCGATATATCGATATATCGATATTTTATTATCATTTTTTAAATATCGTTATTCGATAATATATCGATAAAACATAAAAATATTATATTATAAATACCGTGTCACCAGAAAAGTCCGCATACTATGGGATTTGTTTTATTAATAGCTTTATTCAAAATTTGACTTTGGCATCAAGTTCTGCTACGATCGAGATGAAAATTAAGCAAAAAAATAGTAGGCAATGCGAATCACGCATTATCTGTCAAATTTTAATTTTTTCCAAAAGATAATTCAAATGTGGGGTTATTTCTGAAAAAATCGAAAAAAGTTATTAGAAAAAGTTTTTCTAAATGCAGTTTCTAGCCCACATGCAAAATTTCAGCTGCATAAGATAATTTTGATTTTTGACCTATATTTTGTAAATTGTACCACTTTTGCAAAATAAGACTCAACGCAACCTACATAAAACTTCTCTTAGTTTTAACAATTCTTTATTTCAGATACATTTTTCTTAAAGTAGCGCCATATTAAATGTGTGTTTTTCTACAAAAACCTTATTATGTATAGCATAGCCTAATAATAAATTATAATATAGGGGTTTTAATTAAATCGTTGAAAATAGAAACTTTACGTTGTTAAACTAAAATTTATTTTCCACTTAAAAAACACTTTACTGAAGACACTGTGTTCTTTTTTGTCTTAATATTAAGATGTATTACTTTTAGACACAAACTATGTTTTCAAAAATACTTATTTTTTGAAGTTACCTTATACAGGGTGGTTACAATCGATATAATGGACTGTATAATAATAATAAATTTAAACTTTAGTACTTTTGATAGATTAATTTTTTAATTTCTCATTTCGTTGACATATTATCTTAATTCATTTCTTTTTCTTGACATTGTCATTTTCGTCCTGGTCTGCTGGTATCCAAACAAGGTAGCTATTTTCAAAGTTAATTGTCCACACTCCCCGCCTTTGAACGTTTTCAAAAAATAAACAAAACGTTCAAATAAAAGATAACTTATTACAATAGATAAATATAGTCTAATCAAATATCCACATTTAATTGAAGATTAAAAAACACTTTCTGCCATTGGTAACGGGCAGATTTTTGATATACCGCGTTTAAATGTCCCATTAGCGGTTTTTACGGTAACGACGCGTACCACATTATCGTCACCTGGGTGGATTGCGATTATTCTTCCTAATAACCACTTGCAAGGTGGTAAATTGTCATTTTTTAATAATACTAAAATTCCAATTTTAATGTCCATAAGTTGACTGGTCTTCCATTTTCGCCGTTGTTGAAGCTGACACAAATATAGCTTTGACCATTGTTTCCAAAAACTATGTAACAGTTGTTGGATTAATTGCAATCTTGATAACTGGTTAATTCTTGTGCCTTCTTTAAAATATGGATCTGGAACTGTATTTAATGGTCGTCCAATCAAAAAATGCGAGGGGGTCAAAGGAATGAAATCATTGGGATCGGATAAAAGGGCGTATAAAGGACGTGAATTTAAAGTGGCCTCGATCTGAATAAGCAGAGTTATAAATTCTTCATAGATCAAAATCGTTTCACCGATCACTCTATACAAATGATACTTTACTCCCTTAATATTACTTTCCCATAACCCACCAAAATTTGGAGTACTAGGAGGGATGAAATGCCATGTAATAGTTTGACTTGCACAAGCACTGACAATTTCATCCTTTGAATCCTTTAAAAATTCATATAATACTTTTAATTCATTTTTTGCACCTACAAAATTTGACCCATTATCTGAGTACAAGTGTGCTGGTTTTCCTCGTCTAGAGACAAACCGTCTGAGACCTGCTAAAAATGCCTCACTAGTTAAGGAACTAATTAATTCTAAATGAACTGCCTTTGTCGAAAAGCAAATAAATAGGCATATGTATGCCTTATAAGTTTTACAACCACGGCCCTTTCTATCTTTTAAAATAAATGGCCCTGCGTAATCTAACCCAGTTATATGAAACGGAGGTGATATTTTAACCCTAGACTCTGGCAAGTCTGCCATAATTGATTGCATTGGTTTGGGTTTAAAGTGATAACATTTCATACAACCTTTCACAATCGTTTTTGCTAATGACATCCCGGAGACGATCCAAAATCGTTGTCGTACACTAGCTAATAGAAGCTGTGGACCAGCATGCTGCAATTGCAAATGCTCATGCCTTAAAATCAGTTTACTTAAATTATGTTTCTTATCCAATAATAAAGGATGTTTTCCCTCATAATTTAGTGATGATTTTTTGAGACGGCCTCCTACCCTCAATAAACCATTATCATCTAAAAATGGAGTTAATGATAATAATCGATTTGATGAAGGAATAGACTTATTACCCTTTAATAAACTTAATTCCTGTAAAAAGCTTTCTTCCTGAGATAGTTTTACCATAAATAATTCTGCAAGATTAAATTCTGTCGCTGTGATAGGACCGATGTTTTTTAATTCAACACCAGATTTTAAATTATGAATAAATCGACGACAGTATGCTACAACTCTTACTAATTTGTTTAAACTTGAAAACTTATTAAATATTGAACATAAATCATTTTTCACTGAAGTAAAAACCTTGGCATTTTTTTTAATTTCAGGAATCTCTGAAATAGGAGGCAAATCGAGAAATTTAGGTTTTTTAAAATTTGTTGACAAAAATGATGGACCATTAAACCATGTTTGACAATGTTTTAGCTGGTCGGGTAAAATTCCTCTACTGCCAATATCAGCAGGATTTTCTTTTGTATTAACATAATTCCAATTATCAATATTCGAAGATCTTTGAATCTCTGCTACACGATTACCTACAAAAACTTGAAGGTTTGCTGGATTGGAATTTAACCAATGCAATACAATTTGTGAATCGCACCAATAGTAAGATTCAAACGAAAAGATAACTGAATTTAAAATCTTTTTCATTAATTGAACCAATAATAAACTACCACAGAGTTCTAATCTAGGAATCGTTAACATTTTAACTGGGGCCACCTTAGTTTTTGCACATAACAATTTAACTGTAATGTGACCTTCTGAATCAACACATTTTACATAGACTGTAGCACAGTATGCATGCTTGGAGGCATCACTAAATCCATGAAGCTCTATCACAACAGGGTTATCACATAATACAAACCTTGGAAATTTTAAATCATTTAATGAGGTAAGTTTTGATTGAAACTGTCGCCACTTAGCACCCAATTCGGACGGAATTTCTGAATCCCAATCCAATTTTAACGACCAAAGCAACTGAATCATAATCTTTACTAAAATTATACAACAGCTAACTAACCCTAAATGATCATAAATCTTCGCAATTGCAGATAACATTGACCTTTTTGTAACAACTGAAGGCACATTACTGTCCTTTACTCGAAAACTAAAAATATCAGACTTATTGGACCATTGTACTCCCAACGTTTTAATTGATTCGTTATCTCCCAAAGTAAGAACTTTAAGAGAGTCAGAATTATCATTAAAATGAGTTAAAATGTCCTGACTGTTCGAAACCCATTTTCTTAAATTAAAACAAGCAGAATTCAAAATTTTAACAATCTGGTCACAAGTTTTAATAGCATCAGTTTCATTAGGAAATCCAGTAATCAAATCATCGACATAAAAATCTCTTAATATAATCTCTGCTGCCTTAGGATAATTTTCCTTGTTGTCAAAGGACAATTGTTGAATACAGCGCATAGCTAAAAATGGTGCACTAGCTGTGCCATATGTCACTGTATTTAATCGATAAGTTTGAATAGACTCTGAGGGATCATTTCTCCATAAAATTTGTTGCATATCCCTATCAGCATGATGCATTAGTACAATCCTGTACATTTTACTAATGTCAGAAACTACAACCACTTTATGTTCCCGAAATCGAAGCAAAATACTTACAATATCATTCTAAATAGCTGGACCTGGATATTGAATATTGTTCAAGGATTTTCCATTGCTAGAAGGTGCGGATCCATCAAATACAACACGAAGCTTGGTTGTCAGACTTTCGTTTCGAATAATTCCATGATGTGGCAAAAAATAAGAAGGTTTGTTCAAATTCAAATCAAAATTGAGAGACATATGTCCCAAATCTTTATACTCGTTAATGAAGGCAGTATAACTTTTTTTTAAGTCCGGGTGTCTTTTAAATCTTGCCTCAAGATTTAATAATCTTTTAATAGCGAGAGGCTTTGAATCACCCAATGAAGAAGGATCTTCCCTCCACGGAATTTTGACAATAAATTGACCATTAAGGGCCCTAGACATAGAATTCTCATAATGTTCTTCACAAAAGATGTCCTCGCTTGAATGCAGAATGGGGACATTAGGCTCTTCCACAGCCCAGAATTTCTGTAACTCGTCATTGTCAAATTGTTGTAACGGCTGTACAGAAAAATGACATTTCACGTTATTTTTTATTGGGTATGATAATTTTCCCGTAACAATATACCCCAAGACGGTATTTTGAAGAGAAAGTGAATTTCTTCCTAGGTCAATTTGACCTTCTGACAAAATACTCCACAATAAACTTGCATCAAGAAGCATATCAATTTTTCCATTGACATAAAATGAATCATCCGCTAACAATACATTTTTAGGAATTCTTAAATTTGAAACTTCAAAAGTATAGGCTGGTAAATTATCTGTTATTTTTGGCACTACCAAGCAATTAATTACTGAAGAGAAATCATTAAACCTCGAACTAATTGTGACTTGACACTTTCTGTTTAAAGAATATTACGAATTATTTATACCTGTAACACAAATATCAGCAGTCTTTGTATCCACATCAAGAATATTTAAAAACTCTTCACTGATAAAGCAGGACTGACTTCCTGAATCTAAAAGTACACGCGCTATATAAGATTTTCCAGTCTTATCGTATACCTTGACCTTGGCTGTACTTAGTAAAACATAATCATTATCAAAATAAATGTTATTTGCTAAGACCAAAGATGGTTTTTGTGAATTACTTGAATCATTAAGGTTTTCGCTTGAAAGCAATATATTTACTCTTTCATCTGAGCGTGTAGCCAACTCATTGGTATTAGCATTAACATTGTTCATACCTCCTACTTTATTTTCATGCAACAATGCACTGTGTTTTGCTTTACAAATCTTACAACCCATTTTCTGGCATTTATAACTGAAGTGCCCTGTGCATAAGCAATTACAGCATAATTTTAAACCCTTTATAGTGTCCCAGCGTTGGGCTACAGACATTTTAAGGAATTTTTCACAAGTATAAATCAAATGATTTTGTTTGCACAAATTACATCGTTTTTTAATTTCATCATGTACTAAAAACGATCTTGAATATTTCTTATCCTTATTATCCCTAGCTTGATTTATACCACTATTATTTGACCAACCATTGAGTTCTATTGTTTCTAAAAAATTAGCACGTTTTTTCAAAAAATCAAAAAATTCATTTAAATCAGGCAATGACTTATCACATTTTACCTTTTCCCACTCTAATGAGCTTGTTTTATCTAACCTAATTGAAATTAAATGAATTATAATCGCATCCCAACTTTCAGTGGGTAATTTAAGTGTTTTTAAAGCACACAAATGTTTTTTAACATTATCTATCAAATTTCGTAAACCGGTTGCAGATTCTTTACTTAAATTATCAAGATCGAAAAGAGCTTTCATATGATTATTTACCAACATACGTGAATTGCTAAAGCGATTGCATAAAGTTTGCCATGCATTATTATAATTTTGCGCAGAAAAATCTAAGCTTTGAATAATCTTTAAAGCGTCATTAGTCAAACTTGCACGCAAATAGTGATACTTCTGAATATCTGTAAGACTTTTATTGTCATGAATCAATGCATCAAAGGTATCTTTAAACTCAATCCACTTTAAATAATCACCACCAAATATAGGTAATTTAATCGGCGGTAATTTTACACCTTCTAATCCGCTGTAACTTTTTCTACAAGGTACCGCTCCTACCGAGGATCCTACACTATCTGAATCCCTAGATCTTTGTTTTAGAATTGTTTTAGCAACAGCCATTTTTCTGGAGAAAATACTCTCAATTTTTTCTCGTTGCGCATACTCTTCTTGCAAAATATTATCATTACAATTTAGCTCAATTAACATTTGAACTTCATCAAATTCTGCCAAAATATTCTCTGCCCTTTGAACATTCAATTCTAACTCAGAAATAATATCATCACTTAGATCAATAGCAGTTTTAATAGACTCTATGAATTTTACAAACGTGTTTAAACGTTGTTCAATTATAGCTCGTTTTCGGTACAATTGTTTAAATTCAACAGGTTTTAGAGGCATTTTGCAATTAAAAGTAAATTGAAATCAAATAATTTTATCAAAATCTATCGATTTTAATTGTCAAACAATCTGCAAAATATTACGCGTACACTTGTACACAATCAAAAAATCAAACCTTGTAGGTACTAATCTACAACACTCATATATAAATCAAATCAAATCAAATTAAATGGCACTCCATCAATAAATACCTAGTACCTACTAATAATTAACACATACAATTCCTGACCAGGTACCCCTTTAATTAATCATTAATCTATCAATAATCTTGAATAAATCACATTCAAAATATTATCAAATCAATCAAAATCAGTTCTGAAATCAACTCTATATTTAAGTAACTCAAAATCTGAGTCAAAAAAATCCAAAAGTATAGAGAAATCAATTTTTTTTTTAAACGATTTTATCTTCAAATTTAAACTACTACTTACAAAATCGAAACCACTTTTGTCGGAACACAGGAATCATTTAAAAGGATATTTTCACATTTGTCCTCTTACTGTGCCGACCATAAGCTGGCTTGTATCAAATCTCGCTGAGCAGCAATGGTTTTCTTGACTTGCGGAATGACGGCGTCTTCACAGGTTCAAACAAAATTCAACCAAATCACGCAAGCACATCCGACGCGAATGGCCAAAATATGGCTACAATCGATATAATGGACTGTATAATAATAATAAATTTAAACTTTAGTACTTTTGATAGATTAATTTTTTTATGTTTTACCTATCTATTATTGATCTATAATACCTTAGAAACGGAATATGTTATGATAGCAATAATACCTGCTATCACACCTAGGGCATTATAAGCGGGCATTATGATAATGCCCGCTTGTAGAATACTTGGTCCAGAGAGAGTTCGGACTGTATTTTTCCGACTAAAAATAATAAAGTTTGTTAAACATATGTATTAAAATAAAATCAATAACTTACCAGTTCCTGGAAATATGCCATTAAAACATTTTCGGTTATTTGAAGAATTGTGTTCGTATCTTTCCAAATACCAAATATGCCATACTCCCGATCATACTGTTGCCTTGATTTAACTGGCAAAAGATTTTCGGTCGCTTTTATGACCTTTTCTCTTATATTTTGTGGAATTTCTTCCATTTTGAGCAAATCGTTAAATAAAAAATGCCAACTGACTAACTGACAGAAACATCAAAGTCAAACTTAACACCAGTCATTATCTACTTACGTATACAGGTACAGGTGCAACTTATTTTTTATATTGCGAATAAATAATGTAATTAGTCATTGAAAAACTCTTTTTTAGGTAAAACATAAAGCATTGTATGCACCACGGGCTTTACTGGACTATAATGCCCATCAGGCAGAAACCTATCCCTCGGGCCAGAGGCCCTCGGGCTATTTCTACCTTCAGGGCATTATAGTCCCCGTAACGCCCTTGATACATAAATAGCTATAATTTCTCATTTCGTTGACATATTATCTTAATTCATTTCTTTTTCTTGACATTGTCATTTTCGTCCTGGTCTGCTGGTATCCAAACAAGGTAGCTATTTTCAAAGTTAATTGTCCACAGGGTCAAAAACAAATAAACTTTGCATCACATGCGACCAAATTTTAATAGCCCAATTTTGATTTTGTAAATAAAGCTATTAATAAAAAAAATCCCATATGATGCGGACTTTACTGGTGACACTGTATATCAATATTGTCTTATGTGCCCTGTAAAACTCCGTACCTTCATTTTAAGGGGAGACTCTAATTATGAAAACATGAAGAAAAAAGATTGAATTTATTAGTCCTTAAATGTGTTATAAGGACGATATTGAAATTCCAATCGAATATCGATAAATATCGATAATATCGATACATCGATATTTTATTTTTTAAATATCGTTTATCGATATATCGATATATCGATAAAAATATCGATATGTCAAATTTTTGCCCAGGCCTAGTCTCAAGTACAAGGTTGTGAATGTTAATGAAACAGTGACATGCATTATAATTTCTATCATACATTTAATTCCATAAAAGCCAAATTTGGCTCTTGCGACGCGACGTGTCAAAATAACGGAAAGAAAATTGTCCTCTAATATTAACATTAAGAAGGAGTGTTCGAATGGCGAACAATTTATGATCTGGCAAAAGTTACGCTCGAATTGCCAAAAGGGACATGGTTTTTGTCTTTTAGAAATTTCAGCAAGATAAGAAATTCTAAGCTAAGGTCCCTTTCAAGTAAGTTGAGCTTTATGCCGAGACCAATATACTTCATAACCTTAAATAGTTACCCTTCCTTAGATAAGATACAGAGATTTGTTTCTAAATATAAATAAGGTCGGTCCACATTGAGGAAAATCATTCAATACAATTTTTTTTCCATACAGTGTGACCAGTAAAGTCCGCATCATATGGGATTTTTTTTAATTAATAGCTTTATTCGAAACTAGCGTGTACCCGGCATGCGTTGCAACTCGCTGGTATAAATACAAACCCGAACAAACCCGATATATTAGTACCCGGCATGCCACTTTCTGAAATTGCATCCGTGCGAAGCCGGGGCGGGGCGGGTCGCTAGTTATACATAAAAACCTTCCTCTTGAATCACTCTATCTATTAAAAAAAAACCGCTTCAAAATCCGTTGCGTAGTTTTAAGCATATATAGGTAAGGACGGACAGACAGCGACAGCGACTTTGTTTTATACTATGTTAAGATTTGACCTTGGCATCAAGTTCTGCTTCGATCGAAATGAAAATTAAGCAATAAAATAGTAGTCACGTGATTCGCGTTATCTGTCAAATTTTAATTTTTTCCAAAAAATAATTCAAAAGTGGAGTTTTTTCTAAAAATATCGGAAAAAGTTATTAAAAAAAGTTTTTTTAAATGCAGTTTCTAGCCCACTTGAATCACTATATATATTAAAAAAAACCGCTTCAAAATCCGTTGCGTAGTTTTAAAGACTTAAGCATATATAGGTAGGGACGGACAGACAGCGACAGCGACTTTGTTTTATACTATGTTAAGATTTGACTTTGGCATCAAGTTCTGCTTCGATCGAGATAAAAATTAAGCAAAAAATAGTAGTCACGTGATTCGCGTTATCTGTCAAATTTTAGTTTTTTTTAGAACCTAGAATAATTCATAATAATTCAATTCGACATGTTTCGAGTGTAGAAACACTCATCATCAGGAAAACAAAATGAAAGGTACAATGCTGATGTTGTTAGCAATAGAGAAAATAATAGTGGGATTGAGCCGTAATGGAGCTTTCAATGGTGTACAAGAGGTGTAAAAATTGAATAGTCAAAAGTCCGACAATCAAGACTTCAGCATACTGGAAAGTCGAGTGCAAAGGCCCTGTCTTGGGCAGAAAAATGAAGAGAGCAAAAGAAAAATTAGTTAGTTTTAACAGACTTTGTGAAAATCATTTATTAAGTAGTGAAAAATCTTAAGTTTTATTCAGCTTTGTCAAAGACATGTAAGAGTATTGACATAAGAGGGAAAGAAAAAGAAAAAAAAATTGCTTTTCATAAAAGTCAAAGCATCATTTAGCTTGAAGTAAAATACCTACTGTTGGGGTACCAGGCTTTTCACGGCCCAGTTACCCCGGCAGGAGACTCTTATTTCAATACTTTTACATGTCTCTGACAAAGCTGAATAAAACTTAAGATTTTTCACTACTTAATAAATGATTTTCACAAAGTCTGTTAAAACTCCCTAATTTTTCTTTTGCTTTCTTCATTTTTCTGAACAAGACAGGGCCTTTGTACTGACCCTCGACTTTCCAGTATGCTGTAGTCTTGATTGTCGGTCTTTTGACTATTCAATTTTTACACCTCTTGTACACCATTGAAAGCTCCATTACGGCTCAATCCCACTATGTATTATTTTCTCTATTGCTAACAACATCAGCATTGTACCTTTCACTTTGTTTTTCTAATGATGAGTGTTTCTACACTCGAAACATGTCGAATTGAATTATTATGAATTATTCTAGGTTCGCCTAGTTATTCTAATAAAAAATTGTGGAGAAAGACTTTGTGCTTTTTTTTTCTATATCATTTAACTCCACTTTGAGTATGGACTACTTCTTCAAAATTAATAAAAACTTAACCCTATAAAAGTATAGTAAACTTCTTTTTTCAAAGTAAGAACGTAATCATAACAGTAAAATATTTTTCCGGACAGCTTCTAATGTCAATTTTAGCCGAAAAAATTAAGATGCCATCATTCTGAGATCAGCCTTCAAATGGACCATTCGACTGGCAAGAAATTTATGGCCCTTTACAAGTTTGGCTTGAAGCGAAAAGGGAAACGGTTTTTGCCTTTGAGTTTGTCGAGATAAGAAATTTCCAACCAAGGTCCTTTTCAAACTAGTTGAATAGACATAGTTTATAGATAACCTTGTTTGGAAATTAATGTGTTTAATCAAATTAGTGAAACTTTGTAGAATGTCGAAATAAGAAAGGTGTAAGGAAAATTCCAGTGTTACATTAATAAGATAATGACAAAACTTTCATGAGTCTGCGAATCCGGATTTTCCCGTTGTTACTAAACGTTTTCTTTGATACTAAGAAGTAATAAATTCCTCTACTTAAAGAGATGAAAGAATAGCCTGCATTAAAAAATACTAAAACTATTATTAAAAAGCGAATATTGTGGCATATCGGACAAGTGTGTAACTGTTTTTTATATTGGAATACACAGGGATCCAAGCACAACGGATGCACCATTTCGTCCTTGTTAGGATCCTACGGGCAGCCATAACCCAAGCAATCCCGACAACGGCGGTAAGATGTATTAAAAGCTTTTTGCAAAATCAAATGCGTGGCCTATGTTTGCTTTATCAGAAATTGCATACCTACATACATGTATAGTCAGATCTGGTCTTAACGTGCGGGTCCAAAGGTCACTAATCATATGCGTCAAATCAGACAACACAGAGGCTATCAAAATGTTGTGAGATTATTTACAAATATACGGAAGGGGAAGGAAAAATAGTTTCATTATTTTAGCTATCGCGAAGATAGCCACATATACCTAATATTATTAGTTTTGTAAAAATTATGTACAGGGGAGTTGAAAAAGTTACAAAAAAATTATATAATCGTTAATTATATACCTACTGTACCCTTTAATTAAAAACGACAATAATAAACAGTGCAATTTATTTTAACAATTTTACTACTAAAACGTAAAAATACAATGGCATTTAGTCTGATAAACTATTTCAATAATGAAAGAAAAGTGGAAATTCGCAAACCAATATGCAGGAAACCCTAATGAAAACACTGGGAATTAGTTTAAGGACTATGCAGAATAATGTGCATGAAAAAAAAGCATAATATAATACCCAAGAATACTAAAAAATGTAAACGAAAAACACCGTTTATAATTATAGCCTAAAAACTCTCATCGTCACTTATAAAATCTGAAAAGTCCTCGTCGTCTGCGTCGTCTTCGAATGGAGCAATTATCATTGGCGCTACTTCGACATCTAGTACTTGTTCTCGATCCCACCAATTAATATTTCTGTATGTTCCACCGATTTCTTCCAGTACTCTTGTGTAATATGATCTAACGAATCTTGCCAAACTATTTGTACTTGGTCGGATTTAAGACCATCACCTACATGTTTTTCATAATAAGACTTTGCACCAGCCCATATTCATTCTATTGCGTTAAACTGGCAATGATATGGCGGCAGTCGTAGAACCTCATGACCATATTCACGCAGCATTTCATCTACCGCGTATATTTTGGGTTTTTTAAGAGACTTTGCTATTGATAGGAGTTCCGATTTAAGCAATATTTGGTAAAGGATTTTGGTGGTGTTTTTCCAGTCACTCATAAATATCACTTTTCCTCCAAGATGAAGTAGGCTGTTTATTTAAAATTCTTGAATGATATGATGCATTATCTAATACAATTAAAGACGGAGCATCCAAATTTGGTATCAATTGATCTTTTAACCATTTTTCAAACATTTCGCAATTCATATTATCATGATAGTCAGCACTTTTTGATGTTGAAGAAAAAATTAAACTCTCACCTGCAACATATCCTGTTGCAGAACCGGCATGCAAAATAATAAAACCCTTTCCCGTACCGCACCCCTTTTTCATTTTAACACTTTTTACAGACTCATCTTGCCAAGATTTTAAACCACTTCCATTCGAAAATATCCACGTTTCGTCTAAAAATACCACTTTTCTAAATTTCGATTTGTAATTGTCCGTATATTTTTTTAAAAACTGAACACGCTGACTCACTATCTGTGGCTGCTCACATAAAAATCTTCGGTTACAGTATTTTTTATAGCGAAAACCTACATTTTTTATTAATTTTGATAACGCTTCAAGTCCAATTTCCAAATCACCCCGAATTTTTAATGTTTTTTGTAAAACTGGAAGAGTTACATTGGTTTTTGATTTGTATAAATCGTAAATCACATTTCGAACTCCCATTTTAATATTTTCGCTTAAATCCTCAGTCTGGCTTTCTTCGTTTACACTTTTTAGTATTCTTGGGTATTATGTTATGTTTTGTTTCATGAACAATTTTCTGCACAGTCCTTAAACTATATCCCAGTGCTTTTGGCTACTGTTTCCTGAATATTGGTTGGCGAATTTCCACTTTTTCTTTCATTTTCGAAATAGTTTATCAGATTAAGTACCATTTTTTTTTATTGGGGATGCAAAAACCCAGAAAATTGTTTAATTTTCTCACAAACTGTCAAAGTCACAAAACTGACATTTTTAAATCAACTAAGGTGGCAGGTACAAACTTTTGTGAATCGCTGAAAATAAAATACATATCCTTGTCTTTCATGTCAAAATTACATAAGTCTGTCTCATTTATCTTACGTATTTTATTTAGAGATTAAAATTAAACGCAAGTAAAGAAAACAAAAACTGAGAGTATGTCTTTCTTGAATCGTATGACCCTCACGATAAGACCAGATCCGACTATAATATATTACATGTATGTAGGTACACATTCGCTCACCGGCGACAATAGTGGCACATCTCAAAAAAGTACAAAACACATTAAAACACGTGAAACAATTTAAAATTTGATGAAGTTTCATCCACCAATACTGGCATAAAATTAGTTCAGATAGTCTCTTCGAGATGGCGCTTGTGCCACAACGGACTACCGCGTGCCGAGCCCCTTAAGTTGCATCAACACTGGCATATTTTCACTGTGCCCTTGACTGTGCTTAGTTATGCTTCGTTACGTTTAAGCAATAGTGACACATCTAAGAAATAGCAACGATTTGTTCTGCATTAGTGGCACATTTAGAATTGTGCCACTATAACTTTGTGTTTTCGGCTATTTTAGTTAAATTTAGTAAAAAGTCCAAGTAATTAATGCAAAACGTTCAAGGACATCCCTCTCTACTTTTCCAGATTTTCAACTGAAGAAAGCTTACGATAACCCTATACCTATCGCTAAGAAAAAATATGATAACCTCATGTTTTTGTTAAGAACAAAAGCTATTAAAAATTTTCACAGTTATTTTTATAACAGTTTAACTTTTAAATAAAAAATTATTAGACGTCAAGTAAGACTGAATTTCCAAAAAATGTAGTTGTATTTTTAACGTAGGATAACTTTCTGTTGTTTCGTATTTCTCTTTTATAACAGCATTTTTAATAAAGCAAGAGTATTTCCCATATTTTCGTTTTATTTAAAAATAACTTAAAAGTTTTGATTACCCTTTTAATAAATTTTCACCAAAACCGTGTCACTTGATTTCAACAATAGTGGCACATTTTACAAATATCACCTTTTTAAAAACAAAAAAGTAACTAAGCAGTACCCAATAATTTACCACATAAAAACCCACCAATAATCACAGTCAAGTTCATTAATGATATTGAAATCACATTACAACATGAAAAATTAAAATAACGCAAACTTTAAATGCAGTTTTCTCCATAATGTTCAATTTTGAGTTGTGCCACTATTGTCGCCGGTGAGCCATATATTTTTAACAATAATTCACTAACCAGGTAACTTTGACTGTGACAGTAACGACATCGATAAGCATAATTTACTCATAATCAAAGTGGCTTTAGTATCATCATGTATAAACTGGTATACACTTTTATAAACTTGTATAAAATTTTATTAACTTGTATGCACTTGCATATACTGGTATAAACGTGTATAAACTGGTATAAACTTGTTTAAAATTGTATAAACTTGTACAAAAGCTGACCGAGCCACTATGATTGTGGGTGAATTCTGTTTGTCAATGTCTTTACTGTCACAGTCAAAGTTAAGTTAATTATTTTAGAAACCTTTGTGGAATCCAATAAGTATCTGCAAAATTTCAGCAGTGGGCTTACCGTTGTTGCGAAATCACTTTTAATATTGACATTAAATTAGGAGCAGCTCTCTCTTTAGGAAAACGGGCAATCGTCAGTGTATGCCCTTTGGGGTAAGCACTAATTTCCTGTAAAATTTCAGTCTCTTTAATAATAATATTAATAATAATAATAGGTAGTAATAAGTAATATTTTATATTTCATCCTTATGCCGACTCTTGTTTACTACCTGATATCCAAATTCTACTAATCGGGAAAGGGCGGATTATATACACTTAAATTCATCCAAAATATGCGCATATATATGCCTTGTTTGCCTTTCAAATATGCAGTTATTTGCATTTTTTTTCCAAATATGCATACTGGTATCCAATATTTCTGAATTTATTATAGTAAAATGAGGTAAAGAAACACATTGGGTTCTAAAAAATATGTTTATTTAAAAAAAAAATGCAAAAAAAAATAAAAATAAAATTAAACAATTATTTAACCTAAAATTGTATAAAAGGCATTTATTACTAAATATTTTTCAAAATTTTTAACTAAAAAGGATTGTCTTCTATTAGTAAAAATAGGTTTATACAAAGAGAAGCTTCTCTCAACATCCACTGATGTAATCGGACTGAAACTTAGGTAGCAAAATATAAAGCCAAGATACAACTTCGTTGGATGGTTTACCCTCATAAATGCTTTTTACTGCAGTTAAGTATCTAAAACCCTTCATTCTTTTTTACAGTTACGTCCAATTTGTTCCTTTGTTACTTGACCTCCTACTTAACCGGGATGTTGTTACATTTAGCGGAAAAAGTTTTAACAATACTAAACAAAACTTAAATTTCTACTCTCCAACGAGGATATTATGTCTGGTATAAAACTTAAATTAACTTTAATAAAAACAAGATCTTTAGCTTCACTTGCACTTTTTAACAACTCTTTACTTTGCACAACACACTGCGAATCGTCATCTAAATCCAAAATTAGTTCTTTAATGGGTTTGAAATGCTCTGCCTGGAATATTGCGGCCTTAATTCATGTTCCCCACCGGGTAATTACAGGTTCTGGAGGTACACTAGCTCCTGGTAATCTCTCCTTATACAACTGCACTCTTAGAGGTGCTTTTAGAAACACTTTTTTTACGATTGAAATTAATTTGTTTTAATTTAAATACAGTTTGTTCAGCAGGTTATAACAACGCGTTATTAAATGACAATAAACAACCCCAAACAATATACCTGCAAACCCCGGGAACCCCCAATAAATACCTTGTGTATAACCAAAATCTTTACATAGTATAAAACAAAGTCCCTATCGCCCGTCTGTCCCTATATCCCTATATGTGCTTAAATCTTTAAAACTACGCAACGGATTTTGAAGCGGTTTTTTTTTAGTAGATAGAGTGATTCAAGAGGAAGGTTTTTATGTATAATTATCGACCCGGCTTCGCACGGGTGCAATTTCAGAAAGTGGCATGCCGGGTACTAATATATCGGGTTTGTTCGGGTTTGTATTTATACCAGCGGGTTGCAACGCATGCCAGGTACACGCTAGTGTAAATATAATTATTATAATCTTTAGATTGGAATATCCCTGAAATACCCAACAAACAAATTTGGTGAACTAGACCAAAGAGGCAGTGAAAATAACCTAAACAAATTTTAAATTTGTAATTTATGCCAAAGTATTTTCCTTTTACGTAAAAATATCTTTTAGCTACAAAAATTACGTCCAAAATTAGTATTTTACGTATCAAGTGTTGTAAAAGGCATTTTACGCACGAATGGAAAACTTGCGCACGAGCCGCGTAGCGGCGAGTGTAGTAATTACATGAGTGCGTAATTGCTATACAACACGCAATACGTACTATACTTTTTCTACGACTCTTACATACCGGGTGATGCGTTTGTTTAAGCCTTAAGTAATAAAAAAAAAACGTAGGTAACTAACGTACTTTATGGTTTCATTTTCAACAACAAACTAAATCTAAGAAAATATAAATCAGAGTAAGTATATAAATGATGAATTTGGGTATAATAATTAGGAATTATTAATTATTATTATTATTGGTATTAAAGTTAATAGTTACATTTTTACAGTTTTTTATTACAATGGGAGCATTTGATTTTTCCAATAAATTATTCATTGTTAAAATATTCGACGAAATCTCAATATCATTATTTTTAATTTATACACTTATACAGTATCGGTTTCAACTTCAAATCTCAAACAATAACAATGTCGCTGTCAAATATTCAAAACGCCAGAAAATAAATGTCACGATTTGAGTGGATCAAGGCTAACTTGATTGTTATATTAGATCTCATAACGCACAACTGTGTGGTAAATGCATCCTTACGCACAGTTGTACGTAAGAATGGATTTACTTATAGAGTGAACTGTACGTAAAACAATGTTTACTAATATAGGAGTAGAAAAACCTACAAACTGCCTTTAAAGTATAAGTTATTTTCAGTTAAATAATTTTGTTATAAATAACCAATATAACACCTAAAAGTATGTGCTTATGGTCAAAGAAATTTTAAGTAATCTATTTACGTTATAATCTGGTAATTTTTAACCAAAAAAATGTTTTAACCGTCCAAGGAAACTTTAGGTAATTATTTAAAGTCAAAACAACTATATTTCACCTTCCTTAATTACTAATAGGTTGAATAACTATTTATTCATTATATTAGGTTTTAAATTACCAATTTGGACCCCCAAATAAGTCATAGAGGACAAGGATTTATTTGGTAAAAATATAACCCAATTATTTACCAAACATATAACCTTTTAGAAAATAAAACCAATTAAATCTTCCTATTGGTCACATGGACTTGATGAAGTTTAAATTTACCAAAAAAAATAACCTTAAACTAAAATTGTCTTGTTAAGACCCTGCTGGTTAGTTAAAGTTAACCTAACATTTTCATTTTCATGTTGTAGCTATTCGTTGTTTACTCTTGTGCTTTTTTTGTTTTGTGTAGGTAATGTTTTAATGATGAATAATTGAAAGAAGTTTAGGCCGTATCGTCATTCGACAAATTACCATAGAATAGTAAAAAGAACTATAGCAGGAAATACAACGCAAACACCAACTTCTGTTGTTAGTAACGAAAGGGACGAGATAAATAATATATGCAAAGATATAAGCACATATGAATTTTCCACCGTGAAACTGGTACCCCGCCTTTTTAAAACCGCTACAATTTTAAAGGTGTCCTTTCCAACAATCATTCTTATATTTCTATTTAATTTTATGGTTGCCAAACAGCGTCAGAGGTCTACAAGCGTCATTTGTCGATATTTTATTTGGTAGGTACCGTATAAAGTTTGGACGTCGGACAACTATTGACGGTTGTAAAAATGTCCACTAATGGCCACTTGCACCGTAACGCTAACAGTGGTTTAAATTTTAACAGTAGCTTACAATTCATTTTTGACTTGCACCGTGAGTTAAGCCAAGTTTAAATGGCTTTAAACTACTGTTAAAATAAACCCCCAATTTCGGCGGCTTAAATGCATTTAAACAATAAGTTTACATGGTTCTAACCTAAAAAAAGTGTTGCCATAAAAATATAAAAAGTTTTTTCGTATTTCGGGTGCTATTTCCGTTTTTTTTTTGTAACGAGGTGGATATTTTCGAAGAAGTTTTGCTGGAAGATGATCTGGATATTCTAGACATAATAGATATGGGATTTCCAAGACGGATATATGACAGAGCAGACCAGTTTAATGATTTGGACAACTAGCCTGTTAAAGCCTACAAATTTTTTCTGTTCTATTTTGCGATCAGCCACCTTTTTTCGAAGTTCTTTCTTTTTATTTTCATAAAATCTTTTTATTGAATCTTTTGTTCTATAATTATTTGCCGGAGATGTGGCATTAAATTCAGTTGTTATCTTTACCCAAGCCGTGTTATTTTCAAAATTGGTAATTTTGTCTGTTTCTTTATTTTCAATAATGTTTTTGTATTTTGCAATTATATTAATATGGTTGATTTTTCGTTGGAGGAAAAATTTGATGATCTCGCCCGTTTTACACCTGGTTCTGCATCCATCACAAAATAATATAATAATATGTAAAAATAAAAATACCACGAAATTTGTCCAAACAAAAACTGGGGATCAGAAAAAAACACTGGAAAAAACAAATGCCATGCCATAACCTCGAATTATACTATTTGAAGTTAGGTGTTTATACCAACCCAACGAAAATTTCCTAGATCGGTACGTTAAATTTAACCAGGCACCCAGCGGCGCAACCAGGATTTTGTTCTAGGGGGGGGGCTACCAGAGAGGATCATTATTTCTTTTTTTCTTTCTTTCTTAAAAAAAGCCCCGCAGGCAAATTTTTTTGGCTGCCACGCCCTTTTTTGGTCTATTAAAGAAAATCTAAAAAGGCTACCTTTAATTTTTTGGTAGCATAAAAAATTGTAAAAATAATAATTAGCCTCACGATTTTTTAAAATTTGTAACGTGCTTAAAATTTTTTTTTTACACTTTCTAGGATAAGTAGAATATTAAAACATCGTTAAACACATACCTACTTTAAATAGTTATTTTAAAACTTCTTTACTATTTCGTAGAAAATATTTTTTTTCCACGGCTGTTAAATAAAACACGCTACAATAAAAAAAGACTAGCCAAATACTACAAACTTTTATTTTAAACTAAGTGTAAACATAACGTATTTATTGAAACTTTTACAAATTGAACTGAAGTCTACGAGGTCCCAGATTTTGAAGTTCTTTTATCACTTCATCAACCGATACTGGTATTTCTCGATGGATGTTTAAATGGGCTAGACCATTTAGTCTATTTTCTGTCATTTTATTGCGCAAATAAGTTTTGGTTCGTAGTGTTATTATTTTGAAGGAACTTCAAAGGGGGGGCTTTAGCCCCCCTAGCCCCCCCCCCCGTAGTTGCGCCACTGCAGGCACCCTTAATGTACGCTGCAAGTGGTTGTGATTTAATTCACTGTTAGATTTTAACTTGTCAGTTAATTTAACTGTTGTTAGACAAAACGGTGCAAGTAGGCATAAAAAAACATTTAATTGTCAGGGAAAAAAGTTTTGAGGATTATATTGAAATGATTTATTACCAATTTATTGATTAATATTATAATATCAAATTTTTAGTATCTATTATTATTTTTTCTTATAAAATCCCCGTTATTATTTGGTACCTACATGAATGCAGATATAAACTTTCGTCTATACAATCGCCATGCTGTCTTCTTTTTCCGGATTGTCCTAATTCCTATAAAATGCCCTAATTTGAACCTTAAAGCTAGAAGTTAAAATGTCTTATTTTAGAAAATTTTAACCTACCTGTAAATAAATCGTCATCTTTTGGCCTTTAGTCGTAAAATATTTACCTTTAAGGTTAAAAATTAAGGAGAATAGGTTTTTAAAGTCGAAAATCTGAAACCGCCATCTTTTTGGATTACTTGTTATCGTTTAAACTCGTGGGGAGAAAATTCAACAATATATTTTATAAATATATTACAATAAATACATAAATAGATTAAAACACCTGTTCCAGGTTTTCCTGTAGCCTATTTTAAAACGGTTTAGGCATTTTTAAACAAAAAAATATTTTTATAAACAAAAAAATAAATATTTTTATTAAATTAATACCAAAAACTTGGAAGGCGGATCATTTTTGTATGATTATTTTCATTAAGTTATACAAAAAAAAATCTTGCCAGTAGAATCGCTTGCCAAGGTACGCCACAAAGTGCATTTATAAGTCACTCATTATTAATAACTTACGGTCATCACCATTCTAAAAATAACAAAGTTAATCCATTTTCCTTAGTTATGCTGTTCTCTGTTTAATATATATTTTTATTGTTTGTTTTCTTTTTTTAGTAGAATGACAGATAAAGACAGAAGTCGAATTTAAGGCGAAATTTAGACGAATATTCCACTATTCAACCTATTTTTAACTTAATATAGGCCTATATAGGGACTATGCAACCTGCAACCTAATTGTCGCTTTTTACCTGATTACTTCTATTATCCTTCCAAATTACCTTAGTTTTTTTCCCCACATTGGGAAAAAGGCCCACGAATTTAAGTAAATTATCCCTCTGAGAAATTGGTTAAGCCATTTTTTCGACCTATCGGTGGGCGAAATTAAGTAAAATTTAACCAAAAATGTTTGTTGGGTAAGTACCGAACTGGACGTTGAACTTAACGTTTTAAATTTTTTGATAATGCCGAAAACATAAAAATATGCTCTTAAAATAATAATTTATGCAAAGTATGCATTTTATTATAAAATTGATAAAATATGCAAAAAATTCATCTACAGTGTCACCAGTTTAGTAAAGTCCGCATCATATGGGATTCTTTTTTAATATCTTTATTTGAAATTTGAGTTTGGCATCAAATTCTGCTTCGATCGAGATGAAAATTAACCAAAAAATAGTGGTCACGTGATTCGCATTATTTGTAAAATTTTAATTTTTTCCAAAAAATAATTCAAAAGTGGGGTTATTTTTGAAAATATCGATAAAAATTATTAGAACAAGCCCAAGTGCAAAATTTCAGGTGCATAAGATAATTTTGATTTTTTACCTATATTTTGTAAATTGCACTACTTTTGCAAAATAAAACTTAACGCAACCTACATAAAACTTCTTAGGTTTGACAATGCTTTATTTCAGATACATTTTCTTTAAAGAAGCGCCATATTAAATGTGTGTTTTTCTACAAAATCAGAATTGGGCTATTAAAATTTGGTCGCATGTGATGCAACGTTTATTTGTTTTTGACCCTGTATAAGGTAACTTCATAAAATAAGTATTTTTGAAAACGTAGTTTGTGTCTGAAAGTAATACACCCTAATATTAACACAAAAAGAACACAGTGTCTTCAGTAAAGTGTTTTTTAAGTGGAAAATAAATTTTAGTTTAACAATGTAAAGTTTATCTATTTTCAACGATTTAATTTAAAACCCCTATATTATAAATTATTATTAAGCTATGTTATAAATATGTTAACGTGTATTACTTTCAGACACAAACTACGTTTTAAAAAATACTTATTTTACGAAGTTACCTTATACAGGGTCAAAAACAAATAAACTTTGCATAACATGCGACCAAATTTTAATAGCCCAATTTTGATTTTGTAGAAAAACACACATTTAATATGGCGCTACTTTAAAGAAAATATATCTGAAATAAAGCCTTGTCAAAACTGAGAAGTTTTATGTAGGTTGCGTTGAGTCTAATTTTCCAAAAGTGGTGCAATTTACAAAAAATAGGTAAAAAATCAAAATTATCTTATGCAGATGAAATTTTGTATGTGGGCTAGAAACTGCATTCAAAAATACTTTTTTTAATAACTTTTTATGATACTCTCAGAAATAACCCCACTTTTAAATTATTTTTTGGAAAAAATTAAAATTTGACAGATAATGCGAATCTACGAAGGCGTATAAGGGCCACATACATTTTATTAAATTCCGACTTTAAAGTCGGAATTTAGTGAAATAAAAATAAAGGGCCACATACATTTTATTAAATTCCGACTTTAAAGTCGGAATTTATTGAAATAAAAATAAAATGTATGTGGCTCTTCTACGCCTTCGTACGAATCACTTGACTACTATTTTTTTGCTAAATTTTTATCTCGATCGAAGCAGAACTTGATGCCAAAGTCAAATTTCGAATAAAGCTATTAATAAAAAAAATCCCATATGATGCGGACTTTACTGGTGAAACTGTATATGCATTTTGAATATATTCCGCTCTTTACTAATCAGTTATCACACCATAAATAATTTACTTTACATTTTTTCCTAGTTTAAATTTTTTTGTATGCAAGTTAAGGGTTGATTACGTCACAGGTACTTTTTTAAAAAGACCTTTATTTAAAACACTTAACAATAATGGTATTCTAACAGTATAAACTTAGAACTAACTATTACAATCTTAAACCTACTATTTATATATAATTTATCGCTGGGCTTGCAATAAAATTAGAACGATGATTTGGGGTTTCGCTGATGTAACTGCTTGGCTTTGTGGGTTAATGTATAGGTTCACCGAACCATAATTTCTCCATCCCCTGGGGAAGTTTTGTAAGGGACGAACAAAACTGGCTGCTTTGGGTCTTTTTCGTTCTGAATTTGGTCTTCTTCTGGGGTTGTTTTTGGTCCAGTACTGCTTAGCCTTGTAAAAATGTGGATTTAAGAACTTCTTGTGTGCTCTTGAATTAATTTCTCAGGATACAAGTAGGTTGATCCAGTACTTCTGTGGGGTAGATCCATATACTGGTAAAGTTCATTGTTGGAGGCTAGATAAGGAGTTTAGTGGCATAATTGTTGTATGTTGTAGGTTAAGGTAGTATATCAAGTCATGGGTACTGGTCTGAATTCTTGATTGTCCTAGTTTGAGGGGGAGTTTCCCAGGGTTTTCTTTCAGGTCTTGGGTTAGGACTTTCCGGGCGGACGTTGAAGTACATTTGTAAAGTATTTTTCTTGTTAGTGTCTTTACTTGGTTGATTTTTGATATTTTTTTTATGAACTGTCGTATCTTGTGTATCTATAGTGACGATATTGTCGTTTTTTACTATTTTTGTAGAGAATCTTGGTAGTAGTTTGTTACGTTTTACTGTTTTTCTTGTATATATTTTCGTACTGGGTTTATATGTTATTGGGACTTGTCTCTTGGAGTTTCTTTTTTCTATGTACTTCGCTTTGGCCTCTTGAAGTTGTTCATTTAGTTCTTTATAAATTGTCTTTGTTTTTTCTCTATGCTGTTGGGTGTAATTGTTGATAAGGGTTTTTCTAATGTCAATATCAAATGGATCTTGGGCGTCTAAGTGGCCGGATAAAATGTCGATTGGTCTCATGTTGGTCATGGAGTGAATAGAGTTGTTGTATCCAAGGATGGCATAAGGCATTTGTTCTTTAATATTTAGAGTTTTCTTCTTTTCTCGTAGGATTCTTAGATGTTCGACGAGGGTTGAGTGAAATCGCTCTATCATTCCATTGGATTGTGGGTTATCTGCGGTGGTATAATGGATTGAAATTTTGTTGGTGTCTACAAATTCTTGCATAAGGCCATTTTTAAATTCTGTTCCACTGTCGGCAACTATCATATGGGGTACTCCATGGTGAGTCATGAATATTAGAAGGGCATTGAGCACATTAATTGCATTTGAGCCATCTATTGGATATACCTGTCCATATTTGGAAAAGGCGTCTATGATTGTTAAGAATTTCTGGCCGCCTGCCTGGAAAGTATCTAGATGAATAATCTGGAGTGGTTTGGATGGTGTTGGTGTCAGCATAAATTTGGGCTTTGCTGGGTTTCTGTCGTACTTATGGGCTTGACAGATGTCGCAAACGTTAATCATGTCCTCAATATCTCTTTTTAGGTTAGGCCAAAAGTATTTTTTTCGAATCTGAGTTTCCGTTTCATGGATGCCTCGATGATTGGTCTTGCTTTGGTGGTAGTTTAAAATGATTTCCTTTTGTCTTTCTTCGCAGTTGATGTCTTCTAATAAAGTGTTGCACTTTACAAGGTCGAATGCAGAGTTCTTAAAGATTTCTCGAATTGTGTTACACAGAAATTGATAGAGTGTGTCATCTTCAAAAAGTATTGCATACTTCTTTTTTGGTTCAATGTACTCTTTGAAGAATCGAATGATTTCATTTTTAAGGTTGTTTTTCCCAAGTTGGACATATAACCTTCTTTTGTTTGCAAATGCTTCTTCTTTTACTGTTCTTGCCGGGTTGTAGTTGACGGTCTTAAAGATGATTTGGTTATTAAAGTAATTAAGAGGCTTCTCGCTGATAGGAATTCCTAGTATTGGATTTTCTTGAGTTGTATGTTGAGTGTCATCATCGCTTTTATCATCGGTTTCGGGATTGTGGTTATCTTCGTTCTTCTTTTCTTCCGCGGTGGCTTGATCGTTGTTATTTGTACTGGATGTAGGTCTGACATCTTTGTTTTGTCCTAGGCAGTCCTCTATAACTTTCAGTTCGTCTTCGTTAGTTATATCGGCTTCTGGGTCATAGTATATTGACGCTGGATTGTTATACAGGGATGATATGTCGTCTTCTGCATCGTCAGTTCTATTGAGTGTTTCTTTTGTATGTATTTCGATTCTAGAAAGGGCGTCTGCATTTGTATTTGATTTTCCTTTTTTATATACAACTTCATAGTCAAATTCTTCCAATTTCAAGCGCCATCTGACCAGTTTCGAGTTTGGGTCCTTAAGGGAAAATAGCCATTGAAGAGGGCGATGGTCCGAAAGGATTTTGAACTTTCGTCCGAATAAATAAGGTCTGAAGTATTTTGTAGCCCAAACGATTGCTAACATTTCTTTTTCGATGGTAGAGTATTTGAGTTCGGTTTCGTTCAGTGTCCGGGATGCATAGGCGATTGGTTTGTCGTTGCCAACAGGTCCTTGCGAAAGCACAGCTCCGACTGCAAAGTTGCTTGCGTCTGTTGTGAGATTAAACGGTTTTGAAAAATCTGGATTTTGCAAGAGTGGTTCGTTTGTCAGAAGGTTTTGGCAAGTTTTAACACAATTCAGGAATTCTGGGGTGTGTTCGATTTTTACGTCCTTCTTGAGACAGTGAGTGAGTGGTTTGGTAATCTTGGCAAAGTCTTTAATAAATTTTCTATAGTACCCAAGTAGGCCAAGGAATCCTTTGATTTCTTTAGTTGTTCTTGGTATAGGATATTCTAGAATGGCTTTGATTTTGCTTGGATTTGGTCTTATACCATCAGGTGTGACGATATGACCTAGAAAGCTCACTTCTTTCTTCAAAAATTCGCATTTATTGACTTGTATCTTAAAGCTGGTTTCTCTTAGTCGTTGGAAGATCTTTGACAGACTAACTAGATGTTCTTGTAGGGATGTACTGAAGACAATAATGTTGTCCATGTAGACTAGGCAGATTTCTCCTTGAAGTCCTTTCAGTACGTTGTCCATGACTCGCTGGAAGGTAACTGCTGAATTTTTTAAGCCAAAAGGCATTCTTAAGTATTCGTAGTGGCCATTTTCTACGTTAAATGCCGTTTTCTGGATGTCTTGTGTTGCCATTTCTATTTGGTGGAATCCACTTGCTAAGTCTAAGGTGGTGAAGTATTGGCACCTTCCAAGTTTGTCGAGAATGTCGCTAATATCAGGAATGACGTATCGCTCGTCGATTGTTTTCTCATTAACTTTTCGGTAGTCGACCACAATTCGCCATTTAAGTTTTCCAGAGGCGTCAGGTTTCTTCGGTACCACCCATATAGGAGATGACCAGGGAGATTGACTTGGCCGGATAATTCCTTGATCTAACATTGACGAGATTTGCTTTTTCACTTCTTCTTTGTGTATATGGGGATATCTGTAGGACTTTGTAAATACTGGAACTTCATCTTTGGTCTTTATTTCATGTTTAAACTGGTTGGTAAAGGTAAGTGGAGAATCTGGATGATGAAAGATGTCGACATATTTCTTGCATAGTCGTTTTATGGATTTTTCTTCTTCTGGGTTTAGATGGTCGGTTCGAATTTCGGGTTCCATGATTGATTCGGGATTTTGTTGAGGCAGGATGTCTGCGGAATAGAGATTGAAGTTTTGGAGGTCAATCTTGCAGCTCTTTACTGGTCCTGTTAGGGCAATTTGAAGTTGGTCGTCTGTATTATTAATCAGTTCTGTCCAGGCTAGTTGGTTGCATGCTACGGTGAGGGTTTCTCGCAGGACAGCTCCTTGAACTTCTTGTTGAGGTAAGGTAATGTTGCCTTCGGTTTCTTTGACTGGAAGTCGCACTTTGGTTATCGTGTGAGGTTCTAGTTGGATGGAGTAGAACTGGGTTTTGTTGGTTTCGTAATATTCGATAGGAAGCACAGAATTTTCGGTACTAAGTAGGGAGGCTGGTAGGTCTAACTTGGCTTTTAAAAGTTTAAGGTTGTCAAGGCCTATGAGGCCGTCAAAAGTTTGGTGAAACTTGAAGAGGTAAAATTTAAAATTATTATTGGAGTTGAATTCAGGGAATATTGGAATTGTTGCGCAATAATCTTGCGAATGATTCTGGAAAATAGAAGTAACAATAAAGGGTTCGTGTTGGATGTTATTTCGGTAGTATTTAAATGCGATGTCTGGATTAAGAAAAGATTTAGTAGCGCCGGTGTCAATAAGGAGTTTAAGAGGAGGGTTTGATATGGATATGTAAGGAAGTTCTTTTTTATCGGTGTAGTTGTGAAGCTCTACTATGTTTCTTCGTTTTCCCTTGGGTCGTCGTAAAAATTTTCTTCTTCTTCGTGTAGATAGTGTTCTTCTTGGTTGTAGTAATTTTGGGGAACTTGTTGGTGGTAGCTTTCGTCGAAGTAGCTATAGGGGTCGTAGGCAATAGCTTCGTCTCGTTGTTCTATGTTGAACAATTCTTCAACGGTGAATTTGGGGGCAGATTGTTGTGGAGGTCTGAACGTTTGAGCCGTGTTTACGGAATCTGTGTCCATTGGTGTCGTTTTTTGAAACTGGGATGGTCCGGGTCTATTGGTCCAAATGTTTGATTTAGGGGGTAGGCTGTTTTGAAACCTCGGTGATGGTTGACTGGATTGGAATCTTGGCGGTTGGAGAATAGGTCTTGATGGTTTGAAGGGTTGTTGTGGAGCAAAGTTAAATTGTGGTCTTGGTCCAAATGGCTGCTGAGACCACTGTGAGCGATGTTGCTGTGTAGGCCCGAATGGTTGCTGTATAGGCCTGAATGGTTGCCATTGAGGAGGTGTGAAGGTTGGAGCATCATGGGGTGCTGATTGTCTTTGTAGTGGAGGTGTAGCTTTAAAGTTGGATGAAGCTGACGGTTGCGGGATGCTTAGGCTTTTCTGGAGGTATCTGATGTTGTTTTCCTCTTGAATGAATTGAATAGCAGTTGCTAGATCTTTGGGTCTCATTGCTCTTATTGTTGATCCCAAAGGTTCTCTTAGTCCTGCTAGGAAAGTGGTAAGAGCCTGTTGGTGGAAAAAGGACTTTTTACTTGTTTTGATGTTCGCGTCTACTGTGTGCAATTCTACGTAGTTCGATATGGTGTTCAGTAAGGCCATAACTTTTTCGTAAAATTGTTGTGGGGCTTCGTTGGAACTCTGGCGTAAATTTACTAGGTCTCTGGTCAGTGAATTTTCGTTACGTTGGTCAGCAAAGTTTTGTATAAGGGCATCTTTTATTTGGGGCCACTCGCTACATCCATAAATTGAAATTACTTCTTTTGCTCGGCCTTTCAGTTTGCTGATAATACCTTGTACAAGTACATGGTTTTGAAAGCAGGTGATGTCGTTGGTTTTCCAGTAGTGATTTAGTAGTAACGTTGCCACATGGATGAAGTTATACAATTCGTTGGGGTTGCCATCATATTCTGGAATAATACTGAGATTTTTGACGTCGAACTCTGGTGTGGTTGCCATGGTAACGGGTAATGTCGGGGCAGTAGGTTGTTGAGTTTGTGGTAAATTAGGTACTAGGTTAGTAATGCTAAGGGCACTGAGGGCAGTAAGTAAGTCTTGTTCTGTAGACATTAAATGCTTACACTATTAAGATGATGCTTAAAAGCATATCACTTTACTAAACAGGAGCACTAACAGACTGCACTACACTACTTAAAACAAAAAATTGTTTTCACTATCACTAAAATCTTCTTAGGCGAACTTTTTATAGTTTCCCGGGAGATTGGTTCGTTTAGTGGATAAACGTTCAAAAACGACGAGGATCCTTAGGGACTCTTCCACTATTCTACAGACTGCGCCAGTTAAGGGTTGATTACGTCACAGGTACTTTTTTAAAAAGACCTTTATTTAAAACACTTAACAATAATGGTATTCTAACAGTATAAACTTAGAACTAACTATTACAATCTTAAACCTACTATTTATATATAATTTATCGCTGGGCTTGCAATAAAATTAGAACGATGATTTGGGGTTTCGCTGATGTAACTGCTTGGCTTTGTGGGTTAATGTATAGGTTCACCGAACCATAATTTGCATAATGTGCAGGCTACCATCGACGTCCTGTTTTTAAGATAACAAACGCAAACGAGCCTGGCTTATTGCATTTATCAAAACTTCGACTGTTTTCGACAAACAGAAGTTTCATTCGACAATAAAATTGGAGTCCTAGTACAAGTAGTCTTATTATACAGTGTGTATTAGCCGAATGAAATAAATTCGTTAATAACTACATGGGGGCGTGTCCGAAAAAACGCTTGGACACGTCGATTGGTATTTCTAGTGGCACATTTTTTTTTAATAAAAACGTTTTATACAGGGTGTGTTCGAATAATTGATAAATGGCTAACATCAAACATTAGGGCTGTTTTTCGACTAGAAGTATCCCAGTAAACCAAAGCTGGCGGTAAAAGTTCGGCCGCCTTCCGACACTGACGGGAAATCGACGGCTCTTGTTGCCGATTACTGGCCGCTTCTGGCTATCGCGTTACCTTCCATGCGTCGAACTACCACTGCTAATATTCTGCCACCCGATGGTGGTAGTAGCGCAGCACATAAGAAACGGACCTTATCTTTCGAATCGGACACGGTTAGAAGATATCTCGCCGGTTGTGACAAAAGAGTCGACGTGCCGTGTACCACCCGCGCGCGGGTAGCTCACTACTACGTTCCTCGTTTTACTTGTTTGGCTACGGCTAATCGCAAGCCAGCCGCGTATTTTTGAAATTCGCGCCGTTGTGCTTCTGCGAAAGAACTGACACTTGACAGGTGAATGACGGTAGACAGAACATTAAAATTATTTTTCCACGAGCACGAGGCGTTCCTTTATTATTACAAAAGCTACTTTTCTCAAGAAGATTCAGTGCCTGTAGGCAGAATACAGGATTAATCATTAGACGAACTTTTACTGATTTCCATGATAAAAAGACACCCCTCAGACAGATAATTCAGTACCAAAGAACAAAACTATAAGTGAGTTTAAGTTTCATACCTATATAATTTTATGTAAATTTTTTTATACCTCTGTTACTCTCATAATATGTAAAGTTGAAAGTGTTAAAACAAAAAAAAATAGTGCATGCTTGGCTATTCTTTGTATGCAGTATTTTATAGTACTTATATAAACTTAACCAAACCAAATGGTTTTTAGGTGCTGTACGACGAAGAAATCCAATAGCGTCCAATGCAACAAATTCATATATTGTTCTGACTAAAAGCCCTCCGTAGTTCTGACCATTAGAAACTGGATAAAAATGCTTCCGACAGAGAAGGCGGGCGCAAAAAAAAATAATAAAAAGTTATGTGTAAATGAATCAGAATAACGTCTTATATTTGCAGGGTGTGTTAAACAATAAAACTGTTGTTTTCTACTTTACGGTGAGTTTTAATGGTAAGACTTCCCTCTAACCATGCACGGTCCCTCGCTGGTATTTAAATGAATTGCCAGCGAACCGTCCGCGGTCTCGTCGAGATGCCGCGCGCTAACCAAATCTGTTCAGCCCGCGGCTCAGTGGTAAAAAGTAGCGTCTGTACCGCACAACCAGGTTCGTTATGTAGCTATTAAGCCGCCCGGCGGCCGAGCGGTCATGCCCTACCTCCACGCCGCCGATATTGGAGCTGGCGGCCCGACACCGACGTTTCGGCAATGCGCCTTCTGTCCACCTCCGGAGCTTTCATGTCGTGTTTACTGGGATGTGGGTTTTTCTCAGACGCAAGTATAATAATATCTAATTTGATATCATCACTTATTGCATTGGCAGCTACTTTTTTATCTGCTTTATATGCTGGCGAAACTGCTTTTCTATTTTACTAATTTTTCCTTGAGTTATAGGCGATAAATTTGTAAATTTTTCATGAAATAAGCGAGCAACTTCCATTTGTGTCCGTGTTTTGTCTCCATAACCAATCATCTGTAGAATTGTTATTTTGTGCATTTCTATTAAATAAACCATATTTCTGATATGCAGTTAACGAAATTCAAACGACTATAATACTGCCAATACTGTCATGCGGACAGACAACAATTTGCTAAGGTAAGGAGTTTTAAACAAAACTATTTATACCTTTTTTTTAATTTCATATCGGTAAAAAGAAACGCTGAAATGCAATAAATCTGCAAACACTTAATATTTCCGAAACAGTTGAAGATAGGTAGGTATAGGATATTGTACCGGGTAGTCAAATAAGCGAGGACGTCGGCTTTATCTCGGAAACCATTAATCGTACAACTTTCGGAAAGATTTTTTTATGAGTAAAGTGGTCAAGTGAAAATTACTTTTAAGTTCCTCATTTCGCCACAAGAGGGCACAATTAAAAATTGTTTTTTTAAATTCTAAATTTCTCCGAAAAACCCCATATTATTATTAAGGTATAACTCTATACTAAGCTAATTGAAAGAGTAAACATTAAAATCGCTGTAACTTCTAAACGACTTATTCGATTTTACTAAATTTAAGCTTGTTTGAAAGGGGAAAATAAGTATCTTCAATTGCCGTATCCAACAGTACACGATAGTGTTTAATAAAATTGCTAGAGGGCGCAATTTGTAATAATAACAGTTTTTTCGATTTTATCCCGAAAATTCAAGTGATACGGTATAACCATGACATCATAATCGAAAAGTAGATGAAATTTGCAAATAAGATGTGAAGACCGCAGTTCGATATATTTGTTCGTTTCAGAGTTATTGCCAAAACAATAATTTTTAATACAAATTGCGCCCTCTAGCAGTTTTATTAGAAACTATCGTGTACCATTAGATACGACAATTGAAGGTACTTCCAAACAAGCTTAAATTTAGTAAAATCGGATAAGTCGTTTAGAAGTTACAGCGATTTTAATGTTTATACTTTCAATAGCGTCTCCCACTCTTATCAAGTGAAAGTGTAAACATTAAAATCGCTGTAACTTCTAAACGACTTAAGCGATTTTACTAAATTTAAGCTTGTTTGGAAGAAAAAGGTAAGTACCTTCAATTGTCGTATCGAATGGTACAAGATAGTTTCTAATAAAATTGCTAGAGGGAGCAATTTGTATTAAAAATTATTGTTTTGGTAATAACTCTGAAACGAACAAAGATATCAAACTGTGATCTTCACATCTTTTCTTGCAAATTTCATCTACTTTTCGATTATGATGTCATAGTTATACCGTATGATTTGAATTTTCGGGATAAAATCGAAAAAACTGTTATTCTTACAAATTGCGCCCTATAGCAATTTTATTAAACACTATCATGTACTGTTGGATACGGCAATTAAATATACTTACTTTCCCCTTCCAAACAAGCTTAAATTTAGTAAAATCGGATAAGTCGTTTAGAAGTTACAGCGATTTTAATGTTTACACATTCTATAGCTTCCCCCACTCTTATCAAGGTCGGTACGCCAATGAGCCTTAAACCAAAATGATGCAGAATTGTCTAAGCTTTCCAATGATGTAATCAGAGTTATACCTTAATATGGGAATTTTCGGAGAAATTTAGAATTTAAAAAAAACAATTTTTCATTGTGCCCCCTTGCGGCGAAATGAGGAACTTAAAAGTCATTTTCAGCAATTTCTCTTGACCACTTTACTCATAAAAAAATCTTTCCGAAAGTTGTACGATTAATGGTTTCCGAGATAAAGCCGACGTCCTCGCTTATTTGACCACCCGGTACATGAAATATGTCTAAAATTTTCTGAAGAATCCAAAAATTGAATAATATACAGGGTGTTGCGTTTAAAATAAGAAAGTTGGTATTGGCCACTGTTACATGACACACCCTGTATAAAAAGTTGTTATTGAAAAAAATGCGCAACTAGAAATAGGTTTTTTGGACACGCCCCCATGTATTTATTATCGAATTTATTCCATTTGGCTGATACACACTGTATGTATAACTGCCACTGTATTATTTCCTAATGCTGATCTCGATACTGTAATACTGTAAACAAAAGCAGTTAGAAAAACCAGCTTGTTTATAAACATTCGGTCCGTTTTACGGTGTAATGTTTTCTCTTATTGTTCTCCCATATTTTTAAGAAATTTATATATTTTATTGTCTGCATTTTTTAAATTGAAGGCTCGGTTACCCAATGGCATAGTCATTAATAAACCAAAAAGAAAATATTGGTTTTGTGCTAAAGTCATTAAACCAAGCCTAAAATCTGGCTTTTTAAAATCCATGAAGTGCAAAGTTAAATTTAAAGCACGTAGGGGAAGGTTGCCTATATTGAACCGCTACCTAAATTGAACCACAGTACATTTCTCCGAAACTAAACAAGTGCCATATCATCTGGCAACACTGTAACATACTTCCACCCAGAACCTTTGATCGGCAACAAACTCAACTAATTGGCCATTAGTGCTTGGCGTGTACAGAGCAAAACGTAATTTACACAATTTTAATGTAATATTTTTAGGATATTCCTAAGAATTTACCTTAGGACCATAAAACTCTAAGCAAAATCTTTTTTATGGAAGCTATCAAGTAAGTTTTTCTCTTTCTATTTCTCCTATTACCATGCCATATTTGGTGGTAGTCTCTTAAATTGGACCACTGGGTGATTGCCAAAATTGAACCGGTCCAATTTCGGAAGTTTGTTCAAAAGTAATTTTTCTCTTTAAATAAGTTAATGTCATAAACTAACACCATTTCAATATTGCTAAAATCTTTTTTCTTTGAGTTAAAAAATGAAACTATGACTGGTCCAATATAGGAAACTAATAGGAACTTTTTTTGCATTAGGATGTCTTCTACCGAAATTTTGATTGTAAATTTAATGTTTTTTTGAAATATAAGTATAAAACTTCCTATAAAAACAATTTTATTTTCCAATTTTGGAACCCCCAGGTGCAATTTAGGCAACCGGTTTTCTATATTGAACCACTTGCAGAGTTTTTTTTATAGCCTGGTATACTTCATACGAAGTCAGTTGAGACAAAGTAAATATTGGGGGTACGATCAATTTACTGCATCACACACTGAAACTACAATACAAATATAACAAAATTTGTATTGATCGCTCCCTATACATAGGTTCGAAGATAGTCCACGTGGACTTGACAAGTTCGTCATCAATTTTTTTTTAGTTTTTTGCCTGTCTCAACTAAGATCGTATACACTTTATATCATAGATACTTTGAAATAAAATTCTGCAAAAAATCCTGCAGTTGAACAACATACTAAAGTATACTAAGCTATAGCTTCAAGATCGATTTTGCGTTATTATCAGGATCTATGATAAGAAATCTGGAAATTGGTCCAATATGGGCAACCTTCCCCTAAAAGGACTTTTTGATCGTAATTGTTAAATTGCTCTAAAAGAAAATATAAAGGGTACATTAAGAAATGTTCAATGAAAAATTTTTAAACGAAAACTGGCCTTTTGCAACAGTAAATCCACTTAAAACACTTTTGCGCCTTTAATGTGATTTACAAACAGGGTATGTGGAGTGTGTTCACCCATATTTTCTCAGGCGAAGATTAATTGAATCAAGTTCACAACCTTATAAGCAAGTTGTTACTTGAGAAATTCTTTGAAGTTGCTTTTATACCAGTTCATGGAGTGCAAAGTGACGTTCTTATAGGCGGAATGAGAACTATTAATGTGATTTTTAAACAGACGATTTCAGTGCCTTTTAAGACTTGAGGCTGTTGGGTAATTTTCGAGTTTGTTCATACTTGCACATACAGGGTGAGTTCTTGGAAACCAAAAATAACATTTATACAACATCGAGGGAGGAATAAAAATGAGGTATTTTGCGGAGCACCTTTACCTCCCTGAAGCAGTACCCCCCGTTCATCTTTTTTTATAACTGTTTAAACAGAAATAAAGTAGATTTTCGAATTCCTCCCCCTAACGTTCCGAAAAATGTCTCCTGGAATACTTCGACAAGCATAAACTTCAAAATCATTCTTCCAGAGTAGCCGGCTGAGTTTTGTAAACTAGTAAATGAATGTAACCCCATGAAAAAAGTCCATAGGGGTAAAATCAGGTGATCCTATGGGCCATTCAATTGTACCTCTTCTGCCAATCCACTGATTTGGATACTTGTGCTCCAACTACTCTTTCGTCACAGCAGCGTAGTGTGGGGGTGCACCATCTTGCTGAAAGTGTAAAATTTCTTCTCTCAAATTTAGATTGCATTGTAGAACTCTTTGGTTTAAAAGTTCATTAACAATGTAGTTTGGTTGAAATATTTAGTGTGCCCTCTGTAAAAGATGTAACGTCACTTAAATAGCGACAGTTCGCATAACCATTAAGGAAAAAAGGAAAATCGACCCTTAATTTGGTTCAAACGAGGGTTGAAATTTTTATGAGAACTTCTGTATCTCAGAAACTACAGCTGGTGGAGGTTTAAAAATTTGTATATAAGTTCCTTTAAGACAAAAATAATATACGTGTTTCGTCATTTTTCCAAAATCCACCTAGGGGTTGAAAAAAGGGGTGTAGTATATTTTTAGGGGGGTATACCGGGTGTCCACGGAAGGTGGTTCGCCCCTCTAACTTTTTGTTTTTCAATATAATGTAATAAAATTTGGGGGATTTGTGTACGACATAAAACTGCATTTTTTGACAGGTGACTCAACATTACGGAACTTCCGGTTTAATCGGAAGTGACATAACTTTCGATTTTTAAATGTTATATTTTTCCGTTTTTTGACTCCATATGACATTCTAAATATAATGGTGTCACTTGTCACTTTTTGTCACCAAGAAAATTTTTTTTTTCAAATTTATTGTTTTATCTAGAGGTCTATGAATACCTTAAAATCCCTTACCTATTTTAGTTTTTTAATCTTGGGAAAAATACAATTTTACTATTTTCGGTCCAATGCGATCGGCTGTGTCAAATTTAATATTTAAAAATGTATAACTAATTTTTTTTAAACGGCAACATGATCGCTCGTCTTGCGTAAGAAAAAAGAGGATTTTATTACGATTATTTTGATACCACACACTATTAGGTTTTAGAAAAGCTGCTATTAAAAAACTTTAAAAAGTGTAACTTGAAACTTTCCTAAAATGAAGCATCTTTTGAAAACAAATTTAGATTTAAATGCATCAAGTACCTGTGACCAGCAAAACTCAGATCAGATTTTGAGGATAAGCAATTGTTTTTAAAAGTTTATTTTTAAAATTTATTATTTAGTTCAAAAAAGAAGATAACAAGTCAATTATACGATAAAACTTATAAAATCGAATAAAGAAAAAAAACAGCAAAATAACCAATTTTTGGTGTTATCGCAAATCTAACCTCAAGTCAGATATTAGTTGGTGTATAATTTGTATTGATTTTTACCATTTGGCAAAAACTTGTGTACGTGTAAAACATTTTCAAGCACAATTTCTCGATCAAGAATTAAAAAAAATTTTGCCCGAGAACTTGAGCAGTGGAATATTTTCACCCTTGGATTAATATAAACATACCTATAGGTATTTATTTCTTTCTTTTAGATAATATAACTATAGAGAAAAGTACCTTTTAAATTTTTTGAAACAATATATTGCCCGAAAAATAGTCATACCCAATTAGATTGCAGGGCTGCAAATAATATATACCAAAACATGCACCGGGATAATCTGTCTTGGTGTGTGTTTCTCTCCATTTTCATACCTTGCTGAAACTACGAAATACCTGGTATTTTACCCCTATTTGGGCATAAAAAATAATACTACGGCTGTTACTAGTCATTGTTTATAATCCAATCCGATTATCCGAGTCACTAAAAGCACAAACACAATTCACTAAACTACACAAAAACTAGAAATCCATAAATATTAAACACCCACAATAAACAACAAGGAATCCACAGATAAAACTAAAACACAACAACAAAAATGGTGCCGAGTCGGTTCTTGAGTATATTTTGAGCATGTCGCTAAAGAAAGACAGGAGGTTTGTGCGCATGCCCAATACTGCTGGGAAGGAAGCCATCTTACCGGTGGGCCGTGCGCTAGAACGTATTTTTTCGCCCATAAAACTTAACTTTTGTTTGCGCACGAGATAAGCTGTAGGGGAAGGTCGCCAATGATGGCACCTTTTTTTACCACCTAATATATTTTTTAATTCAAAGGTTTTAACAAATTTAACCAGGTTAATATATTTGTTACTACTTAAATATTCATTATAAAACTTTAAAAATATACAAAAACTATTTTTTTGGTAAAAAAAATTGAAAAGAAAAAATCACCAAGTATGCCACCAAAAATCTGAAGAACCCATACCTGTAAAAGGAATATTTTTGTTAATTTAAAATAATCATAGCAATGTAACATATCCTATAGTTATCGGAAAAAACTCGTGCATTCTAATTTAATGCACCTAACATAATAAATTTTTGGTTTAAAAACTGGCTAATATTGCTTCGGCACTTAACAATTTTTGTTCTATTAAATAACTTTACATAAAAACGTCCCTCACGACTGAAATTCGACTCACAACTGAACGGTCAATACGCGCGCCCGTCTAACTATGCGGTATGACGCAAAACCTGTTTATTCCAGAGATACCTGTGGGATGCCATCATGGGAAGTATGCCATCATGGGAAGTATGTCATCATGGGAAGTATGCCATCAAGGACGACCTTCCCCTACCTAAAGGTAAATAGGTAGTTGAAGTACAACAAATACGTAAGCAAATTTACGCACGTTAGTTGAGGAGTTAACGTGACAAACCGGTGGCAAGAATTTCAGATGAAGTGCTTATCTTCTGTGTCCGTTAACGCAACCTGCAAAAAATGCAATTTCACATTGGTCATGTCATAATATAAACAATTTTCAGAGCTCAGCTGCAAAACGGAATTTTTTAGTGTAAAATTATTAGCGATTTGCTTGTAGGGTTTTGTGATTAGAAAAAGTTATTTATTTACAACCACAGAAAAAAAGTTAAAACCGTTTGTCAAAAAACGGCATTTCGGAAATAATCGGTTATATTCGGAGGTCCTTCGGGTAACGGAACGTTCATTTTTCAGGTCCCGTAAAACAACGCAATGTAACGTACGCCCGTTGAACTTCTTGAAACACGTACGTCAAAATGTGATTACTGCGCATGCGTAGCTGTCAATTTGTACGTATACGTTAACGTTCTTGACCGCACTTCAACAAGACGTCTATGAATAATATCCCCTGTATGCGATCAAAATGGGTCATACGTGGTTTGCGCAGTAGGATAGGATTGTTAGCGTTTGCCATAGAACACTGCAGAACCGGGCTGGCGAAGCCTTATTTATTTATTTTTATTCCGGTTATTCGTCATCATTCTTATTGTGGCAAGTAATATTCGCAAGTTTTAGGTATTATTTGACAAAGTTCTCGTTTAAGAAAAATTTTACTTAAACACGTTTTTGTTATTTTATCAAAAACTGCTTAAATTGTCTCAAAAATTTCTCACAAGGAAAATGAAAAGCCAGCATGAAAGGTTGTTACCAGAATATTAAATCACCGATTTTCTTCAGATAAAATCACTTTTCGTGGATTTTCTAAAAGCGCTTTATACAACTTTTTAAAGTAAGTTTATAATTACGATCGATAAATCGTTCTCAATGCAGTCACGAAGTTCCGAATACGAATTACATTGATTCAATACGTTGCATGAGAAATCGCTTTAACCGGGATCCATTTTATTGTGAATTTTATGGCTTTACGTTTATTTGATTAATTGATGATATGTGATTGATGCATTACAGTTAATTTAGTTAACAAGAAACGGTATTTATTTAAGTGTATTAAAGTTGAGTTTTATTTTGGGTAAATCTTTTCAAACAACGATTTACATTTAAAATCATTTCATAGTACCGGTATCGTCGCTGTTACTGCCGACAGGCATTTATATCATTTACTGGAAACCCTTTAAAGTCTTAACCTATCGAATTTGTTTTAAGATATATTTGGTTTTTTAGAAATAAAGACATAATTTTTGCACATTTGACTTCTATAATATTAACGATATCCAAGATAAACAATCGTAAAATAGTTGCAGACGTTCGGCTGTCACTAAATATAACCAGTAAAATTTAATTAACAGGTACACATTTGGTATCACTGGGTTGCTAAAGGTTCAAATGTTGTTGGTCCTGTAACAGATTTTTAATTTGGGCATTTCTTTGGGAGAAAGTAATGTTTAAATTTGCCTATTTAAACTAACACAAATTATAGTATATTTTGAAAACGAAAGGGTAATCGGAAAATCTGATACAGAGAAATCAGGTTTAAGGATAGGTCTTTCGGTATTTTTAAATTAAAGAAAATTTTATTATATAATACAGGTTGTTTTTTTAAGGTCGACGAGCTGCCATATCTCGGAAACTACTGGGCATAGAAACTCAGGAAAAGAAAAATGATAATTAAAGTGGCCATGAGGAAATTCGGGAAATAATTTTTAAGTTCCGCATTTTGCCGCACGAGGGCGTAATTGAAAAGTAAATTCTAAAATTTTACATAACCCCGAAAATTCCATATTAAGGTATAACTCTGATTACATCATCGAAAAGCTTGGACAATTATGCATTATTTTGGTCTTATGCTCATTGGCGTACCGACTTTAATAAGAGTGGGGGAAGCTGTTGAAAGTGTAATCATTTAAATCGCTGTAACTTCTAAACGACTTATCCAATTACACTAAATTTAAGCTTGTTTGGAAGTACCTTCAATTGTCGTATCTAATGGTACACGATAGTTTCTAATAAAATTGCTAGAGGGCGCAATTTGTATTAAAAATTATTTTGCGGAAGTAGTCCATTATTTCAAAGTGGAGCTGTATAGATACAAGGAAATTAAACCCACAGTCGTCTCCACAAATACTTATATTAAAACAGTTCATTCTATATTTATTTTAGCCCTTCGGTGCTGATGATGGTACTCCCTAGTACCGACACATGTACACCAAGCTAATCTAACTGTTTTAATATAAGTATTTGTGGAGACGACTGTGGGTTTAATTTCCTTATATTTAAAAATTATTGTTTTAGCAATAACTCTGAAACGAACAGAGATATCGAACTGCTGTCTTCACATCTTTTCTTGCAAATTTCATCTACTTGTCGATTATGGTATCAAAATTATACCGTATGATTTATTTTTTCGGAGTAAAATCAAAAAATGTATTGTTATTGCAAATTACGCCCTCTAGCATTTTTTTTGAGAACTATTATGGACAACTAAATACGATTGGTGAAAGTGCATACATTTCTCTTCCAAACAGTCTTTAGTTTGCTAAAATCGGATAAGTCGTTTATAAGTTACAGCGATTTAAATGATTACACTTTCAACAGCTTTCCCCACTCTTATTAAAGTCGGTACGCCAATGAGCATAAGACCAAAATGATGCATAATTGTCCATAAAATGGTGTTATCAAACATATACCTTAATGTGGAATTTTCGGAGTTATGTAAAATTTTAAAATTTACTTTTTAATTACGCCCTCTTGCGGCAAAATGCGGAACTTAAAAATTATTTCCAGAATTTTCTCATGGCCACTTTAATTATAAATGATTTTTCTTTGCCCAGTAGTTTCCGAGATATGGCCGCTCGTCGACCTTAAAAAAACACCCTGTATCAAAAACCCAAAAATAGAAATAACTATCAGCCTGGGAACTATGTCAACCATATTTCAAGCAGAGGTTCATGTAATTTAAATGTCTGCAAGACTGCTGATAGACCGACGATATGCACATAGATCAATCAAGATACCTATTATCCGACAGTCAAGCTGCATTAAAAGCTCTTGAATCGAGGTGGTGTAGGTACCTCAAAAATGGTGTGGAGCTGTCACGAAACACTATCCGAACTAAGCCTGAACAACAGAATAACCCTAATTTGGATACAGGGACACATGGGCCTGAAGGGTAATGACTAATGAGGCTGCCGACAAGCTCGCTAAGAGAGGTGCAGCACTAAAATTCACAGGACCCGAGCCGGTAATAGGTATATCTCCTCATGCTACGGCCAGAAAAACAATACTAGCCGAAGCAAAAAGCAAATGGGAAAGACACTGGTTAAATCTACCAGGTCTAACACATTCAAAAGCATTTATATGTATACAGCCATATAAACCAACAACGAACTGACAAACTTCTAGTGTTCAACAGATCATGCCTTAAAGCACTAGTGGGATTGTACACCGGCCACTGCAGATTGCGACACCATATTTATGTATAAAATTGGAATAGCCCCAACTGATGAATGCCGGCTCTGCATGGAAGATGCGGAAACAGCAGAATACGTAATGTGCGCCTGCCCCGCAGCAGAAATGTATGAGCAGTGTTGCCAACTGCCGTGTAATTACACGTTTTCCGTGTAATCTAGTGTGATGCTGTGTAAATCCCGTGTAATAGAAATTACCGTGCAAAACCGTGTAAACAGATGGGTCCGCAGAAGACAACAAACGAGAAGCTAGTCTATATGAGAATGAAACTTTAATGAAACCGATTTAAATCAGATTGCACTCGGAGCATACTGGGTCTCTTTGGGTGCAAACATATTCTTCTTCTTTCGCTTCTGGCCACTTGTCACACAGTAGGAATAGGTCGGCGCTGTCGCTTGCCCTTGTAAAATCGCTTCCTTTTTCCTTTTGCAAAGTACATTCCCTCTTTTCGTGGCGTTTTCGGTGTGGGATGATATTGTAATTAATTTTATAATTTATAAAACGGCGTTAAATAAATAAACTAAGGTTCAATATAATTTAAATAGTTGCTCAGTCCAATTTATTTTCTTTCAAACTTAGGTTAGGTTCCTGCTTCGAACATTTCAGTTCCATATCGAACATAAAGCTGAACGCTGCCGTGTAATACCGTGTAATTTGAACATGCTTTTCGTGTAATTTGACATTTTTACATTGGCAACACTGTGTATGAGCCACAATAGATCTCATGGTCGCAGTGAAGGGTTAGCTGTAAGCTGTAACCCACTAACTTTTAACCTAACCTAAACAGTTATCTGTGGAGTTTAGTTCTGCCCTTCTGTCATGACGTTCCAACCACATATATAGATACAATATACATACAATATTATATTGCTAATATCATATTTTAATTATAGGGGCATCCGATCAGGGCCTGTTGAGTTTGCACTGGTCGAAAATTTCCTTGACGATGTAAATATTCGATAGAACGAGCTTTTAACCATTTTACAAGCTAACCCTTTTCTAGTATTATGAAAAAGAAGCGAATTAGCCTTTTATATAGCATACTGCCCACTTAATCAAAAATCACGTGGACCCGTCAAATGATTATTTTTTAATTTTACTGAAGGACTCCATTATCTCAGAGTGGAGCTGTTGAGATATGGGGAAAAAAACTTACAGTCGCACAAATATATTTTTAGAAAAAAAAATTATAGACGGTGAATCATAAAAATGACTTGTATTTCTTTCAATTTTTTTAATGCACTATAATATTGTATATTTTAACATTTTTACATTCTACAATCAATTCTAGACATTTTTCATAATTTATGCTTGTTGGATTATTGGATACGTTCTGGACTCAAATCACAATCTTTAAGGCATTGACAATAACAATTTGCTATTTAACTTTGCGTCGTCAAAAAATGTCAGTGAATATTATTCAAATCTGAATTTGGCTCTTCTCATATTACATCCAAAACTACAGTTGCTCAGCCCAAGAAAATCCTCCCTGGTTTATAGAACATCACATCCGGTATAATGAATGGTTAAGGTCTGGCCGGGCATTGCTGAAAATAGAGTAATGGGATCGTCCTTTCTTGGACGGGAGCCTAACTGAAGGAACATATCTAAATATCCTTTGAAATTATCTGATTTTAGCTCTTGCCGCTTTATTTCCAGATGATAATGATCCTGATTTACAAGGTTTAACCTTATGTTTTCAACATGATGGTACTACTCCCCCACATCATGCTGCTTATGTAAGGTAGTACTTCAATACAATTTTTCCTAGGCGGTGGTTGATAGAGTGGCCACCCAGATCGCCCGATCTTAACCAACTGGACCTTTCTTTTGTGGGACTACGTCAACTCGATAGATACACTTAAGGCGTCCATTCGACGAGAAATGCGAGAAATATCTCCACAAGTATACAAAATGTACACCATAAATTTTTAGATCGATTGATCTAGTTTAGAACATTGGTGGAGGATATTTTTAACATCTTAAAAAATAGTTTTTTCATACTTTGTCCATTTTGTTTTAAAAGTTATATTTCGTAAACGATTGAAAATACCGTGCGAGAAAAAATTATTTGCATCAAAGCGGGCTTGAATTGAAAAACGTAGGGCTCCAAGCATAAATTCACAATTCACTTCATATTATCGAAAGTGTTGGCCAGCATCTCTGCAGAAATGTTACCACATTCTTGTAATTGTTCTAAATTTGCAGCTGGTGTTTTAAAAATAGTGTTATTTAACTGAGGAAAAACGAAGTAATCCATAACCGTTAAACAAGGTGATCTAGGTGGAAATTCAATGTCTGATCGAAAACTGTCGTCGAAAAAATTGCGTAAGTAGTTAATAGTTTTGGCGGCTGTATGGGCGGTTGCACCGTCCTGTTGAAATTATCCAAAACGTAGTTCGTCGTCAAGTAATTATTGCTCCACAAATGGATTCAAAATATTGTCTCTATACCGCTGTGCTGTAACTGTGTCATAGGAAAAAATAGAACCAACAATTATTCTTCTTCGGGAAACAACTAACCAGACACCAATTTTTTGAGGATGCAATGTGGCCTCTAAAAAAAAATGGGGATTTTCACTACTCCACAAGCGTGTATTCTGAGAATTCACATAGCCGGAGAGGTGGAACCAGACTTCATCCGAAAAAATGTCAGGTCTAATACATCATTTCTTTCCAATAAATTTTGGATAAACCATTGAGAGTAATTTCTGCATCTTTGAAAATCTGCGGCTTGTATTTCTTGGAATACTTGCACTTTATAAGAAAATAAATTTAGCTGCTTCTTAAAAATAGTCCTGCATGTTCCATAAGATCTTCTCACTTCTTGGGACAGGCGTCTTATACAATTTGTTGGCGTATTTTGCATTATTTAACGAATGTTTGCAACAAGTTCTTTTGTTCTTCCAGATGGTCTTCCTGCTCCTTATTGTGCATTTCAAAAATATTAATTTGACGTGTCCGAGCGATTCTTGATTAAGTGGGCGCTATTCTATAATATACAAGGCTGATCCGTTCTTTATCATAACCCTGTATAATAGAGATGGGTTGCTAAATAGCAGGCTGCTATTTTGTAACTGCTATTTGATTCGAGACAGTGCTAAATGCTACGAGCTTAAAAATTAGCTGCTAATTTTTTAGCTGCTATTTGTGTGACCCGCTATTTTTGTTGTCCTGTTTAGCTGCTTGTGCTATTGGTAAAGAAAAAAAAACCGTAACTGGCGCTGATAAAGCGAAATCAGCGTCCGTGAGTACAGTGGTTGGGGCTACTAGATCAAGTAGGAATGGCGACCTGCGACCTTTTTTTTTTTTTTTTTAGAAATCAGAATTTTGAAGGCCAAAACATAACTTATTATGAGGTGGAATAGTGCTAAAATAGCAACTGCTATTTTTTATCTGATACTGTAGGTGAGATTATCACACTGCTATGCTAATTTTGAACTGCTATTTGATAGTTGGTGGACGCGTCGTTGTCCTTTTTTCGACACGAATAATGCTGAAATAGCAACTGCTACTAAAATAGCTGCCATTTGTAACTGCTATTTTTGTTTAGCAATAGCAGAAGCAACTGCTAAACAAAAATAGCCGGTCGGACCCACCTCTACTGTATAATAATACTATTTAAGTTTATAATTTTAATTTTAAATTTTCTTGAAAAAGTAATATAGGATGCGGCTTTCCCCGAAGCTTGGCATAGATGAAAATTTGAAAAATTATTCGAACTCGATAGGAAAAAGGGTTGATGCACAAGATCATTTAGTATTTCGAAAACCCTTAAAAGGTGTATTTATTTTGCTTAAAAGGAATGTTTGAGTCGATTTGTGAATTGAGCAGAAAAGGCGAAAGAATATGAGATCCCTTTGTTCAAGAAAGTCTGGATAAACGGAAACATTACGAATTCTGAAAATTCGATGAACGAAAATGGTAATGCACTAGCTTATTCTGTATTTTCGAACTTTAATAGAGGTGTTTTTATTTTTTTTACAAACAAGGCTTGAGTCAATCTGTCAATTTAAATAAAAAACAAAAAGGATATACAGTGTCACCAGTAAAGTCCGCATCATATGGGATTTTTTTTTATTAATAGCTTTATTCAAAATTTGACTTTGGCATCAAGTTCTGCTTCGATCGAGATGAAAATTAAGCAAAAAAATATTAGTCACGTGATTCGCATTATCTGTCAAATTTTAATTTTTTCCAAAAAATAATTCAAAAGTGGGGTTATTTCTGAAAATATCGAAAAAAGTTATTAGAAAAAGTTGTTTTAAATGCAGTTTCTAGCCCACATGCAAAATTTCAGCTGCATAAGATAATTTTGATTTTTTACCTATATTTTGTAAATTACATCACTTTTGCAAAATAGGACTTAACGAAACCTACATAAAACTTCTTAGTTCAATGCTTTATTTCAGATACATTTTCTTTAAAGTAGCGCCATATTAAATCTGTGTTTTTCTACAAAATCAAAATTGGATTATTAAAATTTGGTCGCATTGTTTTTGACCCTGTATAAAGTAACTTCATAAAATAAGTATTTTTGAAAACGTAGTTTGTGTCTGAAAGTAATACACCTTAATATTAAGGCAAGAGAGAAGACAGTGTCATCAGTAAATTGTTCATTAAGTGGAAAATAAATTTTAGTTTAACTTAACGTAAAGTTTACCTATTTTTAACGATTTAATTTTAAACTCTTTTACTTTATTTTTTATTTTTTTACTTTCAGACACAAACTACGTTTTCAAAAATACTTATTTTATGAAGTTACCTTATACAGGGTCAAAAACAAATACACTTTGCATCACATGCGACCAAATTTTAATAGCCCAATTTTGATTTTGTAGAAAAACACACATTTAATATGGCGCTACCTTAAAGAAAATATGTATCTGAAATAAAACATTGTCAAAACTAAGAAGTATTATGTAGCTTGCATTGAGTCTTATTTTGCAAAAGTGGTGCAATTTACAAAATATGGGTAAAAAATCAAAATTATCTTATGCAGCTGAAATTTTGCAAGTAGGCTGGAAACTGCATTTAAAACAACTTTTTCTAATAACTTTTTTCGATATTTTCAGAAATAACCTCACTTTTGAATTATTTTTTGGAAAAAATTAAAATTTGACAGATAATGCAAATCACGTGACTACTATTTTTTGCCTTATTTTTATCTCGATCGAAGCAGAACTTGATGCCAATGTCAAAATTTGAATAAAGCTATTAATAAAAAAAATTCCCATATGATGCGGACTTTACTGGTGACACTGTATATAGCAAAGAAAGAAAAACCTAAAGTCTTCCTCCACAAAATTTAATAGAATAAAAATTATCCAGTCTCTAGTCTAGTCTCTACATGTTTCGAACGTAGAAACGTTCATCATCAGGAGACAGAAAATTTATTTAGTGCTGATGTTTTTAGCAGAAAAGAAAATGGTGTAGAACCTTAATGGAGCTTTTATGGAATTAAAAAATTGATGTGTAGAAGAGACATGATATGAAGAAAATTGATAAAGGTTAAACCAAACTGAGTATGTTAAAAAAGTTATTTAAGGGGGTCTAAACCAACCAAATAAACTAGGGAAGAAGAAAAAAACGCTCCTAAAAAGAAGGTGTCGAAGATTTTTTAAAATTTTTTATAAAACTTTTCAAGTTTATGTCCTTATAAGGATAAAATTGTAATTTCACCATCTGTAAAAATCAGAAATTGGAATTAAAATCAAAGAGTGAAGAAGTAAAAAAATTTTTGGAATATTTTTTCTGAATAAAAAGTAAGTACTTATAAAATTGCATTGCAAAAAGTGTTTTGTGGGATACTGAGGATTAAAGCTCAGTCAGCGGTTAATTTAAAACCAATTAACTTTTTTTAAAAATGTGCAACTTATCAATTAATTTTATTGCTATCGTCCGTCCGTCAAAATTAACAAACAAAACTTGACCTAATGAGGTCATTATTCTCCACGCAACTTTACTATATGCCCGAAAAGTGGCTTTACAAAAAAGGAAATGGGGTGATGCAAGTTATTTAGTATTCTGAAAATCTCCCCGACTGGCGTATTTATTTTTCTTGCCAGGAGTTTTTAAGCCAATCTTCGGATTTTGCTAAAATGGCGAAAATATATTACATGTCTTTCTATATGGAACTTACACTGAATAAAATCGTAGCTTTAGAATGTTCAAAATTTGTTATTAGACATTTTTAAATTGCTTCCATTAGTTTTGACGGGGTTGAAGCGACGGAACCCTGTAAAAGTCTGATCTATTTTACGTTAGGAGATTGTTTAAAGAGACAGGAGTGGACTTGTTCTTTTACCATCGCCTCCACCATGTTTTAAACTGCATACCTCCTATTATTAATCAATGGATAATCTTACAAACCGAGGAAAATTAATAATATTGGTTTATTATTCAGAAATATATTTTAGATTAAGTTTGACATACGTTTTTGAATATTCCGTAACTTTTGAATTTTAATTTAATATTTTAGAATTTTTTTTAATTAAAAGTTTTAAAGTTTTGTGGGGAAGGCGGAAGAAAACTACTCGTGGCACTTGTATAGTAATTATGACAGTAATAAATTAATATAATTGTTGTAATTATTTATCATATTTTCTTTCACTAAGTTATCAACAAATTGGCAGTTGCATTATTTATTATTAGGTACTACTAACTGTAGGTAAATTAAAATATACAATATTTTCTAACTTGAAGACAGAGTGACAAAGGGTATAAGGACCAAAAATCGAATTCAAAGATAATGAAGAAAAACTGCTTATTATGAAAAAAACATTTTTTATTATATCATATCATCTAAATCGAGACAATACTTAACGCAAAAAAAAACTTGATACTAAGTAATAAAACAGAGAAAAGTTAAATCAAAGTCAAATATTTTTAGAAGGTACTTAAGTCCAGTAGTACGCATTGTATCAAAAATGGGTCTATGTGCAAAATCAATTTTAGCTAACAAATAATACGTTTAACCATTATCTGCTCTTGTTCATTGTTATCACAAAATTTTTGAATTATTGTTATATTATTACCTATTTTATTTTAAATAGCCTATATACCCATTTGTTAATTGGTTCATTGTAACTGTGAAATGGTGTAAAATAAATAAATAAATAAATAATTAAGGTCTTCATAGAATGCGGAAATCTTGTTTTTGCACTGAAGTTGGGGAATTTGAATGTTTTTAATACCATTTAAGCCTTTCCCTGTATGTTTGTTTGTTTGTTTGTTTGTCCGTGACCGACTTCTTTGAACCCGATTTTGACCCACCTTAAACGGTAAGATTTAAATTAAATTTTGTAGACTTATCAAGAACCGCTGACAATACAATAATCTACACGCAAAAAATTATCCTGTCAAATTTTGACAGCTGTCAGGTATAAAACGAAGAAGCGATTTAGACGAAACAAATTATGGGGTCGTATAGTATTCGATGCGGAGACATCGGGAAAAATAAGCAAAAAATTATCCTGTTAATATGTCAAATCGTTTAAAAAAATGATATTAATGAAAAAACTATAAGGTCGTATGTACAAGATATCGCGGCCATAATGGGAACCAAAAGCCAGTTCACAGTAGCATATCACCCTGCTTGCAACGGGCTGACAAAGAGATTGAATAAAACACTCGCCGACATGCTTGCTATATACTGCAACATCCAACAAACAGATTGGTGCAGCTACCTACCATTCATAACTTTTGCATTCGACACGGCAGTATACAAGACACAGCCAACTACAGCCCATTTATGCTCACATTCGCTAGGGAACCAAAACTTCCATCAGAAGCAATGCTTAGGGAAATAGAATGCCAAACAGACGCAGAAGAAATAAGGCAAAAGGCACTAATTATGAGGACAATCGCAGTAGAAAACATATCCAAGCGACAAGAAAAAGACAAACTAATCTTCAACGCCAAACACAGAGAGCTCAACTTTAATCCAGGGGATAAAGTTAAAATATTTACCCCAATCAGGAAAGTGGGAAAAAGTAAAAAATTACGCTAAAATGGTTTGGTCCATATACTATAATAGAAAAACTGGGAGAAGTAAGTTATAATATTAAGAAAGGGAAAGGAAAGACAGATGTTGTTCATGTAAGTAGGATACTTCCCTACTACGACCCATGGACGGCCTGAGAACAAATAAACGAACTAAGAGACCTAGAAGAGGGAAGCGGAAGTCTGGAAGATATCGCAGAATGACGAAAATTAGAAGAAAACGAGACAGAAGATAACACCAGTAACCGTATTAGCATGGTTGCCAAATAAGGATAGCAAGACAACCGGTGTGGAACCACGTTTATACACAAACCACACGTCCTGACTCCATTCAATTAACACGAACAGCCAAGCAGCCTATATACGAGGGAAGTATAAACTAACCATACATTATTATAAAATAATTAGATACATTTTATTGTACGATTAAAGTGTAAAAGAAAAAGGGGAACTAGCATGTCTGAGCATTGGGGGCCAATGCTTATCAGAGGGGGGGGGGGGTATGTTAACTAAATCACACGATAGCCTAGCATATTTAGGATTCTCGACCACTGTACGTTGAGGTCGCGTCCCACTGTACAGGGTGTCCAGTTTTCGTATGTTTTCATATACCAGCTCCCTTATTATAAAAGATAGAAAGATGGGGTTTGCGGCTTACTGTTCCATTTTTTTATGAAACTTTCATTACCGCAAACGAATTTTTCATAGCCCTCTCAGTTTCTGACATACAGGGCCATTTTCAAATTTTGTAATTTTTGACGCTCCCCTGTATCTCGATTATTTGATAACTTATCAATAAGGTAAAAATGGATTGTTATATAGTTTTTTATGCTGAATTCAGTGGCGTAGTTAGTTTTTTTCTAAAAAGTTTTGTTTATGAGTTATGACCCAAACTTATTTTTTTTTTAATGGGACACCATATATATTAGTTATTTTTCTTGTTCCTCTTTTTAAGAGCTTTTCAAAAATATATAATAGTTCATATTTTTATTTAAAAAGGGACAATTTTAACTTTTTTTGTAAAATTAATCATTTTTCGAATAGAGGGCTATGCCCGCAAATAAAAAAAAATTAACAACATTATTTTTATTAAACATAACTTTAAACCAACAATTAAGCAATTATATTAAAAACAAAAAAGTGGTTCGTGTCTATGAAAATTAAAATAAATTGCCCGAACTTTTCACTACAATTTCAAATAAACTAACAAAATCAAACAAATACCATTAATATTTGACAATAATCCGTAATGGAGCATTTACAAAACTTTGTTTTCTGTCATGTCTATCCATGATTGATCATGGCCTTCTGGATTCTAGATGAAAAATGATTAATATTACAAAAAAAAGTTAAAATTGTCCCTTTTTAAAAAAAAAAAATATGGACTATTATATATTTTTGAAAAGCTCTTAAAAAGAGGAACAATAAAAATAACTAATATATAGGGTGTCCCATTAAAAAAAATATAAATTTGGGTCATAACTCATAAACAAAACTTTTTAGAAAAAAACTAACTACGCCACTGAATTCAGCATTAAAAACTATATAACAATCCATTTTTACCTTATTGATAAGTTATCAAATAATCGAGATACAGGGGAGCGTCAAAAATGACAAAATTTGAAAATGGCCCTGTATGTCAGAAACTGAGAGGGCTATGAAAATTTCGTTTACGGCAATGAAAGTTTCATAAAAAAATAGAACAGTAAGCCGCAAACCCCATCTTTCTATCTTTTATAATAAGGGAGCTGGTATATGAATACACACGAAAACTGGACACCCTGTACACAGATCGGGGTCAAGTGCGACGCAACCTCAGCAATAATTCGGCTATATAAGCCGGGCCAGATTTAACAGCAGGATCGGTGTTCATTGCCCGGTCAAACTACTAACAGGTGACAAACCTTGGTCTAGACCAAGTGACGCATCTGCTCTTCAAACTACTAACCGTCCTACGCAGAGCCAAGAGAGACATGCTGGTTCATCTTCTAGGGTAAAATAAGAAGTATTCAATAGACGCCGCTATACCGATTTCATTCTTCCCCCTACGTCCCAGCCCACGAAGAGAACTTCGTGACAATATTGACGGTGGAAAGTTGAAAAAAATACGCAAAAAATTTTCTTCTCAAAATTTGACACCTGTCAATATGTCAGAATTATTACAATAACCGATAGTAAACAAACGTGGGGTCGTATAGATATTGTCGCTAACAATAGAGAAAAATTAAAAAAAAAATACCCGTCAAAATAAAATTTTGACATTTTTTTTTTTTTAATTTTGAAAATTTTTGTCGTTCGTTCGGATTTGTTCGGGTTTGTATGTATGTTTGTTTGTAACCGACTTCTTTGAACCCAATTTTGACCCACTTTAAACGGTCAGATTTAATTTAAATTTTGTAGACTTATCAAGAACCGCTGACGGTACAATAATCTACTAATCTAGCTTAATCTACTTAAAAAACAATTTGTTTCCTAACAATAACTCAAACTAAAAAATTAAAAATAAATATAGTTTAAAAAAAACCAAAAAAAAACGCTTTAATAATTAATCAAACTAAAAAGCGGAAAATAAATATAGTTTAAAATAATTCTTGAAATTCTTAATATAGGCAGAAAATAATAATGAACGATAAACATTAGTATTATAGTGAAAAAAAAGAGAGAGGGGCGCTTTGTGCTATATTTTTCGTATATCGAGCACCCCACGCTTTTTTCACAATAATACTAATGTTTATCGTTCATTATTATTTTCTGCCTATATTAAGAATTTCAAAAATTATTTTAAACTTTATTTATTTTCCGCTTTTTAGTTTGATTAATTATTAAAGCGTGTTTTTTTTAAACTATATTTATTAACACATTAGAAATTCACCATTCTTCCAAATTATTAAATGTTTCTTGGTTTTTACTTTTGAAGGACATTCCTACGCAATCCTGATCCAACATATTGAAAAACATTGTGTTAGCCACGTGAAATCCTAAAGAGGTTATATTTTACTTACAATGCTTGCGGTAGAGTTCTTTGCTTTAATGGTTTTTCCAGTTCGTGATTTATATTCATTACCACTTATTGTTAATCTTTTTATTTCTTTTATCAAACTTTCTGAGCCTTTTTTTCGTCTTTTAGTTTTATGTTCATTGTTCATTTTGCTTATTAGGAGTCAGATATAACCGATCACATTTAACTGAGTACGTTTGTTTCTATATGTGATGTCGTACGATGAAAAATTGCACGCGGACCCATCTAGTGTAACCGCAGCCTTAAGAGAAATGTAAATTTTCAAAGTAACACAAAGGAGGCTAATATTATTATAAAGTTATTAAAGTTCCATGCACTTAAGCAAAAGCACTTAAGCTCTAACTTTTTGCGGAGAATATTCCACTATTGTGGATATACACCTCCGCCCAACTATTTGTCTTTCAAGAAAATTTCCAGTGAATGCAGATTTTAACATAATGCAGAAAGGATTACACGTTCAACAATTTTCAAGTTTCATCTTGCTTATTCAGAAACAAATTTGCTTTGAACAGTTAACTGTCCTAAAAACTGATTTTCTTAAACTAAATTATGTTCAACCAGGTGAATTTATAAAAGGGGATTCTTTTTTATGTGAAAAAAAAATCGACACCACAACTTTGAGGTTCATAAAATACAAGATTTTTAGACTACTATAGGTTGTCTCATGTCAGGGCAGCATTTGGGTGAATGGTCTGCGCGGGTGACATAGGAGTTGTGACGTAGATTGGTGCCCGTATCGGTTTTCTAGTGTTTCTTTACCATTGTTGTATCATTGTTCTCGTTGCAATATTGTGTGCGATTTGTTTTCTCACTCCGTTTTTCTTATTTTTCTTAAGGTTGAATTCTCAACGTCGTTCAATTTATTGCCAACCTATAACTTATTTCGCTTTGTTTTTTAAGGTTTATTATTTTTTAAACTAACATTTAAATATAATCAGTATCGTCGGCACATTACTTAGGAAATATCTGATATATTACAAAAATATCAATTTATTTCATTGCTAATTTTGGGAGAATTGTATAGTGAAAAAACAATGAGTTACAATGACATAATAATGTTAAAAAAAATCTTACCCTTATTTTTCGCTATACAATTCTCCTAAAATAAGTTATGAAATTCCTTGATATTTATTAAATATGTTAATTATTACCTATAGAATATCAAGTCGATACTGATTTTTTTTAAATTTTGTATAAAAGCTAGAAAACATAAATAAATCTACGCGAAATAGGTTATAGGTTGGCAAGCATGTTGATACTCCCACCTTAATTGAATATTTTTATAGAGAGTTTTATAAGTTGTATTGCTTGTGTCCTAAACTTATACTTAGATATTATGGTATGTAATTTTATATAGTTATTTGAAATATTTGATTGCGTTTATTGTAACATCCAATGATCTTAGGTAGCAGATCATTAGTAACATCCTATACAGTGAGGTCAACAAGGTTGGAATAAATAAATAAATTCAGGTGATAATTTTCTGGAAAAACGCTTGGCATGTCGATTATTATTTTTAATTGCGAATTTTTTGACATAAGAAATGTATATATAGGTTGTCTCAAGAAGAACATATACCGCCAACATTGCTTTTTTTAAATATAATACCCTGTATATTATATTATTTTTAAATTCTACAATACATTCTGAACACTTACAATTAAAAATGAACTCTTTACATCTATTTAGTCTATAATATTTACCTAGACTATATTAAACTTTATTTTAATAAATGTTGAAATTGACCGCCATCAACTTCCTGGCAATATGCAAGTCGATCTTTGAATTCTTCCAAAACGATATGGATTACCTGGGGCTCTATTAATCTAACCTTATACCTTATTCGAGCTTTAAGTTCATCAATATTGTTAGGTCTGTTAAAGTATACTTTAGATTTTAAATAACCCTACTGAAAAAAATCTAGCGGGGTCAAATCTGGTGACCTTGCCGGCCATTCTATTGAACCCCGTTGACCAACCACTTGCCAGGAAAGACTGTATCCAAGTACTCACGCACCGGGCGTGTGTAATGGGCTGAAGCTCCGTCTTGCTGGTACCATAAGTTATTGTTGGGAATATCTGGCTCATCTGGATTTGGATAGAGTACAGCAAGTACCGTTATTAACTCAAATTCTATAAATTCTAGATACAGTTCGCTATTTAACGTACCATCAAAAAAGAAAGAACCTGAAATCCGGTTATCAACAATTCCAGCCCAAACATTCGTTTTTTGCGGGTATTGTGTGTGGGACTCCATGATCCAGTGCGGATTTTCCTTAGCCCAATATCGACAGTTTTGGCGATTCACATGCCCATTTAGAGTAAACGTTGCTTCATTAGAGAACACAATTATTTTTAAAATTTGAGGATCTTCAATGTATCTGTTCATCATTATTTCGCAAAATTCTGTTCTTCTATCCGGATCATCTTCATTAAGTTCATGAATCAACTGCACCCTATAGGGATGCCATTTATTTTTGTGTAAATAATTCAATACGGTTCCTTGACAAATATTATTTTTCGTGGAAATACCGCGAGTAACACTATTGTGGTTTTCTTGGACAGCTAAGAGGATAGTTAACTGTACATCTTCTGAAATCCTAGATCGACCTTGAATATAATGGTCTCTAACGTGCCCCAAATCCCTATATTTTTTTACAATTTTATTAACAACAGATTGAGATATTGGTGCTCGGTTTGGGTACTTATTGTTAAATAACTCGCACACTTCTGTTTGGGTATGCATCCTATCTCCATAGCCAAGCATCATTAGTACCTCTATCCTATCTTTTTCACTTAACCGCGCCAATTTTACAGAATTACTTGAAGTTAGATAGATCTACACAATTTGAAAAATTTTTGACAAGAAGTAACCCAAGCAGCATTTTAACGTTTGGACGACGTGCGGTAGTCGTAGCCAACAGCGACTTAAGGATATCAAACGACGTTTTTATTACTAACATAGCGACCCTTATTTGCACCATTATGGGGAATCATTTTTGGGTTAATACAACGTTGCGCACTGACTGTAGTTTTATGGACCGCAGTTAAATAAACGTCGCCCTAGCCGACGGAAAACGGCGATCGACCCGCCCTCTTTTAAGCAACGTGCTCTAGAAATAAGTCACAAAGTTGTCCGGGGAAACTAAAAAATATCCTTTATAAACCTATAAGAACAAACTTAGAAATTATTTGCTCAAACTAAATTTATTATCTTCTATTTTGATATTATAAATATGGCACGTCATGGAGAAATGATAAATAGGATTATAGACATATCGGACACAAAAATTTTGAAATGCAGGAAATTCCATCGTTAAATGTTAACTATATAGGTGGAAATTTGGCAATGCGCTCTTATTTTAAGGGCCTTTAATTTATTTTTTTATTTTTTAGGGAAATATTTTGAATTTTTAGAATTAGTGTTTTGTTGCTCAAAATGTGTTAATATGAAATATTACATGTTTCCAGTAGAATAAGTGGTCATTATATGCGAAATTATGTTAAAATTAATATTTTTTGCATATTTTACACTGTAATGCAACAATGGCCGACATGCCTTTTTAAAACAAATATCGTGAAAATGGCGGAGTCGTCCACTATGCCTTTACGCTTACTTCGGTTTTCCTTGCGACTAAAAACTATGCTAATTTTTACTCTCTATAGGTGGGATTCATCATTTATGGCGTTGGCGCAACGGCCAAACGGCTTTGGACTATCGGGTCCATCTCTAAAAACAAAATACATATTTTCCACCAGCAGAGGGCGCTCCGAAACTTGACAGATCAAATTATCAAATGTCAAATATTTAATTTTCAATCAATCCACGCCACAAAATAGTTGTTTTTACTTTTTTGTGTATGTTCTGGAATAATGTCCTTTAAAGTTGTTTATATAAGAAAAAAAAATTAGGTGGAACCTGTTCCCCACTTGTGGGAGTCTGGCGGAAAGCTTTACTGGCCTCCGTCCCAAAGAATTGTGAGACAGCAACAATCATATGCTAATAGCGTCCCTGATAAAGAAACGTGTGGCATATTTGACTGCGTAGTGAAGGCCGAGGGAATACTGTTATTTGTGCACGCGTCTAAAACTGCTGACGGAATTTGTAAGGCTACATCATCCTTAAGTGGTACATCTACGGAAGACGACGAAGTCGATAAGGCCACCTATCAAACCAAACATAAACAAAGAAAAATTAGGTTAGGAAAGAGAAACCCTACCAACCCAAACGTCAAAAAACACAAACTAAGTTTGGCCAACCTAAACGTACCCATAGAAGATGCCGTTGTTGAGTCGACGGATAAACGTTCTGTAGAATAACGTTAATTCGAAAACGTTGGCATAACGTTAAAATTAAACTGAGGTAACTACTAAGTAATTAGTATGCGTCACAACGTCGTCAAAACGTTGTAGTTTTAGTTAAGTCTCGTTTTTAACGTTTATTAACCGTCGCTGTAGATCCCAAATGAATGCCTATTATAAGTCGCAATTTGAACCCCGTAAAAACCTTATTTCTAACGTCACCATTTAACCGAAGTCATGCTCAATGTTAATACGTCGTTGTTTAATTGGTTATTGGGCAAACTTCTAAAATATGACCAATTTACGCACTAAACGCAACGTTAATAATGGTGTAGAATGTAGTCGCAGTCAGAAAAATGCTACTTAAGAAATGTCTGTGTCAAAATAAATTAATTTAGGTAACAGGTTACAATAATAATAAAGACATGCGCAATTAAAACTAAAAATCCACGGATATCAGCATTTTTTCAGAAAAATATTAAAATGTCAATATATCGAAAACCGTTGATTTTGGAGATATGGTGTGTTATACAAACAGTGTTCAGAATGTATCGTAGAATTTAAAAATAATATAATATACAGGGTGTTCTATTTAAAAAAATCAATGTTGACGGTATATTATTATGTTCTCTTGAGACAACCTGTATACACATTTCGTCTGTCAAAAAATTCGCAATTAAAAATAATAATCGACATGTCCAAGAGTTTTTCCAGAAAATAATCACCTGAACTTTAAACGAATTTATTTCAACCTTTTTAAGCTCGCTGTATAATGGCCCTTTATCCCTTTTTATCATAGACCCTTAATAAAATTGAAATATTAATTTTCAGCGCCTCCTAACCTCAATGCTTAAGTTGTTGGATGATTGCAATGTTTGCAGCGTGTATATATCTTATTAATATTAGTCTAAAAGATGATGGTCTTACTTCATGGTATAAGAATTGACGAATTATCATAATATTACGTCTGAGCTTGCGTCATCCACTAATCACGTTAATCAGGATTATTTTGGATACCGTGCGAGCAAAAATTATTTGCATCAAAGAGGGCCTTGCATCTAAGGACGTAATGCTTAGCCGTAGAGCTTTATACCTGTTGGGTGTCAGTAACTACCTGAATTAACAATCAATCGGTTATTCCGTCATCTTTGACAGTCGTTACAAGTAATTTGATTCATTGCTAATTTTTCCAATTTCTTGAACAATTCACACAATGGGCTTTACGGAACAGCACAAAACATTCATGGTTGAAGCGTATTTTCGAAACGGGGTTAGAGTAAATGGTGAGTGGCAATCCAATTCGGGTTTGTGCATGGACGATTTTCACGAACATTTTCCTAACGTTGCTTTTATTGCTTGGGATTTTTATCATTGCCTGAAAAGAACCGTGGCTGTATTTACACAAAAAAGGAGCAGGAAGAACATCTGTAAGAACAGAAGAACTTGTTGCAAACGTTCGTGAAATAATGTAAAATACGCCATCAAATTGTAGAAGACGCCTGTCCCAAGAAGTGGGAAGATCTTATGGAACATGTAGGACTATTCTTAAGAAGAAGCTAAATTTATTTCCTTATAAAGTGCAAGTATTATAATTTTGTAAACAACAAAAATAAATTTGTATTTGTCTACTTATTTTATTACTAATTCCTTTGGCATATCTTGTCATAATATGAATTTGAGAACATTTTAACCTAGATTTGGTTAGATATATCGTCCCCATATCATTATGATCTAAACCAAGCCCTACGTTTTTTAATCCAAGCCCTCTTTGATGCAAATAATTTTTGCTCGCATGGTATTTATGGATGTTGGATAAAATCAAAGAAGTCGTCATAAAGAGAGAACAAACCCACATCCTTAAAGCATTAAAAAACAAAACTTTCTGACGTATAATATCTATCTAAAGTTTTGCTAATTTGTTTTTTACAAACCTCCACATTACTAAAATCCCATACATCACCTCAAACGGACCCTTTTTAAAACCCGTTTGAGTGAAAATGTAAATTCTCTCGCGTTCAGACAGACCCTTTAAATATAATTACCTAAAGTAGCTTTAAATGAGGTTCTATATCCTTATACCAAAAGGCTGTTCGCATTAAAAAAGTAAAGTTTTTGTTTTGTCAACATGATGTAAAAAATTGTTCTACTCGTATTCATCCTTCTTACACAGTGTGAGTTTGTTACTAGGAATAAATTCAGTAAATCCAGTGTAGTTTTTTTTTTGGAAAACTGCTTGAGCCCGAGTATTAACCTTTTAAGTTGTTGTCTCTTTTGTAAAAAAATATTGATTCAATATGTCATAATAATTTTATGAGGGGCAACTGTAGTTTTTTATTGAGTATTTTTAAAATGCATATTAAGTTATACATAAGTATTAAATTTTAATTTTTTATTCCTTTTACGAGAATTTATTACGGCAAATTTTGAGTGAGAAGTTGAAAGCACAAAAAGTAGTAGTAGTAGTAGTAGTAATAGTAGTAGTAGTAACATGTTTTATTTAGCAAATAGCTACACTTAAATATTTTTAAATAATTTATTATTTTTTATAAATTTTACCACATTTTTCTACATTTATTTTTAAATTTTAAAACGCAACCTTCTTTTAACAAAAACAGACAGAAATGGTAAACATTTTGCAAATTGTATCAAATATTACATATCATTTTGTTTTTTAATTAAATGTAATTTTAAAGTTTTTTTAAAAGTTTTAATGGTATTTGAGATTTAATACAATATTCCAAATTATTATATTCTATCAAACCTTTATGAAAAATAGACGGATAAGCTAATGTTTTGGACACTCTATCCACATAAATATTTTGATTGGTTCATGTATTACAATGATGGTCATAATTAAAAGAACAAAAATTTATAAAACAATCAGGCAATAAATTATTTTTAATTTTATGTATAAAGATACATACCGTAAAACTTCGGCCAGATTTTACAGTTTTTTGCATTTTTTAAGGGTAAAAACTTTCGCGATGCCATTAATGTTTTTTATGTGGGATACTACATCCTTGCTAGAGTACTTCCTAAAAGGAAAAGTTTTTTTTTTGTTTTAACATATATATTTTTTTGGTTGAAAAGTGTCCGAATTTACCCTACAAGGTGGGGCAAATTCGGACACCTTCTTTAAACCGAAAAATATTGAAGTAAACATGGCTTAATAATTACTTCGGACACTAATTTAACTTTTAAAAATATATTAGCTGGGTAGGTACTAAAAAAAGTTAGCATAAAATCTAGAAATATTTAAAAAAAAGTTTTTATATTTACCATAATATCACATAATATGATATTTATTTTATAAAAGTACAAAATATTTTCTTACAAACATGTAAACAATAAAAACAATCTTATCACTTATAGTGAATTTGGGAATCCCATAATATTCCGATGCGCCTCGAAGTGACATTGCTTTTCGCCGAGCCGCACCTACAGGCGACTCCGCAACTGCATTCTGCTGTATATGCGAACCATGTCCGAAGTTGCCCCTCAAATTTGGATTTTTTTGCTTACACCTCTCTAAAAAAAAACATAGCAACTATAAACTTCAACTTTTTCCAAAATGTTAACAACATATAGGGCTACTAAAAAGTAAAATAAAGTTATCCCCTATCATAACTAGTTTCGGCTGTGCGCCAGTTACTTTTACCACTTTTCAAAAAGTTCCAAAAATGACTTCATAATAAAATAACACATGAAGACGAGACACTTACCTCTAAACGCTGCTAACTGTCGGAACGTACAAAGGCAACTGTTTAGAGTTGTGTAGTTCGCGAACGAACTAGTTCAAAAGATCGAATCTGACAACTGAGCTAAAAGATACAATCAGTAATTACTGAAAGATTGAAACAAGGCGAACTAAAGTCTAAAAGGAATGTACTACGCAAGCGAGAGCGAGACGACTGAGATTATAGGTTTTGTCACCTGATCGACCGATGCATGCCGCGATGATTTCGGACTATTTCGGTATTGAAATGAATAAAAAATATTGTCGGTGTCTACTGTATGTTTTGTTAATTTAATATATACTTTAAATTTTAAAATATTTCTTTTACTTCACTATGCCAGTATAAATCAGTGAACTAAATGAACTAAACGAACTAGTCTTTTGAACTATTTACTTTATTGAACGAGAACGAAAGATTGAAATCGTCAAAGTGAACTAAACTTCCTAGCACTACACCTGTTAAGACACGTTTCTGAACACAGTGCGCTTGCATTCTCTGTTTCCCCACCACTTAATAATTTTAACCCTGATGTCGCGATGTCCGAAGTTACCCACACTGTCCGAAGTAGCCCCGTTTTACGGTACTAAATAAAAAATTAAATTTCTGACATTCAACCAATCTGAATTTTTTTAACATAAAATTTATATTTGTAATATTTGCCACAATTTAAAATAATATCGGCCGCTTTGCCTTATTTTGTAAAATTTGAATTGTTTAGAACGCAGGTTACTGTTTGTTTCCAAATACTATTACCGGTTAGGTTTGGCAGTCTGTCAACTCGCGCGCTCTTTTTTGCATAAACAGAAAATAAGGTGTACCTATGCTTACTATTTTATTTTATATTATATAAAAGCGTGAAATAAACCTAACTAACTGTATTTGGAATTTTATAAAACGATTATTTAATAATATTACTACTATTATTACAATTTAATTTCCAAAGGGCCTTATAAAAAAAACTGCTCAGTGCTGCAGAGCTCCCAAAAAAATAATAATGTGATCTAACTAAAACACTAAAATATTTTCTATTGCCAAAAAGCCAAAAATACTCGCAAAAATATAAATAAGTACCTACAATATAAAGTAGTGTTAAAACAAAAAGTAAATGTGTTTGTGTTTAAGTCCATAAAACCTTCTAAAATCATAAATTAAAAAAAAAAAGTTAAATATTTTATGACTAAATGTTTCACATTTACTTAAATATTTTTTTGTTTTATATCCTTTCCCTACTACCTACTCAATTTAGTGCTAAACTGACTCTATAATTTTTAATATTACGTTACCTTGGATTATCCGCCGACGCCCGTCAACCAGACAGCATTTCAGTGCGTGGTCAGTGGTATAATAAGCGACATACGTTTTTGTTTCTATTTTGCTTTTCTTTTTATAGATAAACAAGGACAAGACAAATACTATTATACACAATGCTTGCTGCCATAAAATTTGGTTGGTGATTTTACGAGAGAGCTGATTAATTGAGTGTTGCGGTAAGAACGTAATTTCACCGTGATTTAAGCAATCAGCTTTGAAAAGTATGGTTATTTGGCCAATGGGAATTTAGGATAGAAAAGCAACAATGCTAGTCAATTTTGACTTTTAGAGTGGTATTTGAGTATTTTTATTGTTGTTATGTTGTTGCCTTTTGTAGTTGGTAAATAGTATTGTTAATTCGCGTTTTTTATATTCTAATGTACACACATCGGCACAATTCTTAGACCCCCGTATGTTTGGCTAAATGAGATAATATATATAATAAGTTAAAAAGTTTATTACAAAGTACATTTAATTTGGTTTTTCCAATACAAATTGGCTGAATTAAATTTTAACTGAACAAGAAAAAATACAAACGAAAAATAGCGCATAATAAAATAATTTGAAATCTAGAAGAAAACCACTTTAGACTTAAGAGCGAAATCAAAAATGCATTAATATTTGGGTGTCCTCCCCTGCTGTAGAAATGTGTTACCTCGCCTGTGCATGGAAACAATAAGGGCGTTAATGGTACCCGTTGGGATGTTATTCCATTCTTCATGGGCCGCGAGTGTGAGTTCCTGGAGGGTAAAGGAGGATTTATTCTGTTTAAGATTGCTCGTCCAACGAAATCCCACATGTGCTCAATGGGATTGATGTCTTGCGAATTTGCTGGCCACGGTAACCTTTGAATATTCTGAATATCTAGTACATTTTGTACTTTTCTCGTGCGATGGAGCCTAGCATTGTCATCCATGAAAATGAAATTGGCTCCAATTTAATTTCGGAGAGGATCAATAATGGGTTTAATAATGTTTCGGGTTTGTTCATACCAACATATCTATCCTCTCTCATAGTGTCTGGAATGGGAATAAGCTGCGTATGATGACCATGCATTAAGCCTCCCCAAAATATTACTGTTCCTTCTTGGTATGGAACGACTTCTCTGGCAAAAGATAGTCTTTCTGATCGCCCTGTCCCTCTCCAAACTTTGTGTCGCCGACTATCACTAACTAAACCAAATCTTGTTTCGTCCGAAAAAAGGACATTTTGCCACTGAGCTAAAAGACAGTCTCTGTGTTCCCGTGCCCACTTTTAGACGAGCAACTATTGGTCTGAGAAGTACCTAACCTAGGTACTCTTAATGGTCTTTTTGTATTGTGGTACTGAAAATGAATCGACCAGACGTTCTTCTACAATGAGTTCGGATAGCTGAGATTGTTATGGTTCGATTCCGACGTACATACCCTGGTACATACCAATCTTCTCTTGCATTAGTTACCCTAGGACGCCCAGTCCCACGTCTCCAGTCAACGCTGTTAGTTTCCTGGTACAAACACACTATTCCGATAACTGAAGCGCGGAGAATCCCTAGTCTATCCGCGATTCGATGATTCGGTAAACCCTCATCATGGCCACTATTCTTGCTCTAATGAACACTAAAATTCTGTTGGCAGGCCTAATTGCAAATAAAAACTCAACAATCACTTCAACACGCTAAATCGATATGAATCACTTTTAAAATATTGGCGTCTAAAATTGTGGAAAATTGTTTTTGTGAACATTTTTTGTGCGTAGCAACGGTGAAATAATAGTATATTAACGTACACGTTTTATAAAGCATCATTTTATAGCACGCGTCCATGTTAAAAAACGAGCCGCTTGCGGCGAGTTTTATAACGGGACAAGTGCTTAAAACTGCTTTATATAACACGTACGTTATACTATTTTTTCTAATTTGTAGTTTTTTCAATGAAAAACACATATTTAAAAAGAAAATAAATCCTTCAAATTTTGTATATTTTTATGTCTAAATTTTATGTTGGTAATACTATTTTTTATCATAGTAGCCTCTGGACAACAAAAATGATTTTGCGAACTGTCATTTTTTGATTTATTGACCCATTTTCACCACGAGATTCTAAAGTTATTTTAGCGATATGAGATTTAAAATTGGACGGAATACGTTGTGTGATCCTTGTACATTCGGTACATATACAGAGCGTTCGGAAATTCGGGCGATTTTGCTACTTTTTTTCGAATTTCAAAAGACGTGATTTTACGTCACGGCATTGCAATTTAGTATAGGGAAGATGGAAAATTCAAATAAAGTTGAAGTTAAAATCGACATTGGAAGGTTAGTAGATTGAATTTTGGATAGGATTTGGCTGAAAATGATAGCTTGAAGCATCTACAAAAGATTGATTTATAGATTTATGCAACCAACATACATGACTGTTATCCACACAGAATAAAAAAGTAGGTTATCAAGCTATTTTTCCTCTGCGAAAAATGGGTTTTTTCGTAAATCACAAAGGCCGCGCAAGTCAATGTAATAAAACATTTAAATGTCACCAACATCAAAGAAAGAAAAAACGCGTATCGAAATAGCTTCATTACGATACGAAAATGCGTATCGTAATAGATTTGTTATGATACAAAATTAGAAAAATAAAGATTAAATGTACAAAAAAGCAGCCATGATAAATATTTCGTTTTAAACTTTACTAGGGAGTCCAAAAATGTTGGCGATGTGTGTATTATGTATAAGTTTACAATGTAAACTTGTATTCCCCTTTTCCACCCCTTAGGGGCAAAATTTTCCAAAACATCAAAATACGCAGTTGCCTCGGCAGTTGCTTACTTTACCAGAGTAAGCATAGTACGAATTTTTAGCAATTAGCTTAAAATTATAGTAAATTATGTTAATATTATCCACCCTCCTCAAATAGACTACACCGCTTTTTCAACCATTAGGTGGATTTTGGTAAAATGAGGAAACAAATCTATTATTATCCTATTAAAGAAACGTATTTGTCAATTTTTGAACCTCTACAAGTTGTAGTTTCTAAGATACAGAAATTTTTCCAATAAAAATTTTAACCCCCGAAGGGTTTGATTTTCTTACATTTCTTACGTTTTTTAAAGCATCACTACTTAAATTCGTTATCACTAAAAGTTTTATTCTTTGTACAAACGTCACATTAGGCAAATATTCCAAAATGCTTTATACCTATATTTTAACCTTACCTACCTTTTTAAAAATCCGACTAAATGTAGATTCAAAACTCTCGTGTCTGCAAAAAGTCCCTTTAAATATAATAAAGTAGCTTTAAAATTAAGTTATTTAGGACACTTTTAAAAAGCTGCCAAAAGTATCAAGAAGGTATGGTTTGTATGGGCGTAATTCAATATTCCGTAAACTTTTCGGTTCTGAACATTTCGTTGAAACTTAGGAATATCAATAAGCAATTTGCAGCAACCCTAGATAGAAGTTTGTAGCGCCTACCAAATTATTAACATCCTTTTAAAATATTGCAAATCAGTTTCTTTTCGTAGCATAGGAAGGTTTGTTCGTAGCTTGCCGAACATTTTAGAGATATTATACATTTTTGCAAGTTTAAGCAACATTTTTATTAGGAAAACGAATCTAATATGGGTAGAAAGGTATATTTTACTTTTTTACATTACCAGGTTTTTCATCAATGAATGAAATGGTCTATTCTGATATGAATAATCTGTTTATGTAATAACTACAAGTAAAGTTCGCTAGTGAGGCTGCTGTCAATTGTACTTCGACTAATTACCGTTGATTACCGGCAGTCAAATATCTATAGCGATGCCTAACCATTTATCAAAAAAAAAAATGCTATGGCCAATTATACAGTGTGACCAGTAAAGTCCGCATCATATGGGATTTTTTTTTATTAATAGCTTTTATATTAAGGTGTACTTATTACTTTTAGATACAAACTATAGGTTTTCAAAAATACTTATTTTATTTAAGTTACCTTATACAGGGTCAAAAACAAATAAACTTTGCATCACATCCGACTAAAATTTAATTTAATTTAAAAAGTTATTTTAAATGCAGTTTCTAGCCCACATGCAAAATTTTAGCTGCATAGGAAAATTTTTATTTTTTACCCATATTTTGTAAATTGCACCATATGAATCCATGATATGAATAATCTGTTTATGTAATAACTACAAGTAAAGTTCGCTAGTGAGGCTGCTGTCAATTGTACTTCGACTAATTACCGTTGATTACCGGCAGTCAAATATCTATAGCGATGCCTAACCATTTATCAAAAAAAAAATGCTATGGCCAATTATACAGTGTGACCAGTAAAGTCCGCATCATATGGGATTTTTTTTTATTAATAGCTTTAATAATAAGGTGTACTTATTACTTTTAGATACAAACTATAGGTTTTCAAAAATACTTATTTTATTTAAGTTACCTTATACAGGGTCAAAAACAAATAAACTTTGCATCACATGCGACTAAAATTTAATTTAATTTAAAAAGTTATTTTAAATGCAGTTTCTAGCCCACATGCAAAATTTTAGCTGCATAGGAAAATTTTTATTTTTTACCCATATTTTGTAAATTGCACCACTTTTGCTAAATAAGACTCAACGCAATCTATATAAAACTTGACAATGCTTTATTTCAGATATACTTTCTTTAAAGTAGCGCCATACTAAATGTGTGTTTTTCTACAAAATCAAAATTGGGCTATTAAAATTTAGTCGCATGTGATGCAAAGTTTATTTGTTTTTGACCCTGTATAAGGTAACTTAAATTTGTTTGTATTTGTATTTGTATTTGTATTTGTATTTGTATTTGCATTTGTATTTGTACATGTATTTGTATTTGTATTTGTATTTGTATTTGTATTTGTATTTGTATTTGTATTTGTATTTGTATTTGTATTTGTATTTGTATTTGTATTTGTATTTGTATTTGTATTTGTATTTGTATTTGTATTTGTATTTGTATTTGTATTTGTATTTGTATTTGTATTTGTATTTGTATTTGTATTTGTATTTGTATTTGTATTTGTATTTGTATTTGTATTTGTATTTGTATTTGTATTTGTATTTGTATTTGTATTTGTATTTGTATTTGTATTGTATTTGTATTTGTATTTGTATTTGTATTTGTATTTGTATTTGTATTTGTATTTGTATTTGTATTTGTATTTGTATTTGTATTTGTATTTGTATTTGTATTTGTATTTGTATTTGTATTTGTATTTGTATTTGTATTTGTATTTGTATTTGTATTTGTATTTGTATTTGTATTTGTATTTGTATTTGTATTTGTATTTGTATTTGTATTTGTATTTGTATTTGTATTTGTATTTGTATTTGTATTTGTATTTGTATTTGTATTTGTATTTGTATTTGTATTTGTATTTGTATTTGTATTTGTATTTGTATTTGTATTTGTATTTGTATTTGTATTTGTATTTGTATTTGTATTTGTATTTGTATTTGTATTTGTATTTGTATTTGTATTTGTATTTGTATTTGTATTTGTATTTGTATTTGTATTTGTATTTGTATTTGTATTTGTATTTGTATTTGTATTTGTATTTGTATTTGTATTTGTATTTGTATTTGTATTTGTATTTGTATTTGTATTTGTATTTGTATTTGTATTTGTATTTGTATTTGTATTTGTATTTGTATTTGTATTTGTATTTGTATTTGTATTTGTATTTGTATTTGTATTTGTATTTGTATTTATATTTGTATTTGTATTTGTATTTGTATTTGTATCTGTATCTGTATCTGTATGTGTATTTGTATTTGTATTTGTATTTGTATTTGTATTTGTATTTGTATTTGTATTTGTATTTGTATTTGTATTTGTATTTGTGTTTGTGTTTGTGTTTGTGTTTGTGTTTGTGTTTGTGTTTGTGTTTGTGTTTGTATTTGTGTTTGTGTTTGTGTTTGTGTTTGTGTTTGTGTTTGTGTTTGTGTTTGTGTTTGTGTTTGTGTTTGTGTTTGTGTTTGTGTTTGTGTTTGTGTTTGTGTTTGTGTTTGTGTTTGTGTTTGTGTTTGTGTTTGTGTTTGTGTTTGTGTTTGTGTTTGTGTTTGTGTTTGTGTCTGTGTCTGTATCTGTATCTGTATCTGTATCTGTATCTGTATCTGTATCTGTATCTGTATCTGTATCTGTATCTGTATCTGTATCTGTATCTGTATCTGTATCTGTATCTGTATCTGTATCTGTATCTGTATCTGTATCTGTATCTGTATCTGTATCTGTATCTGTATCTGTATCTGTATCTGTATCTGTATCTGTATCTGTATCTGTATCTGTATCTGTATCTGTATCTGTATCTGTATCTGTATCTGTATCTGTATCTGTATCTGTATCTGTATCTGTATCTGTATCTGTATCTGTATCTGTATCTGTATCTGTATCTGTATCTGTATCTGTATCTGTATCTGTATCTGTATCTGTATCTGTATCTGTATCTGTATCTGTATCTGTATCTGTATCTGTATCTGTATCTGTATCTGTATCTGTATCTGTATCTGTATCTGTATCTGTATCTGTATCTGTATCTGTATCTGTATCTGTATCTGTATCTGTATCTGTATCTGTATCTGTATCTGTATCTGTATCTGTATCTGTATCTGTATCTGTATCTGTATCTGTATCTGTATCTGTATCTGTATCTGTATCTGTATCTGTATCTGTATCTGTATCTGTATCTGTATCTGTATCTGTATCTGTATCTGTATCTGTATCTGTATCTGTATCTGTATCTGTATCTGTCTCTGTATCTGTATCTGTATCTGTATCTGTATCTGTATCTGTATCTGTATCTGTATCTGTATCTGTATCTGTATCTGTATCTGTATCTGTATCTGTATCTGTATCTGTATCTGTATCTGTATCTGTATCTGTATCTGTATCTGTATCTGTATCTGTATCTGTATCTGTATCTGTATCTGTATCTGTATCTGTATCTGTATCTGTCTGTATCTGTATCTGTATGTGTATGTGTATGTGTATGTGTATTTGTATTTGTATTTGTATTTGTATTTGTATTTATTTAATAATTAAAAGAAACATTGTTTACATTAAGTATAGTACAGTTCATTAATCATGGCTATGGTGTTAGTAAACCCCTAGATGTTAAAAACACCTGTTTGGGATACAAAGGGTTGATATACAAAATTTCGTACATATAAGTATCAATAATATCAATATTTAATTTAACAGTGGTTATTATTAAACAATACCTCCTAAAGTACCCTAAAAAAATCACTATTGTGTTCTATTATGTAACACTTTGCCAATCTAGAAAAAACTTTGATGATAGCTGATTTAATGTGGTTTGGCAATTGATTGATTAGTTTTGGTCCTAAGTATTTAATAGATTTTTTGGAAAATTCACTATAACATCTTGGAATAATTAATTGTTTATTAGTATTTATTCTAGTAGCATATACATGATGTAAAGCACTATGAGTTTTATCGCGTTTATGTATGTAGCAACATATTTTATAAAAATATAGTGTTCTTAAATTTAATATATTCTTATTATATAATAATTGAGTTGGATATAAGAATTCCTTTTTTAAAAATGATCTTTAATATTCTATTTTGTATTACTTAAAGAGGCCTTAAAGAGTTATTATACATATTACCCCAAACCAGTATTCCATATTGCAGGATTGATTCTATCAGACTCTGATATAAAGTTATTAAGATACTTGTACTAAGCATTTTTTGTCTTATTGTATAAAACTTGAATATTAAATATTTTAATTTTTGAGTTAGGTATATACTATGTAAGTCCCATCTTAGATACTGGTCAATCACAACACCAAGATACTTAGTATTAGTGACCCTATAAATTTCATCAGTTTAATTATTGATCTTAATGAAAGAAAAGGGTGGGCGGTTTACTTTTGTTTTACTGAAAGCAATATAGTTGGTTTTTTAATATTCAATGAGAGTTTGTACTCATCAAGCCATTCCTTCATAAGCTCAAGGCCATCCTGTGCGTTTTTTTAGTCTCCTGCCATGTAGTGCCCTCAAAAAGCATAACACTGTCTTCCGCGTATGAGAAAATCGTTCCGTTTATTTCCAGGTCCGTAATTGATTTAATATATAGGTTAAAAAGAATTGGTCCTAGTACAGTTCCCTGAGGGACTCCAATCTTGATAGAGCAAGGGTCACTCAGGGTGTTTCAAATTCTTACTTGTTGTCTATCTAAATAGTTTTCAAAGAGCTCCAACACAGTGCCTCTCATTCCATTTCGTCTAAGAGCTTCAAGGAGCTTTTTATTTTATTTTAAATAAAATAGGTATTTTTGAAAACGTAGTTTGTGTCTGAAACCTTAATATTAAGACAAAAAGAACACAGTGTCATTAGTAAAGTGTTCATTATGTGACAAAAACAAATCTTAGTGGTGGGTAAAAATCAAAATTATCTTATGCAGCTGAAATTTTGCATGTGGGCTAGAAACTAGGGCTGGGCGATATTGAAATTCCAATATCGAATATCAATATTTAAAAAAATCTCGATAATATCGATAATATCGATATATCGATATTTTATTTTTTAAATATCGTTATTCGATATAACGATATATCGATATTTTATTATTATTTTTTAAATATCGTTATTCGATATATCGATAAAACATAAAAATATTATATTATAAATACAGTGTCACCAGTAAAGTCCGCATCATATGGGATTTTTTTTATTAACAGCTTTATTCAAAATTTGACTTTGGCATCAAGTTCTGCTGCGATCGAGTTAACAATTAAGCAAAAAATCGTAGGCAATGCGAATCACGCATTATCTGTCAAATTTTAATTTTTTCCAAAAGATAATTCAAATGTGGGCTTATTTCTGAAAAAATCGAAAAAAGTTTTTCTAAATGCAGTTTCTAGCCCACATGCAAAATTTCAACTGCATAAGATACTTTTGATTTTTTACCTATATTTTGTAAATTGTACCACCTTTGCAAAAAAAGACTCAACGCAACCTACATAAAGCTTCTTAGTTTTGACAATGCTTTATTGCAGATACAATTTTAATTAAAGTAGCGCAATATTAAATGTGTGTTTTTCTACAAAAACGTTATTATGGCATAGCTTAATAATAAATTATAATATAGGGGTTTTAAATTAAATCGTTGAAAATAGAAACTTTACGTTTTTAAACTAAAATTTATTTTCCACTTAAAAAACACTTTACTGAAGACGCTGTGTTCTTTTTTGTCTTATTAATAAGGTGTTTTACTTTTAGACAAAAACTATGTTTTCAAAAACACTTATTTTATGAAGTTACCTTAAACAGGTCAAAAACAAATAATAAACTTTGCATCACATGTGACCAAATTTTAATAGCCCAATTTTGATTTTGTAAATAAAGCTATAAATAAAAAAAAATCCCATATGATGTCCTTAGACGCAAGACCCTCTTTGATGTAAATAATTTTTGCTCGCACTGTGTGTAAATGTTTTTGTTTTTAATTGCAGGCCTCGCCAATTTTCTTTAAGAAATATTTCATATGATGTGCTCTTTATTATCCTGTACAATTCTTATTAAACCTTTTTTCAATCTAAAACCACCTTATCGCACTCTTGGGACACTCTGTATAACTACACTCAGTTTAACAATATACCACCAAAATATTTAAAACATACTCAAAATAATGGAAAAATACGACAATGTCAATATTGAAAGAACCCGTAATAGACAAGACGGATTGATGAAGAACTCAATATTACCCTTAAAAATAAGCGTACTTCTGCCTATTCGCACATTTAAAAAATATAAACCTGGAGATTTTACAGACGTAAATAGATTATGTCAAAAGTACCGCTACAAGAAATAAAATTAAAATGTACCTCTGTCGTTTACCAGTTCACATCTGGGGCTATTAGTTAAAATAGATACCAAAGCACAGTGGACAAAGACAATGGTCACACTGGCTGGCCTCAAAGAGCTTTTATCGGTTTGAAAACGCTGTTAAACTACAATAATGTTTGCCTAATCCTGTAAACTTTGCTCGAGATATATCGAATATCGAGGGTTTGTTAGAGGTCGCATATTTAACCAGTATACATTGTTGAGGTATTAGCATTACCGAGTTAAACTGTTTTCACAGGATAACAAAATATGCACGATAGTTATTGATTCAATACATTCGGTTAGAGGTTTTACCTGGATTTATCCTAATGAATATCGGTTGAATATAAATAAATAATTTCGTGCTACAGTATCTGTTGATTACCTACTGGCGACAATAAAAATAATAATCTTAAACTAGGCCTAAGAAAACTTTAATGTTAAAAACTTATCATTGTCTCTAGTGGTATGTTTACCAACGTGCTAGCGGATAGACAGGAAGGGGGGGCTACCCTTAAGCCCCCCCTTATGGCCTAATAATATTAAATTAAAATTGGAAGCAAATAATTGTGGCATATAAGTGTGTAACTATTTTTATATTGGAATACACAGGGATCCAAGCACAATATTTACCCTGGGGCGGGTAGACCACGACGGCCGTTTCGTCTTTGTTAGGTCTCGACGAGCAGCCATAATAGGCCATTGATATTGGGAAAAATAGGAGAAAAAAATTATATAGTGTTGTCACTTTGGAATAAAACCTGTCAAGGGATGTACTTTAAAAATAAAAAAAGTTCCGAAGCCCTAAGAGCGAGCTTCATCCCTTAAACACACTCCTAACGCGCAATTTGTCAGTTTTTCCGTTTTTCTCGAATACCGTTCATCCCACAAAAAAAATTTACTCACCAAACATGTTCCCCGTAAAATTCTGCATAAAAAAGGTTTTATAACGTAAATTGTTTAGACCAGAGGTTTTCGAGAAATCAGTCATTAAATTTAGGGGTTGTTTAACATGGACCAACGAACACGGTATAATCACGTATTTTACTTTTGATTTCAAAACTATGTGATTTCATAAACGTTAAATTACAGTGGAGAAGGGATTTCTAAAAAAGTTTTACGACTAATACAAGAGCGCTCGTTTCCACACCACCATGGTGGCTTAACCCACGGAAGGGGCTTTTCAGAAAACGTCCTTAATAAATGGGTTCTTGGACTACCAGCTACACACCATGTATGCGAAGCTGTTGAAATGTATTGTGACATTACATTAAGCACCACGGATCAGCATGTAGAAATAAGAGATGCGAGGATAAAAACAGACGAACAAGATAGTGGAAAATTTCAACAGTGGCTTAGAGAACACAGCCCATTTATTGATACGAATAATCTTGTTTCGCTATCTACTGGGTATGTTGCTGGAGAGGAAACCAACTGTTATGAAGCAAAGCGTGTGGGGGAAGAGATTTTGCGAAAGTCTATCTCCGAATGCAACCGAACAAACCCGAACAAACCCGAACAAACCCGAACAAACCCGAACAAACCCGAACAAACCCAAGCAATCCCGACAACGGTGGTAACATGTATTAAAAGCCTTTTACAAAATCAAAGCGGCCATCAATACACCGTAGCGCCATCCCAGGGGAATTAACTCTAATATAAAAGGTCAGTCAGTCACACTGGTAATATCGAGAGGTTGACAACTAAATAAACAATGAAGTGCATCACAATCCAGCGTTTTCACCGATAAAATCTGCCGGTTTAAAGATTAGAAACAGATCAACGCCGGCACCCACTAGAATGCGCGCAATCCATAAAAATGTTTAGAAGATAAATATAGTGTCCGCGATTAGTGTGTAACTGTTTTTTTATATTGGCCGCTTTGCTTATGTAAACGGCTTTTAATGCATCTTACCGCTGTTGTCGAGATTGCTTGAGTTATGGCTGCCCGTATAGTCCTAATCAGGACGAAACGGGCGTCGTAGTCTACCCGCCCCAGGGTATCCATTGTGCTTGGATCCCTGTGTATTCCAATATAAAAACAGTTACACACTTGTCCGATATGCCACAATTATTCGCTTTCGCAGTAACGTAACAAGCAGAATGTAGTTTAGTGTATAGTTGACTAATAAAACGTAATATTTCTTGAACTGTTGAAGTCATTGCTCTTTATTATAAGTCACGAGTACAAGTCAAAAACACAAACAAACGAACTACAGACAGGATTAACGGCATACGCATGCATGATCTAAGGATCTAAAATTGTTTATGTAAATGTTGCAAATTCAATCCGCATATTTGGTAGTTAGTTTTTCTTTCTCAAACACAAAATTTTGCTTGCAATAATAATAATATTTCACGGAGCACTTGGACTGTGTTTCTATAAATGCCAATGGAACCGCTTTCGACCGAGCACGAAACAACCCGACATCAGGCGAAGTCGACGGCCGGCGAGCCGCCAAATCCACCAGGTCAACTTAAAATACGGTCTATTGGGGGGTTTTCGCATAAAACATTTTGAAACTTTTGCATTTTTTGAAGAATAATTATTTTTATTTGTTTTGAAAAATAAATAAATTAGGTGACCGTAAGGACAAGCCGCGCCTGCCGTAATGAAATAATTAAGAGGATATTAAAAGTTAATAAAAATTATTGACAAAATAAATATTATAACATAATAAACCATTGGCTAAGTTTAGTGCTGACAAAGTCGTGACTGCTTTCGAGAAGGGACATGCAGGGACGTAGCTAGGAATTTTGGCGCCCCGGGCGAATAGTAGTTCTGCGCCCTACCAGACAATCTTAAAACTAAAATTTTAAATCTATAAATTTTAGTTTAAAAAAAATATATTTACAGCAGTGGCGACTCGTGATTTGTAAACTTGGGGGTGTACTAAAAGCCTGCTGCAGGTGAAATGCGCCGCAGGCAAAAAATTTTCAAGACCACGCCCAAATTTGGTCAATAATTTTTAGTAAATATTTTTAAAATTTATGATTACCTATTTATTTTATTGAAAATTAAATAAGATAAAAAAAATAAAAAAGGCCAATTTATTTTTCATTAGTGGGTACATTGTTTAAAAGTAAAGTTACTTCTTCTGTTTTTATTTGCAGCAAACTTATCTATAACAGCTTCATTAAAGTTTGGAATAACTGTAATGTATTGTTTCTCAAATATTCCACATTCATAGTCGTTTTGGCATTAAAACTGTTCATTTTTATTAAAATAAGTCTTTACTACCCCAAAATAATTACAAAAATATAAAGGTAAACTCCAAATAATAAATTCATAAAGCAATGAACTCAACGGCGCACATTTAATTTGTGCGAGTTTTCCTATTAGAATCACGCTTTCCCCCCACCACACCTGCTAGTATAAGATGAATAGAGAAACAGCAGAAACCCCGCCTACCTAACGCATGTGTGCGACTTATGAATTCCTACGCGCCATACGGTTGTTCTTGACAACCGGCTTGGCGAGAGCTATTACACCACGTTTCGTTCGATTGTTTGACGGTACGTTAAAATAGGGGGGTTCTAACTTATATTACGGTAAGAATATAAAGAAGATAAATTTAATTGAACATTATTTTTTCTTTATGGGGTAATTATTTATGGAGTATGGGGGTACACGTGCTCCTGTGCTCCTATGGAGAAACCGCCACTGATTAACAGACTTGAACTTAACATTCGTGAAAAGAAAAATTGCTTGTTCGGACTTGTGTGACTTATGTCGTGGCAACTCACAACTCACGTAGCATAGTGACGCAATCGAATCGCGGCGCCTTTTCTTCAAATATCGGCGTCGCCAAATGTCAAAAGCAATCCAGCAGTAATTGCATAAGTAAATTTTTAAATTCCCGTATTTCTAATGACCATTTTGGCGCCCAGTTAATATGGCGCCCCGGGTGGTCGCCCTATTCACCCCCCCCCCCCCTTGCTACGTCACTTGATAATTAATTAATAATGAATTAAGTTTAGTGCTGTTTAGGCGTAGTCCAAAAATATTTTCGCCCGTAAATAATTTTTGGCCTTACCTTACTAAAATGTCACGAATCGCCAATGGTTATTTTAATGTTCTGGTGCCCCTCGCATAGTTATTTCTGAATAATTCTTTTGTCAACGAAACATTATTTTTAAATATCTATTTTAATTAAAATTTTTCCCATTCCTACAAAACTACTAAAAAATTTATGGTCCATATGGAGTCTCAAAACACTCGTCGTATTTTATATTTATTGACACATAATTTGGTTGTAAAAGAAAAATAAACTGAGAGATAAAACGAAAAATAATATACCAAAAGAAAAGGACAATAATTTGATTTTGTATTGACATTATGGAGACTGGGAAATGTATTTTGTGTTTTGAAATAAGCCAGGGAATAATAATGTGAATAAACATGGCATAAAGATATTATATAGAGATGAGGTCTTGGATCTTTTATCTGGATATTTATCTATTTAGTAGTGTAGTCGTAGTCTATCAGTTCCTTATATTGAATTGGAAAAAATTGCCAAAATACCGAGTGTCTGCGGAAAGTGGTTCGACCCTATAACTTGTTTCTTTTTTAAGATAATGGAATAAAACTTAGACGATTTATATACGACACAAAACTGTATTTTTTGATAGGTGACTCAACATTATGGAACTTCCGGGGGTTCCCAATATGGTGTTTTAATTAGACGTGCACCACAAAGCTCACACCTCGCCTCGCAAAGAATGTACTACTTTTTTCCTGGTATAATAAATACCTATTTTGCCTTTTATAAAATAATTACTAAAAGAAATAAATTATGTTTTTTTTAGTTTTATTATGTTTTCACATACTTAATTTGGTAGGTACGGGTATATTAATATTTTATTTTATAAGTAATAAAATTAGTATTAACTCTATATCTTTACAAAATATTAAGACTTCCTTACAAAATTTAACATATAGCGAAGGTAAAAGAACTTAGTCCAGTTCTGTTTGTGTAACCAACCGCTTAACGTAAAATATACCAGATTTAAACAGAGTGTCATTAATGACAGGTGATGCGGCGAGTTCTTAGATTAATTTGACTTTAGCAGCTTAGATAATAAATCCGTCCGACGTATTTACAAGTAGCCACTATGTCAAGGTGGCGTATACCGGGTGTCTCTTAAAAAACGTTCACTCCTATAACTTTTTATATTTATAGATATTAAAATGAAATTTTTAAATTATGCATTAAGAGATAAGTCTGCATTTATTGGCATAATTTTCAATTTGTTAGCACTTGTGGTTTGACTGGAAGTGACCTTGACTTTGATATTTTAAATGGGACATCTTGTATATTTTTACTTATTTTGGTTCAGCATAACATTATGAGTGAAATGACACCTCACTTGTCATTTTTTGATGTATTATAACATTTTTATGTTTCTTTTTATTTTCAATCTAGAGTGCTACAAATAGTGATGCCGCCGAGGCGAGAGTGAAATTTTTTTCTCGAGAGAAGTCACGAGACGAGACGAGAGAAGACCGTTTCTCGTCGAGAAATTTCTCGTTTTTTCTCGTTTGTTAGAACACTGAATTTTAGGTATCTCCTAATATATAGACAGAAAAATAATGTGTTTAACGTTCTCACTAAGGTATTGTGAAGGCATTTACCTACTGCAGTAGAAAAAACGCAATGGCAATGCTTGTTGGTTTTCATACCAAAGGTTGTCAGATATATATTTTTTAGAAACATAGAAGATACAACAAAAGTATATGAGACTAAACAAAAATATATGAGATTTTTATAGGTATTGTAAAACTTTCTGTTGTAGGGGCGGTGATCTTAAACCAATTACAGTTTACATTGTATAACTAATATGTAAAAGAAGGACACAATAATTAATTATCTAATGTTACCGCGATTAAGTCCGAATATTTCATAAACTATGAGAGATTGATATGTCAAATAGAGCATTTTCGGAAATACTTCTTTAAGTTCTTTCCCTTGCACGTTTTATTAATGTAATAAAAAAATTAAGGTTTTTCCCCGGATGACATTCTGGGCCTGGGCTGATCCCTTTATTTAGTCGAATATTTTCCAAACTATTGCAGTTAGTTATGCCCCAAATTATGCCAAAAAATAAATAATAAAAGAAGGGTAGTTCCATTATGAATCAATTATTATAAATCGTTCTCTATTCTGTATCTTTTATCACCCCGTATATTTTGGACTGAAAATACCTCGGTGCCAAGCCTATTACATTACGTGAATTATGTCTTATGGCCGCTTGCAATATGTTGATGATCTAAGAAAAATAGTTTCTAAGTCACATGACTAACAAATCGACTTATATTAAACCCTTCTGCGAGACGACCAGATACTTTTAAATGTTTACCCCCTTTAAGATTCGTATAAAAAAATATTTGTTATGATTCCCTACTCACGAGAAAAAACGAGACGAGACGAGACAATGGCACTCTCGAGCGAGAAAAACGCGTTTCTCGTCGAGACGCGATAGAAAAAAATTCTCGCGTCACGAGACGAGACGAGAATGGGCCAATTCTCGTCTCGTCTCGTCTCGCGGCATCACTAGCTACAAATTAATTAAATCTGTTATAGTGAAGTACCTAGTAAGTACCTATATGAAAATTAAAATTATGTCATAATAAATGACTTTCTAAGTTTCACAAGCGTTTAAAAAATTAAATTTTGTTTTCTTGACGTTTACTCCATTTTTCCAAATGGAACGATGGTGGTTCACTGGGATATTTAAAACGAGCATTTTTTTTCCAACAATTTGATACCATACACTCCTATGCTATTAAAATTGACACTGCAAAAATTTGCCTTAAATCCCAATCGCAAATTTAAAAGCGTTATGCATTATTGCCGTCCTCTCTTTTCTAGAGAAATATAAAGGCGGCTTTGAAAAACAATGGAATGGTTTTAAAAAGCAATATGGCTTTAATTTAAAGTTGTAATGCCATTAGTTTATAAAACATACAATACATAGTCACAATGCATTTTTCTGGTCACTCCAAAAATTAGGAGCATATCAATTTGTTCATTTCTAGTAAAACTAACAATTTTATCTGATTTACAATGCAAAACACTTTTTTCACGTATTCGTAACGTGAAGTTAAAATTTGAAGTGAATGGCGCGTTAAAACTACCACAACTCCGTTTTAAAAAGTGATTGGTTTGTAAAATCCAAGCGTTTATGTTTCTATACTTCAAATGCCTTCTTTCTTGACGACAACAGCACGCGAAAAACGTTATAATAGAGCAAGAAATTATTTTATCGAGCTTCGCCTATTGATAACATCCTGTACAGGGTGTCCCAATTTCGATGCTCACCCTTGAGATCTTGGAAACTATACAAGATACAACAAAGGTTAAATTGGGGAAAAATTGGATAATTTGGAGCTTAAGTTAATGCTGGTAAGTAATCAAGAAAATTCCAACTACTTTCGGAGATATCGGAAGAAAACCGAAAACTTCATTTTCCGTTTTTGTTTTTTGTGACGTTATTTATAAACATTTTGAAAAGCAGAAAGCACTTTCTACATGCACTTTCTTAGGTCGCATTTAAAGATAGTTTCTAATTTAAAAAAACGACGTTTCGAGACATAATTCACGTAATGTAATAGGCTTGGCACCGAGGTATTTTCAGTCCAAAATATACGGGGTGATAAAAGATACAGAATAGAGAACGATTTATAATAATTGATTCATAATGGAACTACCCTTCTTTTATTATTTATTTTTTGGCATAATTTGGGGCATAACTAACTGCAATAGTTTGGAAAATATTCGACTAAATAAAGGGATCAGCCCAGGCCCAGAATGTCATCCGGGGAAAAACCTTAATTTTTTTATTACATTAATAAAACGTGCAAGGGAAAGAACTTAAAGAAGTATTTCCGAAAATGCTCTATTTGACATATCAATCTCTCATAGTTTATGAAATATTCGGACTTAATCGCGGTAACATTAGATAATTAATTATTGTGTCCTTCTTTTACATATTAGTTATACAATGTAAACTGTAATTGGTTTAAGATCACCGCCCCTACAACAGAAAGTTTTACAATACCTATAAAAATCTCATATATTTTTGTTTAGTCTCATATACTTTTGTTGTATCTTCTATGTTTCTAAAAAATATATATCTGACAACCTTTGGTATGAAAACCAACAAGCATTGCCATTGCGTTTTTTCTACTGCAGTAGGTAAATGCCTTCACAATACCTTAGTGAGAACGTTAAACACATTATTTTTCTGTCTATATATTAGGAGATACCTAAAATTCAGTGTTCTAACAAACGAGAAAAAACGAGAAATTTCTCGACGAGAAACGGTCTTCTCTCGTCTCGTCTCGTGACTTCTCTCGAGAAAAAAATTTCACTCTCGCCTCGGCGGCATCACTATTTGTAGCACTCTAGATTGAAAATAAAAAGAAACATAAAAATGTTATAATACATCAAAAAATGACAAGTGAGGTGTCATTTCACTCATAATGTTATGCTGAACCAAAATAAGTAAAAATATACAAGATGTCCCATTTAAAATATCAAAGTCAAGGTCACTTCCAGTCAAACCACAAGTGCTAACAAATTGAAAATTATGCCAATAAATGCAGACTTATCTCTTAATGCATAATTTAAAAATTTCATTTTAATATCTATAAATATAAAAAGTTATAGGAGTGAACGTTTTTTAAGAGACACCCGGTATACGCCACCTTGACATAGTGGCTACTTGTAAATACGTCGGACGGATTTATTATCTAAGCTGCTAAAGTCAAATTAATCTAAGAACTCGCCGCATCACCTGTCATTAATGACACTCTGTTTAAATCTGGTATATTTTACGTTAAGCGGTTGGTTACACAAACAGAACTGGACTAAGTTCTTTTACCTTCGCTATATGTTAAATTTTGTAAGGAAGTCTTAATATTTTGTAAAGATATAGAGTTAATACTAATTTTATTACTTATAAAATAAAATATTAATATACCCGTACCTACCAAATTAAGTATGTGAAAACATAATAAAACTAAAAAAAACATAATTTATTTCTTTTAGTAATTATTTTATAAAAGGCAAAATAGGTATTTATTATACCAGGAAAAAAGTAGTACATTCTTTGCGAGGCGAGGTGTGAGCTTTGTGGTGCACGTCTAATTAAAACACCATATTGGGAACCCCCGGAAGTTCCATAATGTTGAGTCACCTATCAAAAAATACAGTTTTGTGTCGTATATAAATCGTCTAAGTTTTATTCCATTATCTTAAAAAAGAAACAAGTTATAGGGTCGAACCACTTTCCGCAGACACTCGGTATTTTGGCAATTTTTTCCAATTCAATATAAGGAACTGATAGACTACGACTACACTACTAAATAGATAAATATCCAGATAAAAGATCCAAGACCTCATCTCTATATAATATCTTTATGCCATGTTTATTCACATTATTATTCCCTGGCTTATTTCAAAACACAAAATACATTTCCCAGTCTCCATAATGTCAATACAAAATCAAATTATTGTCCTTTTCTTTTGGTATATTATTTTTCGTTTTATCTCTCAGTTTATTTTTCTTTTACAACCAAATTATGTGTCAATAAATATAAAATACGACGAGTGTTTTGAGACTCCATATGGACCATAAATTTTTTAGTAGTTTTGTAGGAATGGGAAAAATTTTAATTAAAATAGATATTTAAAAATAATGTTTCGTTGACAAAAGAATTATTCAGAAATAACTATGCGAGGGGCACCAGAACATTAAAATAACCATTGGCGATTCGTGACATTTTAGTAAGGTAAGGCCAAAAATTATTTACGGGCGAAAATATTTTTGGACTACGCCTAAACAGCACTAAACTTAATTCATTATTAATTAATTATCAAGTGACGTAGCAAGGGGGGGGGGGGGTGAATAGGGCGACCACCCGGGGCGCCATATTAACTGGGCGCCAAAATGGTCATTAGAAATACGGGAATTTAAAAATTTACTTATGCAATTACTGCTGGATTGCTTTTGACATTTGGCGACGCCGATATTTGAAGAAAAGGCGCCGCGATTCGATTGCGTCACTATGCTACGTGAGTTGTGAGTTGCCACGACATAAGTCACACAAGTCCGAACAAGCAATTTTTCTTTTCACGAATGTTAAGTTCAAGTCTGTTAATCAGTGGCGGTTTCTCCATAGGAGCACAGGAGCACGTGTACCCCCATACTCCATAAATAATTACCCCATAAAGAAAAAATAATGTTCAATTAAATTTATCTTCTTTATATTCTTACCGTAATATAAGTTAGAACCCCCCTATTTTAACGTACCGTCAAACAATCGAACGAAACGTGGTGTAATAGCTCTCGCCAAGCCGGTTGTCAAGAACAACCGTATGGCGCGTAGGAATTCATAAGTCGCACACATGCGTTAGGTAGGCGGGGTTTCTGCTGTTTCTCTATTCATCTTATACTAGCAGGTGTGGTGGGGGGAAAGCGTGATTCTAATAGGAAAACTCGCACAAATTAAATGTGCGCCGTTGAGTTCATTGCTTTATGAATTTATTATTTGGAGTTTACCTTTATATTTTTGTAATTATTTTGGGGTAGTAAAGACTTATTTTAATAAAAATGAACAGTTTTAATGCCAAAACGACTATGAATGTGGAATATTTGAGAAACAATACATTACAGTTATTCCAAACTTTAATGAAGCTGTTATAGATAAGTTTGCTGCAAATAAAAACAGAAGAAGTAACTTTACTTTTAAACAATGTACCCACTAATGAAAAATAAATTGGCCTTTTTTATTTTTTTTATCTTATTTAATTTTCAATAAAATAAATAGGTAATCATAAATTTTAAAAATATTTACTAAAAATTATTGACCAAATTTGGGCGTGGTCTTGAAAATTTTTTGCCTGCGGCGCATTTCACCTGCAGCAGGCTTTTAGTACACCCCCAAGTTTACAAATCACGAGTCGCCACTGCTGTAAATATATTTTTTTTAAACTAAAATTTATAGATTTAAAATTTTAGTTTTAAGATTGTCTGGTAGGGCGCAGAACTACTATTCGCCCGGGGCGCCAAAATTCCTAGCTACGTCCCTGCATGTCCCTTCTCGAAAGCAGTCACGACTTTGTCAGCACTAAACTTAGCCAATGGTTTATTATGTTATAATATTTATTTTGTCAATAATTTTTATTAACTTTTAATATCCTCTTAATTATTTCATTACGGCAGGCGCGGCTTGTCCTTACGGTCACCTAATTTATTTATTTTTCAAAACAAATAAAAATAATTATTCTTCAAAAAATGCAAAAGTTTCAAAATGTTTTATGCGAAAACCCCCCAATAGACCGTATTTTAAGTTGACCTGGTGGATTTGGCGGCTCGCCGGCCGTCGACTTCGCCTGATGTCGGGTTGTTTCGTGCTCGGTCGAAAGCGGTTCCATTGGCATTTATAGAAACACAGTCCAAGTGCTCCGTGAAATATTATTATTATTGCAAGCAAAATTTTGTGTTTGAGAAAGAAAAACTAACTACCAAATATGCGGATTGAATTTGCAACATTTACATAAACAATTTTAGATCCTTAGATCATGCATGCGTATGCCGTTAATCCTGTCTGTAGTTCGTTTGTTTGTGTTTTTGACTTGTACTCGTGACTTATAATAAAGAGCAATGACTTCAACAGTTCAAGAAATATTACGTTTTATTAGTCAACTATACACTAAACTACATTCTGCTTGTTACGTTACTGCGAAAGCGAATAATTGTGGCATATCGGACAAGTGTGTAACTGTTTTTATATTGGAATACACAGGGATCCAAGCACAATGGATACCCTGGGGCGGGTAGACTACGACGCCCGTTTCGTCCTGATTAGGACTATACGGGCAGCCATAACTCAAGCAATCTCGACAACAGCGGTAAGATGCATTAAAAGCCGTTTACATAAGCAAAGCGGCCAATATAAAAAAACAGTTACACACTAATCGCGGACACTATATTTATCTTCTAAACATTTTTATGGATTGCGCGCATTCTAGTGGGTGCCGGCGTTGATCTGTTTCTAATCTTTAAACCGGCAGATTTTATCGGTGAAAACGCAAATAGCGTTTCCTATACTGGATTGTGATGCACTTCATTGTTTATTTAGTTGTCTACCTCTCGATATTACCAGTGTGACTGACTGACCTTTTATATTAGAGTTAATTCCCCTGGGATGGCGCTACGGTGTATTGATGGCCGCTTTGATTTTGTAAAAGGCTTTTAATACATGTTACCACCGTTGTCGGGATTGCTTGGGTTTGTTCGGGTTTGTTCGGGTTTGTTCGGGTTTGTTCGGGTTTGTTCGGGTTTGTTCGGTTGCATTCGGAGATAGACTTTCGCAAAATCTCTTCCCCCACACGCTTTGCTTCATAACAGTTGGTTTCCTCTCCAGCAACATACCCAGTAGATAGCGAAACAAGATTATTCGTATCAATAAATGGGCTGTGTTCTCTAAGCCACTGTTGAAATTTTCCACTATCTTGTTCGTCTGTTTTTATCCTCGCATCTCTTATTTCTACATGCTGATCCGTGGTGCTTAATGTAATGTCACAATACATTTCAACAGCTTCGCATACATGGTGTGTAGCTGGTAGTCCAAGAACCCATTTATTAAGGACGTTTTCTGAAAAGCCCCTTCCGTGGGTTAAGCCACCATGGTGGTGTGGAAACGAGCGCTCTTGTATTAGTCGTAAAACTTTTTTAGAAATCCCTTCTCCACTGTAATTTAACGTTTATGAAATCACATAGTTTTGAAATCAAAAGTAAAATACGTGATTATACCGTGTTCGTTGGTCCATGTTAAACAACCCCTAAATTTAATGACTGATTTCTCGAAAACCTCTGGTCTAAACAATTTACGTTATAAAACCTTTTTTATGCAGAATTTTACGGGGAACATGTTTGGTGAGTAAATTTTTTTTGTGGGATGAACGGTATTCGAGAAAAACGGAAAAACTGACAAATTGCGCGTTAGGAGTGTGTTTAAGGGATGAAGCTCGCTCTTAGGGCTTCGGAACTTTTTTTATTTTTAAAGTACATCCCTTGACAGGTTTTATTCCAAAGTGACAACACTATATAATTTTTTTCTCCTATTTTTCCCAATATCAATGGCCTATTATGGCTGCTCGTCGAGACCTAACAAAGACGAAACGGCCGTCGTGGTCTACCCGCCCCAGGGTAAATATTGTGCTTGGATCCCTGTGTATTCCAATATAAAAATAGTTACACACTTATATGCCACAATTATTTGCTTCCAATTTTAATTTAATATTATTAGGCCATAAGGGGGGGCTTAAGGGTAGCCCCCCCTTCCTGTCTATCCGCTAGCACGTTGGTAAACATACCACTAGAGACAATGATAAGTTTTTAACATTAAAGTTTTCTTAGGCCTAGTTTAAGATTATTATTTTTATTGTCGCCAGTAGGTAATCAACAGATACTGTAGCACGAAATTATTTATTTATATTCAACCGATATTCATTAGGATAAATCCAGGTAAAACCTCTAACCGAATGTATTGAATCAATAACTATCGTGCATATTTTGTTATCCTGTGAAAACAGTTTAACTCGGTAATGCTAATACCTCAACAATGTATACTGGTTAAATATGCGACCTCTAACAAACCCTCGATATTCGATATATCTCGAGCAAAGTTTACAGGATTAGGCAAACATTATTGTAGTTTAACAGCGTTTTCAAACCGATAAAAGCTCTTTGAGGCCAGCCAGTGTGACCATTGTCTTTGTCCACTGTGCTTTGGTATCTATTTTAACTAATAGCCCCAGATGTGAACTGGTAAACGACAGAGGTACATTTTAATTTTATTTCTTGTAGCGGTACTTTTGACATAATTTATTTACGTCTGTAAAATCTCCAGGTTTATATTTTTTAAATGTGCGAATAGGCAGAAGTACGCTTATTTTTAAGGGTAATATTGAGTTCTTCATCAATCCGTCTTGTCTATTACGGGTTCTTTCAATATTGACATTGTCGTATTTTTCCATTATTTTGAGTATGTTTTAAATATTTTGGTGGTATATTGTTAAACTGAGTGTAGTTATACAGAGTGTCCCAAGAGTGCGATAAGGTGGTTTTAGATTGAAAAAAGGTTTAATAAGAATTGTACAGGATAATAAAGAGCACATCATATGAAATATTTCTTAAAGAAAATTGGCGAGGCCTGCAATTAAAAACAAAAACATTTACACACAGTGCGAGCAAAAATTATTTACATCAAAGAGGGTCTTGCGTCTAAGGACATAATGCTTAGACGTAGATCTTAATACCTGTTGGGTGTCAGTAACTACCTGAATTAACAATCAATCAGTTATTCCGTCATCTTTGACAGTCGTTACAAGTAATTTAATTCATCGCAAATTTTTCCAATTTCTTGAATAATTCACACAATGGGCTTTACGGAACAGCACAAAACATTCATGGTTGAAGCGTATTTTCGAAACGGGGTTAGAGTAAATGGTGAGTGGCAATACAATCCGGGTTTGTGCATGGATGATTTTCACGAACATTTTTCTAACGTTGCTTTTATTGCTGTGGATTTTTGTCATTGCCTGGAAAGAACCGTGGCTGTGTTTAGGGAAACAGGTTCTATACAACACAAAAAGGAGCAGGAAGACCATCTGTAAGAACAGAAGAACTTGTTGCAAACGTTCCTAAAATAATGCAAAATACGCCAACAAATTGTATAAGACGCCTGTCCCAAGAAGTGAGAAGATCTTATGGAACATGCAGGACTATTCTTAAGAAGCAGCTAAATTTATTTCCTTATAAAGTGCAAGTATTCCAAGAAATGTGGTAACATTTCTCCAGAGATGCTGGTCAACACTTTCAAAAATATGAAGAGACGTGTGAATTTATGCTTTGAGCATGGCGGTGGACAATTTCAGCAATTTATGTAATTATTTTTCTTTTTCTTTCTGTATATTCTTACTTTGTTAATTTTGTAAACAACAAAAATAAATTTGTAATTGTCTACTTATTTTATTACTCATTAATTTGGCATATCACAATATGAATTTGACAAAATTTTAACCTAGGTTAGATATATCGTCCCCATGTCATTGTGATGTAAAACAAGCCCTACGTTTTTTAATCCAAGCCCTCTTTGATGCAAATAATTTTTGCTCGCACGGTCCAATGTAACTTTCTTATGTAGAGCACTGAGTAGATGGGGTATTTTTCAAACGAATTTCTGTGAAGAAGAAACTACAGAAAAGTATTATATACTTTGGTTGTTGTGGGGCATCATGGTTCTAGTACCGAATCACTTTATTCGAGAACTCAGATCTGCTACTTTTAGTCACTAATAAAAACAGACTTGGAAATTCTTGAACGCTTTCTTATAATATAGCCGGGCTGTCATGGTACTGTCAACCAGTACTCGAATTTCATGGGAAAACCAGTCCAAGAAAAAGGTGTGAAAATTCCTGAAAGGTATACATACTCACGAGTGGATAAAACTTTGAAAACCTACTATAGCCCAAAATAACACCAAAAATCCCAAGCAACAGAAAACCTATTTAAATATAATTTTTTGGAAATGTAAAAACCTTAACTTTGCGTCAAGAGCAGCATTCAGCATTCATAACAGGTGTACCGTTCCATCGAGATAGATGTTGTTTTTGCGCCCATCTTTCCAATGCTATTTTGGTTGCCTTTTTTGATATTCCAAGAGCACACTCGAAATATTTTACATATTTTTATGCAAATATTTCATTTAGATGCAACAATTATTATGCTAAATTGTTTTTTTTTTATTAATTTGCGGTGAAAAATAACACACTGTTATGGATCCCGACTTTGTAAACCTATCAAAAATATTTAATATAGTTTTCGGGTGGTAAAAATTAAGAAAATTACTCGGTCTACGAAATAAAATTTCGCAATTAACGTTCCAGGATATAGATAATTAACGACAATTATTATTAATTTTGCTGCTAATTTGTTTAAACTCTAATAAAACCCTAGACCTTCATAGAATTTTTGTTCTATTTATACAGGGTGAGTCGAGTGAAATGGGCCAAACTCTAATGGTGTAATCTATGCATCAAAATAATAAGAAAAAACTCAAATGTTGTTATCCAATATTCATTTGCTTTCAAATTTTAGCGTTAAATAAAATAATAATATTGTTAAAGCAAAATATGCAACATTAACATTGTTTAAAATAAATCATTGGTTTAGTAAATTTTCAAATATACCGCCATTGACTTCCAAACATTTCGTGCTTCGTTTACGAAGGGCGCGCGTGGCTCTTCTAATTGATTCGTGCCCTTCTTTAATATTGAGTGCAGCGTCTAATTAATGCATCCCTAGTATCTACTTTTACTTTGTATACCTACCTCATTTTTTAACCAACCCCATAAATTATAGTCCAACGGTGTGAGGTCTGGCGATCTACGAGGCCAACTAATAGGACCATCACGATCAACAAACCTCTGGAAATCAAAATAATAAGAAAAACTCAAATGTTGTTATCTAATATCCATTTGTTTTTAAATTGTTACGCAAAAACAAAATATTGCATTAATTTAGCTTTCCTGTAATAAATGGTATTGTTGTCCGCTTTTGATTGTTATGCTGTCACTATTCTGTTAGTGTCAGTATAAAATTTTACATTGATTCACCGTTAACTTTCGGATTTGTATCATTTTAATTTTATAAATTGCCATACATTTATTCACATCTTGAATACGCCAATATGGTTTTTATTCATGGTTTGTGTAATGGGAATGTTGCAGCGGCTGCTGAAGAATATCGTCAACGATTTCCACATCAAATAGCACCGAACAGAAAGGCCTTTATTAGAGTTTTCAACAAACTGTGCGAGACCGGAACGCTTCCAAGTGCTAATGTAACATCCGAACGAGCAATTCGACAGGATTTAGAAGAAATAGAAAATGTTCTAGCTTTAGTAGAAGATGATGCAACGATCAGCTCACGAAGAATTGGAACTCAGTTGAGGATTCGCCAAAAAAGAGTGATCAATATGCTTCACGAGCAAGGCTTATACCCGTACCATGTACAGCGTGTACAGAATCTTCAACCTGGAGCAGGTCCAGATCTACAGCGGGGCAAGCGGGGCAACGCCCCGGGGCCCCCGACACAGAGGTGCCCACCGGCAGGGGTTGGAAAGAGGAAAATATTTAGCTTTATTCGAATACATTAATACATTGCAAACAATTTTTTTGTCAATACTTCAACAAACTTAAAAAAAAGTTAAAAAACATGCTCAGGTAAGAGAAAAAAGCAAATCTCAAAGTTTGCTGATCGGACCTAATGTTATCAAGGGATTTCAAATTTCCCGCGCAAGTGGTTCATGTTCATATAATATGCCATAGTGGCCTTCTTTTTCCTCTCAGTTGCTTACTGTATGGTCGACATTTTCGGAAGAGATAACTTCAATGAAAGATATTAAAGAGTTAGCCCGTTTCTTGATCATTCGGAATGCGTCGTTGTCGTCCAGTTATCCAGATGTGTGCACAGTACTTCTGATGTTCTTTACTGTCCCTGTCACTACTGCGAAAGCTGAAAGGACTTTCTCCAAATTAAAGTTGATAAAAAACTACTTGCGTAGGTACCTCAATGGGACAAAATAGATTAAGTAATTTAGCGCTACTGTCCATTGAAAATCGAAGAGCGCGCAAAATTAACTTTAATAAAGTGATAAACGAATTTGCCACTATAAAATCTAGAAAGAAGTATTTTTAGTTGTCTTGCGTTTGTGACAAAATATCATGAGGCTTGGTGTTTACGTAGATTCTATGTGTAGAAGATTGCCAGATTATAGTAATAGCTGTTCCAACAAGTTGGTATAGGATACAATAAATATCTACATTAACAAAATACTGTTATTCTTACCCGACATTAATACTGTGGTATTATCAAAAGTAATTTCAATAAGGGGCCCCAAAATTTGTTTTGCCCCGGGGCCTATTTAGCTCTAGCTCCGGCTCTGACCTGGAGACTACTCCAAGCGTATGCAATTTAATGAGTTGATAATTAATATTGTCATCTTGTACCGCACATACTTTTTACTGATAAAGCTACATTTACCCGTGACGGCATCAACAATAATCGAAACTACCATACATGGTCGGACGAAAATCCTCACGCAATAGTCGAAAAGAAATTTCAACACAGGTTTTCAGTAAACGTGTGGTGCGGCATGATCGACAATAATTTAACTAACCCTTTTCTTTTGGAAAATCGCCTCACAGGGGATCACTACTTAAGTTATTACAAAATGAATTGCAAGGACTACTGGAGGAGATTCCTTTAAACATCAGAATTCAAAAAATGTTTTATTAACACGACATGACGGAGCGCCTGCCCATTTCGATCGTCGGGTCAAGCAATATTTGGACCAAAAGTTTCCCAGAGGTTTTGATCAATCGCGGTGGTCCTATTAGTTGGCCTCCTAGATCGCCAGACCTCACATCGTTAGATTATAATTTATGGGGCTGGTTAAAATATCAGGTATACAAAGTAAAAGTAGATACTAGGGATGCATTAATTAGACGCATTAGAAATGCTGCCCTCAATATTAAAGAAAGGCACGAATCAATTAGAAGAGCCACGCGCGCCCTTCGTAAACGAAGCAGGAATTGTTAGGAAGTCAGTGGCGGTATATTTGAAAATTTACTAAACCAATGATTTATTTAAAACAATGGTAATGTTGCATATTTTGGTTTTGGTTATTATTTTATTTAACGCTAAAATTTGAAAACAAACGAATATTTGATAACAACATTTGAGTTGTATTATTATTTTGATGCATAGATTACACCCTTAGAGTTTGGCCTATTCACCCCGACTCACCCTGTATACCCAAAAACCACCGATATATCTCTAACAAACTTTCTTACGTGGGGGTCATTATTAGTATTATTACTAAAGTTCAACGCCAAAGTTGTTTTGCACTTGATATAAAGTTTTGCTTCATTAGATGGCAAAAGTTTACTATATACCGTCGGAAGTTATAGTTTGATGATGTCTATAACGTCATTATTGGTGCTGGTAGTCTGTTGTTTACAAATTTCAAAGAGCATTTTGGAAGCTTAACAGAGGCTTAAAGATACATGCAGATAATCCATTATGTACGTAATGGGGGGCATCGATGTTATTCAACTAAAAATTAAAATATACTTGCATCAAAATGTAAATACAACACATACTGAAGTGTTCTATCACATGATTAAGTTTATCCCCCTTTAAAAAAAATCAGATTTCTAAATAAAATTAATTTTTAAGCATTCCGTTTACTGGTCTATCATTTGAAAACATTTATATTTACATACCCTGTGCCAACTCGACGGCAGCATCGGCTGCCGAGTCCGCGCAAACCGCTGTAGGTGTCATACGATATGACTAGCACGATCGCCAGATGCTACAACCAATCAAGCCAGCGACAGGGCATCTTTACTCGCCAAATTTGGAGGCTTAAAGAACATTCAAGGTGGAATTCTTGAATGTAATACCACAAGATCTTTTGGGATTACCGAATAATACTTTTACCTGACACGAAACGCGCCACCCGACAACACTACAACTCCGAAGGAGGAGTAGTGTTGTCGGTATCGCGTTGTGTGTCAGGTAAAAGTATTAGGTAATCCCGAATCATCGAGTTGTATTTAAAAGATTACACAACGAAATAAAGTACATATTGTATCCTTCTTATCTTAAACATTTTTATTTTAATAATTATTGTTAATAACAAAATTACAATTATTATAGTGAAAACTTGAACCATTGGATGATCATAGGTTGGAGGTGTTTCAATTTGGGCTTCAGCATTAGAAGTAGATGACGGTGTATTTTCGGCTCTCATTTACGACAAAATCTTCATTATGATGCTGCTCGCTGAGCTGGAGATAGGGAGTAACAGAATTTATTGAACTATAGCCCGTTTTAGTATCTAGGCCGATGTTGATTGCTCCCATTTTTGTCCAGTTTCTTATAATGTTAATACCTACCTACTGGACAATTCTTAAACCATATCATTTTGTTTGCATTTCTGATTGACCGTCAAAAATAATCGATTAGTTTTAAATTAATTTTTTTTATTTTAATGTTTTTGCCTCTTTTGTACATTAGCTTAAAATATAATCGTATTGGACATAAATCCGGATTCACAAGATTTTTTACAAGCCACTTACTTTCGCATGTTCGACTTGCTCCTCCTTGCGCCGTTTTAGCAAATATTGGGTTGTATTGCAGACGACCGGTACTAGACCCGTTATTATATATTTCCCCCTTAAAATATTCCAATAGCAAAAAAACCGTTTCATTTCCCCTCCATGCTAGTTCGAATGCAGCTATATTGAAGCCCATCTGGGGTATTTTCATCCAAACTAAAGGCCATTTTTTTTTTATTTCCTGTATCGTCAAAGTTGTGGAACTCTCCTTTCGTGCACGAGGTACCGCCTGCAACTCTTTTCGTTTTCCATTTCGTGCAAAACGGGCGCTTTGAAAAACCATGTCATTGAATTGAAACAATTTCAAAATATAGTTCCTGGAACATTTTGGCCGTTTCGTTCCATAAAAGCTTGACCACATCTTCTTTATAATCGCTTCCATCGGATTCTCGCATATTATATGCCCAGTATTTTAAAATGTTCCACAAATCCTCGTCTGTTGTCGTTTTCTCAATTTTGAAACTTCGTGCAAGGCAAAACTCAATAAACTGCTTCCATACGCTCGGTATTTTTTGGCTTCACATTTTTAATAGCATCGTCGATTTGAGGCAACAAAATTTTACCAAATCTTTCTTTTGCCATCACAAGAGGTATTTTTATGTTTTAATAATTTCTTCGTTTCGGAAAAATGTATGTTGAAAGAAAGCCCCCCATATAAAACTGTCTTTCACAAAGTAACTCTTATTATCCAAAAATAAAAAGTTTGGGAAACTGACGAAAGCAGTTTTGGTCTGAATACTACTTTTTTTTATTACAAATTTAGCAAATCTTATCCAATTTTAAGACTTTTCTAACATGGGTAAACTTTACCAAGTTTCGCAAACTTTTCCAATTCTCTTGTGAACTGGCGCTGCGCGCTGGTTGCACTTTTTTTCTTTAATGTCGTCTATAAAGTGGTGCCTTTAATTCATTGTGTATAATAATAATTTTATAATTTTATAATAATAAATTTATTCACAGCTCCATGTTGACATGGTGATAAAGTATACACTGTCAAAAAGTCAATTGAATAACAGCAAGCGATGTTTGATTTAATTTATTTGATTACATTTTTTGATTTAGATTTTAAGCACTTCGTCAATAATTTGTATGATTTATACTGCCAATTACACAAAAAAATCATATCGGATTACTTCAAATTCATACTGATCAATTGTATAAAATACGCGATCTTTTAAACCATGTTTGATTTGAGGAACTTTTAAATGCTTTGGAAGCTGCTTATGTATGAGTAACACGCAACAATTTATTCAGTCGGAAGTAGGTACCACCCCATAATTTTTCTGTTCCAGAAATTCCCCTTCTAAGTATACAATGCTTCTGTCTTTGCAGAATTGATAATGAAACACAGAAATAAAGCCGGAAATAGGTCATATACATTGGTGTCAGGTGTGGGGTAGAGATGCAAATAATTTTTTCTATTTCACGTTCATAATAAGCTCAGTACGATACGCGTTTTTTCTTTATTTGATGTTGGTAACATTTAAATGCTTTATTTCATTGACTTGCGCGGCCTTTGTGATTTACGAGAAAACCCATTTTTCGCAGAGGAAAAATAGCTTGATAACCTACTTTTTATTCTGTGTGGATAACAGGCATGTATGTGGGTTGCATAAATCTACAAATCAATCTTTTGTAAATGCTTCAAGCTATCATTTTCTGCCAAATCCTACCCAAAATTCAATTCTACTAACTGTCCAATGTCGATTTTAACTTCAACTTTATTTGCATTTTCCATCTTCCCTATACTAAATTGCAATGCCGTGATGTAAAATCACGTCTTTTGAAATTCGAAAAAAAGGAGCAAAATCTCCCGAATTTCCGAACGCTCTGTATATGTACCGAATGTACAAGGATCACACAACGTATTCCGTCCAATTTCAAATCTCATATCGCTCAAATTACTTTAGAATCTCGTGGTGAAAATGGGTCAATAAATCAAAAAATGACAGTTTGCAAAATAATTTTTGTTGTCCAGAGGCTACTATGATAAAAAATAGTATTACCAACATAAAATTTAGACATAAAAATTTACAAAATTATTTTCTTTTTAAAAATGTATTTTTCTTGATTATAAAAGGTGAAATAGAAACAAATGTATAAAGCACATGTTTCATAAGGCGTTTAAGCGCACGTGTCAATAAAAAAACTCGCCACTTTATGGCTCGTTTTTTAAAATAGACGCGTGCGCTAAAACCGCTTCTTATGAAACGTGTACTTTAATATACTATTACGACCATTTTTTTATTAACACGCTTTTTTTAACACGCTTTTATATTAGCCTCACCTGTATATTTGTTTGATTGTTTGTATGTACAGGGTGTTTTTTTAAGGTCGACGAGCGGCCATATCTCGGAAACTACTAGGCATAGAAACTCAGGAAAAGAAAAATGATAATTAAAGTGGCCATGGGAAAATTCTGGAAATAATTTTTAAGTTCCGCATTTTGCCGCAAGAGGGCGTAATTGAAAAGTAAATTTTAAAATTTGACATAACTCCGAAAATTCCACATTAAGGTATATATTTGATAACACCATTTTAAAGCTTGGACAATTATGCATTATTTTGGTCTTATGCTCATTGGCGTACCGACTTTAATAAGAGTGGGGGAAGCTGTTGAAATTGTAATCATTTAAATCGCTGTAACTTATAAACGACTTATCCGATTTTAGCAAACTAAAGACTGTTTGGAAAAGAAATGTATGCACTTTTACCAATCGTATTTAGTTGTCCATAATAGTTCTCAAAAAAAAATGCTAGAGGGCGCAATTTGCAATAACAATACATTTTTTGATTTTACTCCGAAAAAATAAATCATACGGTATGATTATGATACCATAATCGAAAAGTAGATGAAATTTGCTAGAAAAAATATTAAAACCGCAGCTCGATATCTCCGTTCGTTTCAGAGTTATTGCCAAAACAATAATTTTTAATACAAATTGCGCCCTCTAGCAATTTTATTAGAAACTATCTTGTACATTGGATACGACAATTAAAGGTGCTTACCTTTCTCTTCCAAACAAGCTTAAATTTAGTAAAATTGGTTAAGTCGTTTAGAAGTTACAGCGATTTTAATGTTTACAGTTTCATTTGATAAGAGTGGGAGAAGCTATTGAAAGTTTAAACATTAAAATCGCTGTAACTTCTAAACGACTTATCCGATTTTACTAAATTTAAGCTTGTTTGGTAGAACCTTCAATTGTCGTATCTAATGGTACAAGATAGTTTCTAATAAAATTGCTAGAGGGCGCAATTTGTATTAAAAATTATTGTTTTGGCAATAACTCTGAAACGAACGGAGATATCGAGCTGCGGTTTTAATATTTTTTCTAGCAAATTTCATCTACTTGTTGATTATGGTATCATAATTATACCGTATGATTTATTTTCTCGGAGTAAAATCAAAAAATATATTGGTATTGCAAATTGCGCCCTCTAGCATTTTTTTTAAAAACTATTATGGACAACTAAATACGATTGGTGAAAGTACATACATTTCTCTTCCAAACAGTCTTTAGTTTGCTAAAATCGGATAAGTCGTTTATAAGTTACAGCAATTTAAATGATTACACTTTCAACAGTTTCCCCCACTCTTATTAAAGTCGGTACGCCAATGAGCATAAGATCAAAATGATGCATAATTGTCCAAGCTTTAAAACGGTTTTATCAAACATATACCTTAATGTGGAATTCTCGGAGTTATGTAAAATTTTAAAATTTACTTTTCAATTACGCCCTCTTGCGGCAAAATGCGGAACTTAAAAATTATTTCCAGAATTTTCTCATGGCCACTTTAATTATCATTTTTCTTTTCCTGAGTTTCTATGCCCAGTAGTTTCCGAGATATGGCCGCTCGTCGACCTTAAAAAAACACCCTGTATGTATGTTTGTAACCGACTTCTTTGAACCCGATTTTGACCCACTTTAAACGGTCAGATTTAATTTAAATTCTGTAGACTTATCAAGAACCGCTGACAATACAATATTCTACACGCAAAAAATTCTCCTGTCAAATTTTGACAGCTTTTAGGTATAAAACGAAGAATCGATTTTGACAAAATAAAAAATAGGGTCGTATAGTATTCGATGCGGAGACTTCGGAAAAAATAAGCAAAAAATTCTCCTGTCAAAAATGGACAGCTGTCAATATGTCAAATCGTTTTAAAAAACATGATATTAATGAAAAACTATAAGGTCGTATGTATATTGACGGTGTAAAGTTGAAAAATATGCAAAAAATTCTCTTGTCAAAATTTGACACCTGTCAATATGTCAGAATTATTACAATAACCGATAGTAATAAAACAAACGTGGGGTCGTATAGACATTGTCGCTAAGAATAGAGAAAAATTATAAAAAAAAAGTCTAACCGTCAAAATAAAATTTTGACAAGTTTTTTTTTTTATTTTGAAAATTTTTGTCGGTTGTCCGGGTTTGTATATACATATGCTTGTTTGTAACCGACTTCTTTGAACCCGATTTTGACCCACTTTAAACGGTCAGATTTAATTAAAATTTTGTAGACTTATCAAGAACCGCTGACAATACAATAATCTACTAATCTAGCCCAATCTATTCAAAAAAAAATTTTTCACAATAAGTCAACTAAAAAATTAAAAATAAATATAGTTTAAAAAACTAAAAAACACGCTTTAAGAATTAATCAAACTAAAAAGCGGAAAATAAATATAGTTTAAAATAATTCTTGAAATTCTTAATATAGGCAGAAAATAATAATGAACGATAAACATTAGTATTGTAGTAAAAAAAAAGCGTGGGGCGCTTTGTGCTATATTTTTCGTATATCGAGCACCCCACGCTTTTTTCACAATAATACTAATGTTTATCGTTTATTATTATTTTCTGCCTATATTAAGAATTTCAAGAATTATTTTAAACAATATTTATTTTCCGCTTTTTAGTTTGATTAATATTAAAGCGTGTTTTTTAGTTTTTTTAAACTATATTTATTAAAATCAAGTTTTTTGTTTTAGTTATTATAGTAATAAAAATGATATAAAAAAATTTGTGATAGAAATCATTATTTTTCATTTGCATTTGGTTTAACTTAATATGGTTTTTGATCAGCCTGACAAGAATACCTGCTACTGTCTGACAGTCAGAAGTTTTGCCAAGGCGACAGAAAACACGGTATTCGGAAGCAAGGGAAACAATTAATTAATGGTGTCGCATGTAAGGAAGGTACACTCATCATCTTTTTTATAGTGATTTAAGCAAGCGTTTAAGATAATTTAGACACAAATAATAGGTAATAACCAAATAGTTGAAGTGGATACTGTTTAAATAAATTAGTGTGGATAGTTTTAAATTTAATGTTAAAATTAGTAGTTTGTTTACTCGGCAGTGTAAGCAGAGTATTGAGATTAACTTAAGACTGTACCTGTCACTTATGGTCACAAACAGAGTGATAGCCAGTAACTTACATTTACTGTTTTTGTTTATTAATCTATTACTCGAGAAAACCAGATCTTGAGTCTTACTTTTATTAGGCGGCAGTAGATTGCAAGAAAACCATTTTTCTACATCCCTCAGCGGCAGTTGTGATGCCACAATCAAATTCACCAGACTAGAGACAGAAGTAATAAAAGCAGTGTCGTCTGCAAATATGGCCAAATTGCAAATCCGTTGCATGTAGCACAAATCATGTATATAAATTATAAATAGAAAGGGACCAAGGACGGATCCCTGTGACACTCCACATTTGGCATATTCTAAATCAGATTTGATACCTTCAATCTCCATATATATAAAAATAAATAACAAATTTAAGTAGCTTGTCAAATAGGTTATATTAATGTTTCATTAAAAAAAAAATATATTTATGGTCACCCTTTCAATGAACCAAATTAACAGTATTTTTTAACCACCTTGTATATCGCAACTAAGATTTGAGCATAAAGTTAAAAGCTTTCGAATATTATTTAACTGTCCCACCAAATTTCAAAGTCCTAATATTACAAAGTTAAAGAATATCAACATTTCTTTTAAATTAACGTTTTCTTTCAAAAAATGGAATTAAATTATTATTTAGAGATAGGTATAGGATAATGGTAAAGAAAGTTGTTAGAAAATTAATAGGGATTTCGAAAATAAAATTAAATATAGGGTGCTCGGGTTTATGGAGCTATATTTTTCGTATTACAAAGCGTGGGGCGCTATATATTTCGTATTACAAAACGTGGGGCGCTTTGTGCTATATTTTTTGTATATCAAGCACCCCACGCTTTTTTCTTTCACAATAATACAAATGTTTATCGTTCATTATTATTTTCTGCCTATATTAAGAATTTCAAGAATTATTTTAAATTATATTTATTTTCCGCTTTTTAGTTTGATTAATATTTAAAGCGTGTTTTTTAGTTTTTTTAAACTACCTATATTATATTTATTTTTAATTTTTTAGTTTGAGTTATTGTTAAGAAAAAAAACATTTTTTTGAGTAGAGATAGTCATAGAGAGGTCCGGAGTAGAGATGGATTACTGTCACTAATTTAACAATGACTTGCGATCCTGATCAGGATAATGAGATAAACTTATCAAATTATTGTATTGTCAGCGGTTCTTGATAAGTCTACAAAATTTAAATTAAATCTGACAGTTTAAAGTGGGTCAAAGTCGGGTTCAAATAAGTCGGTTACAAACAAACAAACATACATACATACAGGTGAAGCTAATAAAAGCGTATTAAAAAAAGGATGCATGTACCAGAGGTAGCCTTTTATTAATCTAATAAAAATTCTGGACAACGTTTAGAAGATGATATAATGTCCGCGAAAATAATTAAAGAAATAAATTTGATTGCGCGCATTCTGGTGGGTGCCAGCGTTGATCTGTTTTCTGGTCTGCAAAATGGCAGATGTTTTCGGTGAAAACGCAAATAGCGGTCCCTATACTGGATTGTGATGCACTTCGTAGTTTATTTAGTTATCTACCTTTCGTTATTACCAGTGTAACTATCTTTTATATTGGAGTTGGTTCCGTGGAATGGCGCTAAGGTGTGTTGAGGGCCGCCTTGATTTTACAAGTAGGCTTTTAGTACATTTTTCCGTCGTTCTTGGAATTGCTTGGGTTATGGCTGCCCGTCGAGTCCTAACAAGGACGAAACGGCCGTCGTGGTCTACCCGCCCCAGGGTATCCATTGAACTTGGATCCCTGTGTATTCCAATATAAAAAATAGTTACACACTTGTCCGATATGCCACAATATTTCCGTTCTTTAATTATTTTCGCGGACATTATATCATCTTCTAAACATTTTTATGGCTCAAAACTCAAGCGGATTGCGCGCATTCTGGTGGGTGCCAGCGTTGATCTGTTTTCTGGTCTGCAAAATGGCAGATGTTTTCGGTGAAAACGCAAATAGCGGTCCCTATACTGGATTGTGATGCACTTCGTAGTTTATTTAGTTATCTACCTTTCGTTATTACCAGTGTAACTATCTTTTATATTGGAGTTGGTTCCGTGGGATGGCGCTAAGGTGTATTGAGGGCCGCCTTGATTCTACAGGGAGGCTTTTAGTACATTTTTCCGTTGTTCTTGGAATTGCTTGGGTTATGGCTGCCCGTCGAGTCCTAACAAGGACGAAACGGCCGTCGTGGTCTACCCGCCCCAGGGTATCCATTGAACTTGGATCCCTGTGTATTCCAATATAAAAAATAGTTACACACTTGTCCGATATGCCACAATATTTTCTTTCTTTAATTCTGGACAACTTTTGTTTTTTAGTTTTTGCTCTACCATTTTATTTAAGAGTGGGGTGGGACGGGACAAATATTGCTATGCAAAAATATTCACAATTTTTTTTTGGCTTGGCTTATCGGAATTTGACAAAATTACACTCGCTAAATAGGAATTCTTTTAGGGATTTGTTGTATTAATTTAATAAAAAACGACGCCATTCTGATTTTCGTTGCGACAGCTAGAGGATGCTATTTAGCGAAATCAACAATTTCTTTATATTTCTTAAAAATTTTAAATGGAACGATATTTCTTTTTTAAATTTAGCAAAAAGAAGAATAAATTGGAAGAACATCTATTCTGTGAAAACCGCAAGTCAATATATTTTTTAAACCGGAGATATGGCAAATATAATATAAAAATTGAGCTCCATAAGAACAAACTGACGTTTCAATACGGCATTAGTAGGTAAAAAGGTACAAATATCATTATCATACCATTGTTTCTTCTACAAAGTTATAATTAACACAATATTTCTTTAAATTAATTTTCTGTGCATTTAAATCATTTACAACACAAATAATAGAGGATGGTTGCATTAATGAAATAAATTACAGTAAAATTTTAAGTGGGCTGTGAAACAAAAAAAAAATGCAAGAAGGTTTTGATTTAAATTATAGAATAGTACGTGTCAAGTTTAAATGGGTTAACTTTTGATTTATTTCCTTCAAGTTTTATACATGGCAATCGCCTCTTCGTTTGAGGTCGATAATTTGACGCACCATAAATTTTAGGGAAGGAATCCAAATTTAACTTATTAAACGTTTGACACGTAGGGGAAGGTTGCCTATATTGAACCGCTACCTAAATTGGACCACAGTACATTTCTCCGAAACTAAACACGTGCCATATCATCTGGCAACACCGTAACATACTTTCACCCAGAACCTTTGATCGGCAGCAAACTCAACTAGTTGGCCGTTAGTGCTTGGCGTGTACAGAGCAAAACGTAATTTACACAATTTTAATGTAATATTTTTAGGATTTTCCTAAGAATTTACCTTAGAGCCATAAAACTCTAAGCAAAATATTTTTTATGGACTTATCAAGTAAGTTTTTCTCTTTCTATTTCTCGTATTACCATGCCATATTTGTTTTTTCTTATTTCTTTCCTGGGTGATTTTGTAAAACACGTGGTAGTTGCTTAAATTGGACCATTGGGTGATTGCCAAAATTGAACTTAGGCAATTTTTCCAAATTGTGCAAAAATATTTTTTCTCTTTAAATATATTAATGCCATGAACCAACACCATTTCAATAGGTATTGCTAAAATATTTTTTCTTTGAGTTAAAAAATTAAACTATGACTGGTCCAATATAGGAAACTTTTGATTGTAAATTTAATGTTTTTTTGAAATATAAGTATAAAACTTTCTATACCAACAATTTTATTTTTTATTTATTTATTTAACACCTAAGCTTCCGATTTAAATCATGTGGTCCAATTTTGGAACCACTAGGTGCAATTTAGGCAACCGGTTTCCTATATTGAACCACTTGCCGAGGTTTTTTTATAGCCTGGTATATCATAGATACTTTGAAATAAAATTCTACAAAAAATCATGCAGACTGAACAACATATTAAAGTATACTAAGGTATAGCTACAAGATCGATTTTGCGTTATTATCAGGATCTATGATAAGAAATCTGGAAATTGGTCCAATATGGGCCACCTTCCCCTACTATTTCATATTTTAAATGAAATCCTTCTTTCCTTTTTTTTTGTTTCACAGCCCACTTAAAATTTTACTGCAATTGGTTCTATTAATGCAACAATCCTCTATTATTTTTGTTGTAAATAATTTAAATTTACAATACATAAATTTAGCGAAGTGTTGCATCGATTATAGCTTTAAAAAAGACACAATGTATGTGTACCTTCTTGCCTACAAATACCGTATTAAAACGTTAGTTTGTTCTTATGGAGCTTATTTTTATATTATATTTTCCCGATCTCCGGTTTAAAAAAAATAGGCTTGCGATTTTCACTGATACTGTTCTTATGTATTCTTCTTTTTGCTTAAGTTAAAAAATATGTCTGTACTCGGCATACGACACTATGTGCCATCAGCTCGATTTGTGGATATTTAGTAAAAAAATTAAGTTTAACATAATTTTGAGGTTGGTGTTGATTTAAGAATGTATTATCTTACTTTTACTACATAAAGTATTAATTATTTAGTGTTTCTTTGTAAATAATTTTTTTTTAAATTTTAATTATCATAATTTGTATTTTGATGAACATAGTGTTCTATACCTGTAAAAAATTATAAGCCATAATTCTGTACTCGGGAGGCATACGACACTATGTCCAATTTTTACAAAAAATGAGTATATTAAATTGAAACGGTATACATTTTGGTAAAAGGAAAAGTAATAATAGACAAAATAAAAACTTATTGCAGCCTAAATGCCGATAGTCATGCTGGCGTTTAACATTAAGTGTAATCACCACCTGCTATTATATAGATCTAGTTAGAGGCATATAACACCAAGTGATTATACTATAGTGTTCTATGCTGCTAAATGTGTTGCTAAAGATATTAGTTAAGATCCGAGGCATACAGATATTATTACATTGGTGTCTTAGGCCTCTGAATAAAAATGCACATAGTGTTAAAAGTCTAAGCTGTTTCTCAGCTACCTTAACTAATTGGACTTGGTGTTGTATGCCCCACAAAATAGTTTAATTTTCTGAATAAACCTACATCGTTACCTAACTTTTTGTAAAAATTGGACCTACACTGAGAAAATCTCCAGCAAAAACATCTTTACTGATGTATTTTTGGCTATCCTAGCTAAAATATTTGCCAAAGTTGGAAATTGACTTTCTTGTAGCAGTAAAATAAGGTTTACTATTGTCTTTTTATTGATTTTAATAAGTACTTTGTTGTTGATAATAAATATTTTCTTAAATATTTCGCAATAGCAAAATACGTAATTATTGTAAGAGCAAAAAACTTTTTCAAAAGAATTTTTACTTATCCTGAGAAAAAATGTTGCTGTCCCAGCAAAGAAAATTTATTAGATTCGGTATTCGGGAGTTTCCGTGTCGCCATTCGGTGACGTTGCGAGCCAGTTTCGAGTATTTCAGCCCGTCCGAGCCTGTTGTCGCGCCGCGCGCATTTCGCAAAGTTTAGTGTTGAGGGAGAGGGTGCACAAGAGTGAAAAATATGGTCGTAGACAAGGGGAAAAATGTCGCGAGGGGTGGGGTTCAATCCTTACAAAATCATTTTTTTTTCTGTGTTTGTGAGCTAGCTGTATTTTGATGGAGTACAAGAAAAGTTGAAAGTTGGGAGGTCATATTTAAATTAAGAAGAATACTACGTTAATGCAATAATGCAAATTTGGAAAAAATGTTTGATGATTTTCCATGTCCTTATAATTGAATACACTAATACAGGCATTAAATTGGTAAGTTTTGTTTGTATAATCTTACACATAATATACTTGTTTTTGTTCGTTTTTATGCATATTTCGATAAATCATATATTTGTGTATTTTTAGATAGAGACAGTTTTTAACAAAGGTTTCCTGATTGACGTCATATACCAGTAGAAAGTTTTGTGCAGAAAAATAGCAAAGTTAAAAGAACGAAAAATTAGCGGATACTGCCTTGAAGAAAATATTGGTAAGTTAAAACGTTTCATTTTGTATATAAAATGTTTGCATATTAAACAGGTCTTATAACAATAATTGTGATTGAAAACTAATGAAATAATTATTTTTAGACATTACTGCTAAGGCACTACTGATGTTACCATACCATATTTATTCAGCCCCATAACCATTAAAAATGCCCGAAAAGCTTGCCTATGGAGACCAAGCAGGAGTGAGGTGCAAGAAAGCTTGTTCTTTAAGGTAAATATTAACTACTATTGGCTATGCTTGAACTAAGAATTATACATACATAACCCTATTGTATAGTAACCCGAATGCTCAATGTTAGGCTTAACTGGGAATAGTGTCTACTTTTTTTTTGACATTTTAAAGTCTGAACTTTTTAGTAAAATTTAATAATTGCAGTCGTGCATACAGCATACATTGGTGTTACAATGACAAACACCGAGAAGTTGTCTTATTCTTGACTTCGCTTGGTTTCTCCCTGGTCCTTTATTTCTAGAATTTTTTATTACCCCTATTGTAGTTATTTAATCAACGTTTTCCGTTCCAGAATGATCATCTCACAGAAAAAATAAAGGCAAAATGTGAGAAGCTACAACTGGTCAACCTAACTGTTCAGCCGTTCGGAGTCATATATAGTGGGAAACCTTACCTCTTAAAATGTTATAGGGTATCAGTGCTGTATCATTATTATTATTAGGTACATATAGTCCTGTTTTTGTTATTTTATGTTATAAATAAGTTTCTATAAATTCTCTTTCTTTCATCGCCTGGTAGGGTATAATTATTTTTTCTTCCTTATCTCATTTTTTATAAAAAAACATTTGTAAAATGAAACTTTTATTATTAATAGGTGCTTTAGGTTCCTGTTGTTTAATGTTTTAACTTATAACGTTCATATAAATCGTTTTTTGCATAACCTGTATTAATGTCTGGTTCTTGTCGTATTTTTTTTTTATATAAGGAAATGTTAATTTCATTTAGGTTTTTCCTTTTATTCCTATAAGTACCCTATATTTGAACCTTATCCTCACAGCATTAATATTACCACATGCTTAATGTACTCTATTTTATTAGCCCCTAAATTTTCTTTTTTATTGCAACAAATTTTATTTTGTTTTTACCCTGGGTGAAAGTGCTCCTGTGTCGCAAATTCGAGTGCATGTACGGGAACCTTGAACATTGTAAGAAATACATTAAAGTCGAAATCAAAAAGTGCAACTGCTTTAAATTTTACTTTATGTATTTCTTACGGTTTTTAAGATTCCCATACTAGCACTCGAATTTATGACACGGGCGCACTTTAACCCAGGGTAAAAACAAAATAAATTTGCTGCAATAAAAAAAAACTTTTTAAGGGTAAGAAAGCACCCTCTTGTGCTAGCTATATAATTTTATTGTAGAAGGAGAGACATTTTTTGTTATTAGAAAAAGTATTTTTACCAACAGCAAAAGATTTTTAAGGTACAAGAAATATCCTTTCTTCGCTAAATAATCTTATTTACTACTGCAAGAGAGACGTTTTTAAGTAAAGCAACGTTACTTTTTAATAATAGCAAAATTACTTTATAGCTAAAACAGAATTATTCTTGCAAAGTGGTTTTATTACCACAGCAAAGTATGTCCAGCAAAGTGCATTCTCCTGGTATAGTAATGTGCTTGGCTGTCCCCTATTTAGCAAAATATTTTAGCTATGGTTGCTAAAATTTTCGCAAGGAATGAAAAGAGATTTTCTCAGTGTAGTGTCGTATACCTCCCGAGTACAGATGTAACTTTGCATTTAAAATTTTTGAGAAAAAAGAAAAAATTTTTGATTTGGTTTAATAGCTGTCGCAACGGAATTCAAAACAAAGTATTTTCTTACAAAATTGATAAAACAAAAGAATCCCTATTTATCGAGTTCAAATTTGACAAATTCCGATACTCCAAACCAAAGTTGTGAATATTTTTGCACAGCAATATTTGTCCTCTCCTACAAATAAAAAGGTGGAGCAAAAACAAAAGTGGTCCAGAATTTTTATTAGATTAATAAAATGCTATCTTTGATACATGTTAACTATAAGGATTTTAAAGAAAAACCTGCTTTTTGTTTGGTCACTATAGTTACGCCCCCTAGCGGCCAACCTAGAAACTTAAAAATGATTTCCAGCAAATTCTCTTAGTCACTTTTGTAATAATTGTTTTCCGCAAGCCTTATGTTAAACGGTTTCTGAGATATGGACGGCGTCCCTTTTTATTTGCACACTCGATATACAGGGTGTTATTTAAATATATGTGGCCAAACTCCAAGGGGTGCTTTTTTAAGTGATTTTAGGAAGAAAAGTTCATATAAACATGGGTCCGAAAATGCATAGTCTTTACGCTACAGGGTGTCAAACTATTTAAAAAAAATCGGATGTTCGTAAATATCTCAATACTCTTTTATTCAATTTTGTTGAAATTTGGTAGTTCTATTTGTAATAATAAGAGGATAATTTAGGCTCAATTAGATTAAAATTATTAAGTCCAGTGGCGTCCCGGAAGACAGTCCAACTAATATTTTTGACAAGAAAAATGCGCGCCACTGACTTTTTTAAGTTATGTATTTTTTTCGAATTAAGCAACTACAAATACAACTATTTTATCTCCTGAGTTTTTTTCATATCTTGCTTTGTTTTCAAGAAAAAAATAAAAACCACTTTATTGCATATCCCTGGGACAATAAGAGTTATAGTTGTTACTTTTTATACATTGCATACCTTATTACGTTATGCGATTATTTTATCTTAATTTCTTTTATCGAAAGTAGTTTTATTCTGCGAAAAAATTCAAAAGAGGACGTGTAATTTTAATTGCTTAATATTATGTAGTTTGTAAGTAGTTTAAATTTTTCCTGGGGACATGCAATAAAGTGGTTTTTATTTTTTTTCCCGAAAACAAAGCAAGATATTAAAAAAACTCATGAGTAAAAATAGTTGTATTTGTAGTTGCTTAATTCGAAAAAAAAACATCGTTTTAAAAAAAGTCGGTAACGCGCAATTTTTTTGTCAAAAATATTAGTTGAACTGTCTTCCGGGACGCCACTGAACTTAATAATTTTAATCTAATTGACGGCAAATTATCCTCTTATTATTACTAACAGAATTGCCAAATTTTAACAAAATCGAATAAAAGAGTATTGAGATATTTACGATCATCCGATTTTTTTTAAAGTTTGACACCCTGTATCGTAAAAACTATGCATTTTCGGATCCATGTTTATATAAACTTTTCTTCTTAAAATCACTTAAAGAAGCACCCCTTAGAACTTGGCCACATACTTAAATAACACCCTGTATTTAGAAACATAGCATAGACTTGAATCGCAACTTTAAATTAATTTTTTAATAGCATAGTTGTTCATATTATGATAATAATAGCCGTTTGCACCAACATAATTTAAGGAAGACTTAACGCTAAGGAATCCTTAAATTGCTTTTACGACTTGCACCAACCTTAAGGACGCCTTAAACGTCTCCTTAAGTGTCCTTTTCTTGAGTGCCGAAAATGGAGCACTTAAGTGCTCCCTTACGATTTTTTTTGAGGTTATCTTTCAATTTGTTGGTTATTTCTGCTGTCGTATTTTTGTTCAGTGCAGCTTAATTTGATATATTTTGCCTAAAAATGGAATATCTAGAAGATTTTGCGGATTTCGATTATATAGACGATGATGCTGAGCTCATAGATTTAATTGAATATGGTTTTCCAAAAAAAATCTATCAAAGAACGAATTATTTCCAAACTATGGATGAATTAACTTTTTTTCGGCGTTTTCGACTTTATAAGGAGACTTTTTATTACATATTAACCCAAATTGAACATGATCTGAAGTATACCCATAATAGGTAAAGTTAACAACCAATTATCTGCTAGTCCACACTTCTTGGTGTGTTCTCCGGACAACTAGCATTAAAGGCATTTGCCACCTTTTGCCAGGCTTCAGCCTTCTGCAAATTTGTGACTCCATCCGTTTTTTTGTTTTCTAGGATTCCCTTTAATTGGCTAATTAGGGACATGAGCGCTATTGCCTCCTTATCCGTAAAATGTTTACCCCTTCTATTTTTATCACTCATTATAAATAGAAATATTCTCACGAACACAGATCAAATACCTGGAATAAGGATTTTATCGGCCCAGCCAAAAATCCAAAAAAATTATAAATGTAAAATGTAAATAACAAAATAAAAACAAACTGAGATGTCATCTGTCAACAAAATCAGTGTCGCCAACAGAATAATGAGAAACTGTATAAAAAACCAACGTTGCCATCTCCTAAATTTCATTTGTAGAGGTCGCCACTACTTTAAGTCCTCCTTTGTTGAGTGGTTGTCAAAATCTTTTGGTGCAAGTGAACCATTCCTTAAAAAATATCTGTTCCTCAACTAATCATTCCTTAAGAAAAGTTTGGTGCAATGGGCCATAAATCATTTTAAAATCCCATAAGTTATATTACCCTAATGATGTTGAGTTTTTCCATTTTTATCATTCCATTAATGTATCAAATTTAAAATACTGTATAGAAATGTCGAATTTTCTATAAATTTAACAATAAACTTTTATTTTTAAGATTTTAATTCGATAATGCTGTTAGGCTGTGTAGGCTAATTAAAAGAAATATTTTCCCCGGTAGGGGTTAAGCCACTGGTTCAGTCAAGTTGCCCTTTATTGACTTTTTTCCGGACACACTGTATACTTGAAACTCGAACAACGATAAACAAATAGAAAAAAAAAACGATTTTTAACGAAGTTTTTATTGAATAGAAGCGCAATTAACAGTAAAAAAGGCTGTTATTTTAAATATCCAATAATTACTTTCCGCTCTCTTCCTAACTCTATTTAATAGGTTACATGGCCCCGTCTCTCTAATAAACACTAGGGAAATAATGTGATACAGGTTGCAATATTAAACAGAAAACCTACAATCGAAATTTCCAGTTAATTTAGTACATTGTCCATATTGGGACACAGGCCATTCCGGGGTGTTTTGCTGATTCCTGTTATTGCCGTTTGGATTAACTTAATTGCTGATACAGCAATTTTTATGTACTATTTTTAGAAAAAAATCCATTTAATTCGCTGCTTTGTTATTAGAATGTACAAGCGGAGGGTTTTTCGAAAAATATTTGTACAGTATGCGTTTAAAAAATCGCGATTATTTCATTAGGCCGTATAAGCCTTACCACAAAACACGTTTTTATTTTCCTCGCAAACTTAAAATTTTATTGATTTTTGATTTAAACTTTGATGCAACTTTCAATATGATGTGTTATAAGAAAAATGTCTTATCATCCATGATTTTTTTTTCCTAGGCTTAATAAATACATAACACTATTTGTTTGTATTACAATTTTGTTTCTTATACTAGACTTAATTTTGAGTATACGTTTTTTTGGCATATTTTGGACTAAAATCATGCATTGAGTAATAGATGTGTTTTGGACTTCCATTGCCTTTAGTTTTTCATATCACAACGTTTCAACTGGTAAGTATCTCCAGTCGTCTTCAGGTGAATACTAAACAAGTTACAAAGCTACGAGTCTATTTATACTACCTAGGGGGGGCGGAGCTAGTGACGAATTCGGATGCAGTCGTGAGTCATCTGCTTACGTCACGTAAGAGGTAGGTAGTATAAATAGGCTCGTAGCTTTGTAACTTGTTTAGTATTCACCTGAAGACGACTGGAGATACTTACCAGTTGAAACGTTGTGATATGAAAAACTAAAGGCAATGGAAGTCCAAAACACATCTATTACTCAAGATACATCATTGTCTACAACCTTCAAACAAACACTAAAATCATGCATTGTTACGCGCATAAACTTTTTATTTTTATTTTTTAAGTGCATATTTGCCTAAGTCTACTTATTACTATTCCATTATAGTTATAATAAGAAATTAGTTTACAAAGAAATTGTACCCGCCACTGGAATTTCCTTCTTTCGTTCCTTACCCCTCTTGGTGCGCCACAAAACTAAGAATGAGTCACTGACTATTATATCCGACTTATAGTATAGTGGGAATTAATAATATTTAAATTAAGTAAATACCGGGTGAGTCAACGATTGCGCGAAGTAATTGAAGATAAGATTTGTCGATAATGAGCTTTTGTAATAAAATATGGTTGTATATCTGGCACATTTTAAAATCATTTTGAATTATACGGGGTGCGCCCAAAAAGTAGGGTGTCATAAAGTTACATTTTTTTTTAAATGGGACACCCTATATTTGAATAAGTACATTTAATAATTCTACGTGTTATTTCATAAATTGTTATTAATGGTTTAATATACGAAAAAGTTATAGTTTTTAAGATAATTCGACGATTTCTATACTAACAAAATAAAGCCAAAACTACATATTCACTATGAAATATTTGACGTCTTATTTACAGGGTGTTTACTTTCTACGACCATACCAAAGTCAGAAAACTTATAATTGTCATCGTATAGCTCGTCATAAACTCTTCAACTTTTGTGAAGAACGTCCTATCCCTATCTCTAATAGTTTTTGAATATGTAATTTTGATATTCCGAGATTTAATGTCTTCGTTATAGCATTTTTTGTCAGTGGACTACGCCTGTTGAATCAAACGTTTCCATTAAATCTTGAAAACTTCGAGGATATTTCATCCTGTATAGTTGTTCAGCAAAAAGACACTTTTTATCCGCCTCGCTTAAAACATAAATCATATCTATTAATTCATTTTTTGGAAAATTCATTTTAAGTGCCGCCAACTTATAAAATGATTGGACAATAAACTTTGCAGTAAAAAGGCTTAATTTTTACATTGATCTGATTTTTTATGTCATCCACTGCCATTATTTTCATTTATTTTCATTTATTTTCCATGGCTACTCTGATCCATTGACAAAAAATTCTATAACGAGGACATTAAATCTCGAACTATAAAAATATTTCAAAAACTATTAGGAATAGGACGTTCTTCACAAAAGTTAAAGAGTTTATCTATAAGATGACAGAAAACTGTATAGGGTGTTGCATTTAATAAAAGTGATATTTTTCTATTAAAAGTTTTCTGACTTTGGTCCTAGAAAGTAAACACCCTGTAAATTAGACGTAAATATTTCATAGTGAATATGTATTTTTGACTTTATTTAGTAAGTATAAAAATTATGAATCGCTTAAAGTCAAAATTTAAGTAGCATTTTCACAACAACGAGATGCTTGCAAATGCAAAATTTTCATTATAAGTCAAATTATCTTATAAACTATAACTTTTTCGTATCCATTAATACAAATTTAAAAAATAACTCGTAGAATTAATAAATGTATTTAAATATAGGGTGTCCCATTAAAAAAAATGTAACTTTTTGAAACCCTACTTTTTGGGCGTATAATTCAAAATATGTTTAAAATGTATCAGATATCCAACCATACGTTCATACAAAAGCTTATTTTCGACAAATCTTATCTTTAAGGCATAAAATTAATCCGCGCAATCGTTGACTTACCTGGTACATACATTTATGTTAACATAAAAATTGTAAAAGAATCACAGTATAGTGATTTTACGTATTATTTAAATCTAATTATAGATATCGAGCATTCTCAAGACAGCCTATTACAAGCACTATATGATCTACAGAGAGAAGAGTTTTTCCAGAATTAGTATTTCTAAGGGAATATTAAAAGTATTTTGAAGCTTTGGATTTTGGAATTATTGAATATTTTTCCATAATAGGTTTATAAATTGTTTTTGACTCTAGCTATGTCTGTCTTACGTGATAAGAACCGTAAAACTTTATTTTGAATACTTTCCAGATTTCGCTGTTAAACCACGTACCTACTGAGGGTTCCAAACAAGTAATGCAAAATTAAATTTACTAAATATAATCGCGTAATACAAAAGTTTAGAACTGTTTAAGGATTATTAGAATTTAAACAATTTCTTATAATAAATCCTAAAATCGATTAAACTTATTGACAAAACCTGTTTAATGTGACAGCTAAAAATTAGCTTACTGTCTGTTACATTATAACACCCAAATCACGTATTTCATTAACCGATGTAATATCACTATTATAGTATAACGAAAATTATGTACATTTTTAATTCTGGTAAACGTTATCGATACACACTTGTCTAGATTAAGAAATAAACTGACTTTCACTGAATCTTACCAAGGCATTAAGATCGTCCTGCATACCCCCGGCACCCCGATTATTCGAAAAAATTTTAGGTCATCTGCGTAGGTACAAATTTAAAACATTGAATGCTATTATTTTGTATAATTAAAAACAAGGTGCTGATGTGACTGCCCTGAGGCACACTAGATAACACGTTAAAAGGCTTAGAGTAAAAACCACCAATGGAAACAATCTGTCGTCTATCACTGAGATAGGACCAAATCCATTTCAGCAAGCTCCTTTGCACACCGGCATCAGCAAGGCGCTTAATCAGTATGGAATTATAAATTTTGTCCTATACCCTACTGAAGTCCGTGTACCGGGTGTTCCACCTAAGGAGGTAATCGGCTATATCTCAGAAAGTAATAACACTAGGACTTTGAGAAAAAATATATATCAATAAAAGCGGCCAAGAGAAATTGCTGGAAATTATATTCAAGTTCGGAAAATGACCGCTAGGGGGCGTGAGAGAACTTTCAAAATAGAAATGCTGATTTTCTCTTGGTTTTTCTTAATAAAAATATGTTAAAAATAGAAGCATTGTATTCCTTATAAAATTAGGCAACTTTATGTTAGGAATCGTTTTTTTCTATTTTCAATAATAAAGTGGTGGGAGAAGGTCAAACCTTTTTTCTTTCAAACGCTGATATCTCTGCTTTGGATAAACCGATTTTATTCAACTTGGTCTTGAAAAAAAGCCCTTCTTTTCCTCTACACGTGGATCTATTAACTATACCATATTGATTCTAATGGTGGCCACTAGATGGCGTTTTTCCGTAATTCCTCAATGAATAAGGATTTTCTCAAAAAAATCAAATGTTATGATATGACTTTTTCATCATATTTTATTTTAGGCTTATAAAGGCTATTAAATAGTGGAATAAAAAATCCAGTTCCGTATTTGAAATAACAAAGTTGATGACGGTAGCTCGAATTCGAAACGTCGGATTAAAAAACTAACCCCCATCAGCTTGTAGAGGAGGAAAAGTTACTATAAGGAACTGAAAATCGCAACGTAATATCTTTTGTTAAACTAGAGAAATTAGGGATAACAATAATAATTAATATGGAAAAATATTTTTAAAAAAATTAATTAATTAATTAAATCTCTGGTTTAATGAATATCACGTTGCGCGTAGTAACTTTTCCTTCTCTACAAGCTGATGGGGGTTAGTTTTTTAATCCGACGTTTCGAATTCGAGCTACCATCATCAACTTTGTTATTTCAAATACGGACCTGGATTTTTTATTCCACTATTTAATAGCCTTTATAAGCCTAAAATAAAATATGATGAAAAAGTGATATCATAACATTTGATTTTTTTTGAGAAAATCCTTATTCATTGAGGAATTACGGAAAAACGCCATCTAGTGGCCACCATTAGAATCAATATGGTATAGTTAATAGATCCACGTGTAGAAGAAAAGAAGGGCTTTTTTTCAAGACCAAGTTAAATAAAATCGGTTTATCCAAAGCAGAGATATCAGCGTTTGAAGGAAAAAAGTTTGACCTTTCCCCACCACTTTATTATTGAAAATAGAAAAAAAGAATTCCTAACATAAAGTTGCCTAATTTTATGAAGAATACAATGCTTATATTTTTAACATATTTTTATTAAGAAAAACCAAGAGAAAATCGGCATTTCTATTTTGAAAGTTCTCTCACGCCCCCTAGCGGTCATTTTCCGAACTTGAAAATAATTTCCAGCAATTTCTCTTGGCCGCTTTTATCGATATATATTTTTTCTCAAAGTCCTAGTGTTATTACTTTCTGAGATATAGCCGATTACCTCCTTAGGTGGAACACCCGGTACACAACGTCGACCTGCTTCCGATCATCCATGTCTCTTAAAATAAAATTTAGTGTAGTAATTTAGGCCTTAGGTTAAAATAGCCTGGACCACGACTGTCCGTCTCCTTTATACGTCAAAATTATGTGACAAAAACCTCTTCCTTCTGCCAACGGATGAATCAGAGTGCGCCGACAGCGCCAATTTTCCTCTGATGGTCAGTTGGCGGCTGCTTCAGTCAAAAGTAACCTTGTGATGCAGGATCGCTCATTTACAGCTTCACCGGAGTGCTTGAATCACACTTGAACAACCACTTAATAAGTATGGACTGTTTGGTTTCAGCTAGTTGAACGCAGGTGGCCGTTAAAGGTAGTGATGGGACAAATCGAGTTATTTGAATAATCGACTACCGAGAATTCGAGTGATTTAAAAAACCGAATGATAATCGATTTTTCACTCGAATTCTATATTACGGAAAAAAAGGTCGGCAAAGTAGTAAAATACCGTTTTTTTTTAAATCACTTCAATAATCAACCACATATTTTTTTAGACTTGTAAAAAAAAAAAAGGTCGCTAGTAAACTAACTAGTTTGTGTAACACCCGCAATGAGTGATTGGTGATTTATGAATGGCATGCGGGTCGTTTGAAAATAAAATAATTCGAATTTTCGTCACTCGAATCATTACCGATGATAACCGAATAATTCAAGTGATTGAAAAAATCGAGTGATCGGTTATTTTTCACTCGAGTGATCCCATCACTAGTTAAAGGTGAGAAGTGAGGTTATAGTGTTGAAGTCGACTTAATAATTTTTGTTATTATTATTACTAGTAGGTTATGCCAAAAAATATAAAGTAGGGTAGTGAAAAACTTATTAACTTTCTTAAAATTTACGAAAAGTATGATGTTGTGAAACACTGAAGATATGTAATATCGCGACAGAAATGTGAGAGAGGAAGCTATGGCAAATCTGTTGAAAAAAATTCGCGATAAAGGCTCCATTTCAGGCGTAGAGAGGTAATTGAAAGAACTACGGAAAATTGAAAGAAGTAACATGATTACATTGGAACACGAACTTGAATGCAAGTTGTCTGAATTCAAGCGACTTGAATTCCAGCTACTTGACTAATGAGAACGGCGCTTAACGTCCATCAGATCCCTTTAGCTGGTAATATAAACTTTATTACCGTCAATTACCACGATTGTTATTATATAATTACCTAATCCTACTGAGAAAATCTATTTTACCACCCGGAAACTATATATAAATTAGTAAACATGAGTTTATTAATTATGGCATAACTCGCAGCATAAATTGCTAACTTGGTCATTTCGAAAATTAAATAGACCTGTTATTAAATTGCCAAAGGCGAAGTTTAATTTTGAGGAGATAATTAAGTTTTGAATATATTACTTTTATATACAGGGTGCAGCGACAGAGTTGGGCAGTAATTGCTTTGAAAATGCTTTAAAAAATGCTTAAAGCACAATAAGTGCTTCGAGTAAAGTAATAGCAACCACTTTTAAAATACAGTGCTCGGTAATTGGTAAATGAGGTCCTTTATAAAAAGTGCTTGTGCGGTCAAAACGACGCTTAACGGACTCTAAATTTTCCCAATCACAAGTTAAGGTCGTTACGCTGCCAGTTAGTTATTTCGTGTCGGTAACCTATTCTTTATTATAATTTATTGGATTTTTTTCTACTTATCCTAGCTCTCTTTCTGCGCCAATAGACCGTACGGTTTACCAATCTGAAGTCGACTCCCTGCGCGCTAGAAATCTTTGAGAGCGAAATTAAATCCAAACGCTGAATTGTGGTATTGACAACAATTTGTTGGGTACAACTGCAAATTGATCAGACAACATCGGCGCTGAGCTACATTTACGGTTCTTCGATCAAGGTATCATGGTGCTTGTTGTCGATAAGGCGCAGTAGAAAAAACCCGACGATTGCAGTTAATAAACAAAAACAGCAACAATCTTAAATTTCAATTATTTAAAGACCGCACACACTTCAATTTTAATATTTCTCTTAAAAGTTTTAATCAGAAAAATTGACAACAATTTGTTGCGTACAACTGCAAATTGATCAGACAACATTGGCGCTGAGCTACATTTACGGTTCATCGATCAAGATGTTATCTCATGTTGCTTGTTGTCGATAAGGCTCAGTAAAAAACCCGATGATTGCAGTTAATAAACAATGATAGCAACAATCTTAAATTCATAATTATTTAAAGGCCGCACCATATAAAAATCTAAATATTCTTTTACTCAATTTCATTCTTACAAATACTTCTATCAAAAGTTCTAATTGAAAAATTAAAAAGGGATAAATAAATGGGGGTTCAAATTGCAAATCAAGCCCAACCAAAACGTCTGCAAGACAAATTGTGCTCTTAATTATTTTTAAATAAAAAAGTGAACAGAGCAAACGGTACTATTCGTAACTGTAACAAAATCAATAAAATTTTCCTTTGTAAGGCAGACATTTTTAATGTAACAGATGTTAGTTGTGTACCTGGGTGTTTTTTTTGTTATGTGGTACTTGAGAACAAAGCTTGGACGTTATTATGCAGTAATAATGCCACCTTATAAAGTAAACAATAATCTGCAGTGGTAGGTAAGAAAATAGAGGTGGGTTAAATCAGAGCAATATTTTATGACAATATACAATTAAAATGATCAGAAATAATTATAATTATTTGGTATGATGTTGCCTGTAGAACGTTAATTTATAATTGGTCTATAAAAAACGGTGTGATGAGATTTTCCTAAAAAGAATGTCCGACAGCAGGAATGACTTGTTGTCGCTCGGCTTTCTAGTAATATGAAAAATAACGCTCGCTTGAGAAGAAAAGTGACACATGCGGAAAGCGGGTGAGCTCCTAACTTTTATTGCACTTTTATAAATTAAATGTTGAAATGTTCGACAGTAGGAATGACTTGAGTGTCCACTACTGAAACTACGTAGTACCTTTATAATAAACGTGTTCGTAAATCTATAAAAATATTCTGTAACTAAAATGACAAATAATTTTAATACGTATACGAAAATGTAACAAAATAAATTGCAGATTAACGGGAAACCAATTAAAACCAGAGTGTGGTCGCAGACCAAAGATAAACATAAAAAAGGGGGATTTTTGAGAGGTAATTATTTATTCTCATGAAATTTCCGAGGAAATTTCTTTCTATCCTATTTCCACAAAAGTTTGTCTATGCTAGGTCAACCCGTTTTTTAGATATGAGCGATCAAATTTTTAAAAAGCTCTATTCATTTGAGTTAAGTTCGTTTCAAGTTTTTATTTTTATCGTCCTTAAGTGCAGAGCCTACATCTCAGTGTTTATAGAGGAGATTTTATCATGACATGTCAATCAGCACTTACTAGCTAGAACAGTCTGTAGTGGGCAGTCGCTCCTTCATCGCCTCGTTAAGCAAATGATCTTGGTATACTTATCGTTGTTTTTCTTGGCTAATATATGTTTGCAGGAGTAACAACATAAGCAGGCTGAGTGGACCCTGTCGCGTTTTTAAAACTAAAATTTCCTCTTTTAAACTTTTTATCCAACTTTTGTTCAGTGTGTAAACTCATCGACAAATAACATATTGATGAATTTTTGTTAATGAAATGTTGAATTTTTAAAATGTAATGGATTGGTGGTTGTTATTATAAATGTTTGTAAATTGGCAATTCGAAAAATTTAATGAGAAATACTATTTTTAATAAAAAAAAAACTTTTTAATTTAGAGACAGTCATTTAATTCGAAATGCCGAACGTATTTTTAAAATTTGTTTCTGTTTTTTGAATCTGAAATACGGACAATGTTTTGTCACATTGTGGTGGTAGTAGTAATTGAGAGGAGGTTCCGAAACCTGGCAAGTAGAGCAACAGCGATCCTTTTTGCCTACCCAAAGTCTTCCCCCAATCACTCTAGACACATTGGCCATCGCCAAAACGTCCCGACAACAACAGAGGATCAAGTTTATGGTTAAGGGGAAAATAAACACAAATACACCTTAAATATAATGATACAACATTTACACAACACTTATATCACGAAACACAAAATTAGGTTTGCATTTATGCACCTTGCACTTGTAGACCATACCATCAGACATCAATCACCCACCAACAACTGTAATCAAATGATATGTTTGAATAACTCCATTCAACTTAAACTACGCGGAGCAACGAAAGATCATTGTTTTAAGTTAGTTCGTCCTTCTCTGTTCCATTGTAGTAAGGGATAGGCTATATACCGCTCGATGTAAGTTACCTAAATGATTTCTCCATATTTTAAAAAAGGAACTATTTAGTAAAAAGAGGGTTTATGTTTACTTAATTTTGTGTGATAATTAGATAACCTTTTAGGAACCAAAAAATCATCTATTAAAAATATTTTATTCGATTTATATTTTAATGGTCAAACGGTATTTTGTTACTGGAAAAAAATTTCGATTAGGCGCACAAATATTGCCAAAAAAACGCCCTAGTGTGTGTCTAAATGAAATATTTAAGGGATTAAAGGATTTCTTTTTGTGCTAACCCATATATATATATTTGAAAAAACTTGTTTTGAATGATTTTCCCAAGTGATAAGTGTAAATTAAAAATTAAAAACAGAAATATCTATCGTTGGTGAAGTACTAATACCTCGTAACCCACAATAAAAATTAAAATCAGAAATATCTATCGTTGGTGAAGTACTAATACCTCGTAACCCACAAAAAATCAAATTTGCGTTTTTGGGGGCGTTGGGTAGCGTAAACCAAATTCTACAAGGTCGCAAATACAGTGTGTATATAAAGTCTGGACGGCTTAATAACATCACAAATTACTTGCCGATTTAAACCAAATTTGGTACAGTTGTGTAAGAGGATCTAACGCACCGAATTACGATATTGGCGTTGTTGCCAGCTTTTTAGTTTGTCTGGAATTCGAACGAATTTTATATTTTTAAATATAACACCCCGTATATTTTTACATTTTTAAATTCCACATAAAATTATAATTATTTTTTATTAAATGCATTATTAGTCTATCACAGTTTCCGAGATATTGACTCTCGAAAAGTGACATTTTTGAACTTTGACAGCTTATAACTTTCTAATAGTACGTCTTAGAGCAAAACGGCTTACATGTCCCTATCTTCAATTTTTATTATCTTCCCAAAAAAATCAACTTCCAGTTAAACCGGAACAACTATATTTCCTGCTTTCAAGTTACATCCGGTTTAACCGGAAGTTGATTTTTTTGGGAAGATAATAAAAATTGAAGATAGGGACATGTAAGCCGTTTTGCTCTAAGACGTACTGTTAGAAAGTTATAAGCTGTCAAAGTTCAAAAATGTCTCTTTTCGAGAGTCAATATCTCGGAAACTATGAAGTATAGACTAATAATGCATTAAATAAAAAATAATTATAATTTTATGTGGAATTTAAAAATGTAAAAATATACTGGGTGTTATATTTAAAAATATAAAATTCGTTCGAATTCCAGACAAACTAAAAAGTTGGCAACAACGCCAATATCGTCATTCGGTGCGTTAGATCCTCTTACACAACTGTACCAAATTTGGTTTAAATCGGCCAGTAAATTGTGATGTTAATAAGCCGTTTCCAGACTTTATACACACACTGTATATTTTATACCACAAAATTACTTCGGTGAATATTTGGGATTTCTAATACCTTGTATTGTAAATGCCCATATTTTTTTGTGCAATATCTCCTAACCCACTATCAGCATTATTGATAACACAGGCCTGCATTTTTTAACACTTTGAAAGTTGATTTAAAAATTTTAACTGTTTTCTTTAGTCGACGTTGTGGTCTAGTGGTTAGCGCAGCAGCCTCACAGATCGTAGGCCCGAGTTCCATTCCCGGTGCCGGCAACGTCGATGTTAAATTTGGAATTTGGTTTAAGAGGTGGCGCCGTCTTTCGGAAGAGACGTTAAACTGTGGGCCCCGTGTCATGGATGTTGGCACGTTAAAGAACCCTACCCTCGACAAAGAGGGATTCGGCAAAATTACCAGATAGTGTGTGACAAATTCCCTGGCGTCGGTGATTGGCCTCGTTGCGGAAAAAGGCCGACGTAAAATAAATAAATAAAAAAAAAAAAAAAAAAACTGTTTTCTAGTAATTGGGAAGCGCTGATTTCAAATCTGTTTTCAGTTTTTTTTATATCACGTAAGGTTATTATTCAAACCGGTGAAATCCAAAAATTAAGAAAAAACACGATTTATTACATTTATAACCTAGTTTTTTAATATATTAAGGAAAAAAATAGAAAAATATACAAAATATACACATATAAACTATTATAAATGTTTTTTTATTCGTTACGCTTCTTCAAAAAATGTTTTCTTTTTTCAGAAAAGCTTTTTTTGGTTGTTTTTCTGTTCCAACATAAATCGGCCATCCCCAAGATTTTCCGGGAATTAGTCCAAATGGGAATGTAAAAAGTGAATTTTTATGCTCATATTTTGAAATTCCTGAAATTTTCCAGCATATTTTCAACGATCTCAACATAGTAGTAATTTATGTTCAACTTCTTTAAAAGCATTCCATGCATGTTTTTCCTTATCTTCCATTACATTCTGTATCTTTCATCAAGCTGCTAATCTGCGGCCCTAAAAGATTCCCTCCTTTAATTTTGCCTCTGACAGAGCCGGAAATGTTTTACACAAATATTTAAAACAATATCCTTCTTTGTTTAATGCCTTAACAAATTGTTTCATACGTCCAAGTTTTATGTGAAGTGGTGGAAGTAAAACTTTTTGAGGGTCAATAAGACTTTCGCGAATTACATTTTTGTTTCCTGGTGTTAAAGTCTCTCTTTGTGACCAGTCTCTTTTTATCCAATGCTGTTTTCGCTAGCTAGAACACTCGCACAGGAAACATGGAAATTTAGTAAATCCAGACTGCTGACCTAAGAGAAGACTTAAAATGTTTAGATCTTTACACACTTCCCAGTTGTGATTTTCATATTGTATTCTTAAAAATAATTCCTCTAAATTTTCATCGTTTTCCTTTAACTTAACTGTATGGCCGACCGAAACAGAAGCAAAAACATTGTCATTATGTAAAAGAACAGCTTTAAAGCTCCTTTTTGAAGTCGATAAAAAGTCTCCAGTCGGAAGGTGTGTAGCACCACAGAAAATCATTTTTTATTCATCAATCATTTAGAATTTGAAGTACTACATTCATTTTAAAATGTATTAAAACGCCTATTATAAGTTTTTTTTTATATTTTTTCTTTTTTTTGCAAAAAAAAAACTGTGGGTGATAGAGACCAATTGCATTTTAATTAGTTATTTCTATATAAAAACTAAGCTTAACAAACAAAAATCACGTCATCACAAATTTCATGCAGGCCTGTGTAATATATCGTATCCCACAAATAACCCTTACTATATTTATTACAATACCACGTATGCCACTTCAGTTGCGTTAAAAGAGTGCGTATCCCACTCAAAAAACCAAATTTTTATTACAATACCTCGTATGCCACACCGAAAATGAAAAAAACACAAAAATCAGTACAAAACCGTAATTTTGTGTAAACATTGACTTTTAGAATCGTTTTCCTGAAGAATAAGATTCCCTTAGTATGACACTTTAATAAGAAAATGTTTTCTGCTTCTCCTGAACAATTTCATTTTTGGGCTTACGAGGTATTAGTACTTCACAGACGCTATATCAGTGTTAACATTGTATGTCAACATGTTTACCCCATGTCCCTCTATAATTACGCCCATGGGAATATTAAGAAATTGTTTATAATTTCCTAGCAGCGGAACTCAATTTAATTAGTACCTAGGCCTATTAATTCATGCAAATATTGGTGACCTAAATATTTTAAGCAGTAAATAGGATGCTTCTATTTAATTGCCGAAATGGAAAGTAAAGTTCAATTTTAGGGATAATTTAGTTTTCAGCAATAGGTACTATTAGTCGTGGAAATTACTTTAGCTCAGAGATAATGAGAACACGTTGTATAATAATAGATAATTTCTACTAAAGCTGATGTGTTTATTGGTGTATTATGTGTGGTGTTAAAGATATATACTTAAATCAAAACAATTTCCGTTGCACGTCATCAATCAGCTGATAATTGAAAATCGGTCAGGAAACATAAGAAAATTAAATTTCGGCAAAAAATATATAAATTTCATGCGATATTGAATGTAAAAGAAACTTAATGTATTCTTCTTTGATACAAAACCGCTTAAAGGAAATTTTTTTAAAATTTAACCTTTTAAAAATTAATATCATTTGAATTTTTTGGACAGTTGGCAACAGAAGTGTCAACGCATCGGTGATGCCAGTTTATTTCTTGGCGAATTTTGATTGACGTTTATTGTTTTCATTTCGTGTTTTCGTGAGTTTATTTAAGCCGTTTTTAACTAAAACTGCAAATCCTTTTATAAATAGGATTAAAAACTGTTCTTTTAAGAACAACAAAGGGATACAGACAGATTTCTGTTGATTACGTTGTTTACCTTTATTGAAAAATGCCGAAGCATTTAAATAGCCGGTGCAAAGAGCTAATAGCTTCTCTAATAAGCTATTTTGATGAAGAACGTAAAAACAAAGGTGCATTATTACCCTTGACAGCAGTTAGAGAAGTAACTTTAATGTTAAGGTCTACAAATTACATACTTAGAAAACGTAAATTCAAATAAAGGCCTATGTAACCCAATCTCTCGGGCGGCCTATAAAAAAAAATCTGTGTTTGTTTAGGTAAATTTGGCTTGTTTTTATTTAAAAAAATACTTTGCAATTCCCTTACTGGGGTATTTTGATTACAAACTGGCAACACTGCTGATTCTCGAAGGTATGACGTGCAACGGAAATTGTTTTGATTTTACTATACCTATTCTATTCTTTTATAATATATTTGCATAGCAATATATTCTGTGGTATCGACTGCGTTTTTATATGTATCAGATTGATGCCTATTATGTTTTATACAGGTTGCATCGATAGGGAAAAAAAAAACGAAAAATTTAACCGACAGACGAAAAAAGCATTAGAAATAACTAGAAGATAATATTATAGCGTCTCCGAAAATAATTATAAGCTAATAAATGTGGCATATCGGACAAGTGTGTAACTTTTTTTATATTGGAATACACAGAGATCCAAGCACAATGGATACCCTGGAGCGGGTAGACCACAACGGCCATTTCGTGCTTGTTAGGACTCTACGGGCAGCCATAACCCAAACAATCTTAACAACAGAGGTAAGATGTATTAAAATCTTTTGCAAAAGTAAAGCGGCCATCACCGGTGAAAATGCAAATAGCGTTCCCTATACTGCATTGTGATGCACTTCATGGTTTATTTAGTTGTCTACCTTTCGATTATTACCAGTGTGCCTCCCTTTTATATTGGAGTTAATTCCGCTGGGATGGCGCTACGGTGAATTGATGGCCTCTTAAGCGTACAGAGTACTCTCGTACGCCTGTATGTGTAGAATGCCGAATGCCAAGTTCCAATTGAGAAATTGGAAATTGATACAGTTTTTGAGGGTCTCGAATATTGGTTCTTCTATTAACTTTAGGAAGGAATGTTATTGTGATTAATAAAATAGTGCTATGAGTTGTGCTCTAGCCCTAGAAAAATGTTGTGTGTCTTTGGGTGTCGTTAAGAGTAAATTGTAAAAAGTTTTCTGCAAATTTGTAATTATTGTGGTTGTTATTATCGTGTTACTAACCCCGGCACCACACTTGCGTTATTCGTTAATAAATATTTGGTATACAAGAGTAAATGAAACAGAATACAAGCCTGTTAACCCATTAACGCCCAGTGATACCGTTTGGTATCGCTAAATCAGCCGCAGTGCTGGATTTACCAATAGGCTGGGTAGGCTGGAGCCTAGGGCGGCAGATTTTAGGGGGCGGCAAATTTGGCTCAAATTTATTTTATCTTACAGAAATAAATGGTAAAATCTTTATTCATGGTTGACAGGTAGTATTTTTTTAAATAAACTTTATTGTTGGCCGTGTCTGTTAATGGGGATACAAAAAGGTAGTTGGAACTTTACTGGCTTTGTAGAAAGAAATTTCATTTTTAATAAAATAAGTAGGTAATCATAAATTTTTAAAATATTTTATAAAAAATATTGACCAAATTTGGGCGTGGTCTTAAAAAATTTTCGCCTGGGCCTGGGCCGCATTTAGCCTGCAGCGGGCCTTTTCTTTCCCGAACACTTCTGGTAGGGGTGGCAAAAATTGAATAGCCTACTAGCGGCAAATTTGTAAATCCGCCACCGATCAGCCGTTACTAAGACATCGGCCATTTTGTGGGTGGTAGTGAGATAATAATTCTGACTAGTGCGTTAGTTGCGGTAAGCATCTTCAGTTGTGTTTTAACTGTCTTTGAGTACCATTTTCGATTTGTGAACAAAAAACACGTGTTATTTTACCGTTCATTTTAAGTCAATAGAAAAATATGGACATTCGCTTGGAGTAAGTATAGTTTTTCAGTGATAATATTTTTTTTTGAATTATTAGTATTGATATTGACTAAGTAATATATATAAAGCCCTCTATAACGTATATCTTATTTTTCAAAATTCCCCTGACTTTACAAAATGGGCGCAAAACATACTGATACCAAATGGTATCACTGGGCGGTTTCACTATACAGGGTGTTCCGATGATCATGTTACAAAATTCTAGGGTAGATAAAACACACGAAAATAAGAAAAAAAGTTCATGTGAACATGGGTCCGGAAACGCTTCTTTAGGGAGCTAGGGCCCTTCGAAGATGACCTTCAAAAACTACTTTATAGCTTCGGTACTACTGCAGCTATCGCAACCAATTTTGGGACATGAAATCTAGTTCGTAGGTTCATCAATTTGAGCCTTCCGGATTTTGTCACCTTTAACCAGGGGCGTACAAACCAAGGGGGTATTTGAGTAAATTTGACCCTACTCCTCTTAGGCTTTAATTTCTTACCATTTTTATATCTGATTATGATTCTCCAATGCCTTTTACATAAAAAAGGTACTCTTAGTAAAAATCGCTATCTGTCACAGTTTCCTCCGAAAATGGCTAAATCCAATCAATAATAAATTATTGGTCTTAAACCAATTATTACGTTGAAATATGAAAATGAGGTTCAGTACAGATAGTTGTCAAAAATCTGTCAATAAAATATTGTGTCGCCAGTGAATCATGGATTATACTTTCGCCGAATATGCCGATATGCTATTAATTTATGGCGAAGTTCATTGCAATGGAAGAGCCGCTTCAAGATTGTATCAGGAGCGGTTTCCTGAGAGGCGTGTACCTGCTCACACGCTATTCGAGAGGGTAAATCAGCGCATAAGGGAAACTGGCTCCGTGAAAATAACGAGGCCAGATAATGGCGCTCAAAGAACTGTACGAACTCCAGAATTTGAGGAAGAGGTACTCCGACAATTCGAGGAAAATCCTAGTGTTAGTACCCGAGCTGTTGCAGAATCCATGAATGTAAGTCATGTACGTGTATGGGAGATTGTTAACGAACAACTTCTTCATCCTTACCATCGCCAAAAAGTACAGGAATTGAGACCAAATGATTATGCACCCCGCGTAGAGTTTTGCGAGTGGTTTCTTCAACAGTGTACACAAGAACCCCAATTTCCGAAATTTGTGCTTTTCTCTGATGAGGCTGTTTTTACGAGAGAAGGTATTTTTAATTCACGGAATAGCCATGTGTGGGCGGAGGAAAACCCTCATGCTCTTCAAATAAGAGGGTACCAACATCGATTCTCGGTGAACATGTGGGCTGGAATTGTTGGAGAACGTCTAATTGGACCAATCATGTTGCCTCCTCGACTAACTGGGACGGTGTACCTCAATTTTTTAAGATACACCTTACCTGAGTTATTGGATGAGCTGTCCCTCGACATACGTCGGAATCTATGGTTCCAGCATGATGGAGCACCCGCTCATTTTGCACATGTCGTACGTGAGCACCTCGATGATCGCTTTAGAGGACGTTGGATTGGACGTGGAAGCGATGTCAACTGGCCAGCCCGGTCCCCAGATTTAACTCCTATGGATTTCTTTCTTTGGGGACATATGAAAAGCCTTGTATATGAAACTCCAGTTCAGTCGGAGGAAGATTTGGTGGCTAGGATTTCTGTTGCGGCTGAAATGATCCAAACCATGCCTGATGTTTTTACTGACGTCAATTTAAATATGCTACGTAGGTGTAATACATGTATTGAACGTGGTGGCAGGCATTTTCAACAATTGTTATTTTGAATTTATTTTGGTACGTACAGGGTCAGTCAACGACAGCGTTAGTAAATTCATCTTCAAGACAAAAATTTACTCTGCCTTATCCTTGACTCACTCGTTAAACCTGTTTAATTGTTTTTTTTTTGAAATATTTTGTATACGTTCCCTTTTACTTTTTATACCCCCAATTTCGAAAAGGCAATAAATCTCTCTAATCTAATTTATTTTCATTAAAGAAAAAGATTTGACTAACTTATAATGCTCACTATCTGTACTGAACCTCATTTTCATATTTCAACGTAATAATTGGTTTAAGACCAATAATTTATTATTGATTGGATTTAGCCATTTTCGGAGGAAACTGTGACAGATAGCGATTTTTACTAAGAGTACCTTTTTTATGTAAAAGGCATTGGAGAGTCATAATCAGATATAAAAATGGTAAGAAATTAAAGCCTAAGAGGAGTAGGGTCAAATTTACTCAAATACCCCCTTGGTTTGTACGCCCCTGGTTAAAGGTGACAAAATCCGGAAGGCTCAAATTGATGAACATACGAACTAGATTTCATGTCCCAAAATTGGTTGCGATAGCTGCAGTAGTACCGAAGCTATAAAACGAAAAGTAGTTTTTGAAGGTCATCTTCGAAGGGCCCTAGCTCCCTGAAGAAGCGTTTCCGGACCCATGTTCACATGAACTTTTTTTCTTATTTTCGTGTGTTTTATCTACCCTAGAATTTTATAACATGATCATCGGAACACCCTGTATATTTTTATTTTTTTGACAGGCGTGGATTTCATTGTCTGAAGCTTTAGACATGGCATACGCTAATGACGATGCAGAAAATCAAATAGACGAAATATTTATCGAGCCCCTGATCCCAATGTCGGCACCGATGAAGATTCCGCTGACGTTGTTGTGACAATAGCGTCTGTAAATACAGGAGTTTCCCCAATGGGAACAGTAAAGCAATACTCCCAAAAAGAAAAAAAATGTAACGGTTAATCGCCCTTATTGTGTTACAATAGTAATATGGGAGGAACTGACCTAATGGATGGATTATAGAATTGGTGTACGCAGCAAGAAGTGGTACTGGCCAATCGTTACCTGGATTATCGATGCAGCAGTAAACAATGCATGGTTTCTGTATAGAAAGAATCACAACAAAACCTCCAACATAAAGTTTAGAAGGGAGTTGGTTCAAGTATACTTAGCAAAATCAGCAGGTCCTGCAAAAGCGTCGGTTTCACGCACACTTCTGCCAGGTATTCGATATGACGGATGCATCATTACGTTGCTCCATATAATAGACACCGTTGCGCAGGAACTGGCTGCAAGAGTTTTGGTAGAGCAATGTGTTCTAAGTGTGATATAGGTCTTTGTGTAGTCTGTTTTGCTAATTATTTATCACACAATGTAAAAATTTAATTTTAACAAGCCTATAAATAAATATGTATTTTAAAATTGTAAATACTTGTATTTTATAGTATCCTATGCGCCCAGTGATACCATATGGTAGCAGTCATTTTCTTAAAAACTGACGTAAGATATTTTGTAGAATATTTTTTTTTTGGTGAATTCCTACTCATATTAACTCAGAAATGTAAAAATATCTAAAATAACTAACAAAAAATAATTCTGGGCGTTAATGGGTTAATTAAAAATAAATAAATAAAATTTTGACTTTTAATACGTGGAGCAAAGTTACAAACCAAACTGTATAGTCAAGAAGCAAATCAAAATGGCAGTCGTATTTTGATCTTTGTCATAGAAAAAAAGGGTTTATTTTGCCAAGTCACGAATTTTTGAAAATAATAAATAATAATGATATTTTTATTTCAAAGTAACGAAAAGATAACTTGTATCTCTTCATGGGCATTTTTCAATGTCGGTACTTTTTGAACTTTAAAGAAATGGTGATAAAGTGGCTTATATCCGAATTATTCAGTTAATTTTTTGTTGAGCGGCACGGGAATAAGCTCATATAGAACTATACCTAATACTTGTTGTCACAAGCCTTTTCTTTTGGATGGTGTACCAATAATATCGGTAATATAATGCGTGTTAATATAGCTTCAATAAAATAACACCCCAAAACAGAATATATAAAATAAATCATATCGAGTTTCTGAAAAATCTTTTCTGTGGTTTTTAATCATGGTTTAAAAATATCTCTCTTTAAAGGCCTCTTTACCCATATAAACTATATATTTACGGATATTTTGTAATTAAAACAGAAATACTAAACCGGCCTCCAGGAACACAACAACAATATGGCATGGCGAAAAGCTAAACCAGGAGTTTATTATTTTTTAATAAAATAGACAAGGGAGATGCACTTTTTATTTAATATGCATAAAATCCGTGCAAATGTAAAACCAACATTGAATAAATGCAGCTGATTTCGTAAGGTCACGCGTAACAGATTTCATGGGGACGAGACGGGATGCATGGCTGTGCTATGATAAAATGATGATTATATTTCACTTGAAAATATACTGGAATTAGCGTTGATTGTATCTTCCCGATAATTTTTCTGATTCTGGCAATTATTTTCAACGTACCCCCAACAGATTTTAAGTTCCTAGTTTTATAACTTTTATAAAGCAATAAGACACTTTTAAATTTAAATTACAAACAAACCGATGTTGAATGACAAGAACTACTGACGATGAAGAAATTAATCTGGTAACACTGAGACTTTAATTTAACTTTCAAAAAGCCTTTATTCCAAACCAACTTTTATAGTTCATTAGATGGAAAGTGACAACATAATATAGAAAATAATAACCATAAAAAAATAACCATAAAAAAATGGAAGGTAATCCAATTTATTTCATTAATAAAATCAATTAAAAAAATAGTAGAAATAATTTAGTAAATATCTCTTTAATTGTTTTTTAAATGTTGCCAATTTTTTAATTTTTCTGATATTTTTTGAAAGATTGTTATATTTTATTATTCCGTCATATAAAAGCGATTTTTTTCCGAAATTACTTTTTACTGGTATAGTTTGATAATTTATACAATGTCTGGTGTTATGATCATGTAATGTGTCATTCTCCCGAAACGTTATGTTTGATTTTTTTTCTTTTAAAATAATACAGTGAATTAGAATACAAATTTTTAATTCCTAAATGTTTTGAACGTGTAAATACCCTTTCGGTCTATATAGATTAACAGTTGGTTCTAAATGTGGTAGTTTGTGTATACATTTAATAACTTTATTTTGCAATTTTTGTAATGGTATTAAGTTTGATAAACAAGCAGATCCCCATGCAGAAGCTAAGTATTGTAATATTGAATATATTAATGAAAAATATATATTTTTAAAGTATTTCAAAGGAATGAAATATCTAGCTCTGTACAAAACAGATACCAAAGGAGATATCGAGTTGATAATATACTGGATATGGCATTTTTAATTTAAATTTTCGTCTAAAACTAATAAAAAATTTGTCGTTTTTGAATATTAAATATTTTCATTATTAAATGTTAAGGGGTTAATGATGGAATTTATTTTATTTTTAGTTATAAACATAAAAAAAGATTTTGTAAAATTTAACATACGTTTATTTGATTAAAGCCAAGAAAGAAGTATTTTTAAATCATTATTAATATCAAAATAAATTTCTGCAAAAGTTTCAGCTAAATAAATAATTGTTGTATTATCTGCAGATAGCTTTATACTACCCTTTAAGTTCAATTTGGAAACTTATTTTAAATAAAGCAGCAATAATGAATTGCTGGTACAATTGAAATCATTTTGAACAAACCCTAGCCACCATTAGGTTTGCATACCTTGGGGCCATCGACCATTCCAAATGATTTCTACTTTTGTCTTAAAAAAAGCAAAAACAAAAATTGTTTTTCCGTTTTTTTTTCGGATATCTCCGGAAGTTATCGGAATTTTTTAAATTTCTTTTTCACGAATTATTAAGCATTAAAATATACCTACAACTTTTTCATTATTTAACCAACTCTTTATCTCTTATATTTACCAAGATAGCGATGTTAACACATAAAATTTGTAATACCCTGTATAGCAAATCCAAACTCTAAACATACAGGGTGTCCATTTAGTGTGCCGGTGGACGATATATCGTAAACGGTCGACTTAAGGAATAAAACTTTTATACAAAAGTTGTACATGTTAATGTCGCGCACCTTTTAAAAATAATTTTAAATATACAGGTTGGACCAAAAATCCAGGGTGGGCCAGACATATATTTTTTTAAATGGAACACCCTGTATATTTTTACATTCTTAAATTCTACATAAAATTATAATTATTTTTTATTAAATGCATTATTAGTCTATACTTCATAGTTTCCGAGATATTGACTCTCGAAAAGTGACATTTTTGAACTTTGACAGCTTCTAACTTTCTAACAGTACGTCTTAGAGCAAAACGGCTTACATGTCCCTATCTTTAATTTTTATTATCTTCCCAAAAAAATCAACTTCCAGTTAAACCGGAACAACTATATTTCCTGCTTTCGAGTTACATCCGGTTTAACCGGAAGTTGATTTTTTGGGAAGATAATAAAAATTAAAGATAGGGATATGTAAGCCGTCTTGCTCTAAGACGTACTGTTAGAAAGTTAGAAGCTCTCAAAGTTAAAAAATGTCACTTTTCGAGAGTCAGTATCTCGGAAACTATGAAGTATAGACTAATAATGCATTTAATAAAAAATAATTATAATTTTATGTGTAATTTAAAAATGTAAAAATATACAGGGTGTTCCATTTAAAAAAAGATATGTCTGGCCCACCCTGGATTTTTGGTCCAACCTGTATATTTAATATTATTTTCAAAATGTGCGCGACATTAACATGTACAACTTTTGTATAAAAGTTTTATTCCTTAAGTAGACCGTTTACGATATATCGTCCACCGGCACACTAAATGGACACTCTATAGACAGACCTACGGAAATGGGAAACATGCTTTTTTGTGATCTGTAGACGACGAAGGAATTACAAAAAAAAATCCGTCACTCCTTGCACCAATACATTTTTATTGCGACACAAATAAAAGGACTATTTTAGTTTTGAAAGCTCAAAGCTTTTTCAACGATTTATCCGCTTAACAACCCGTATAATAAAAAATTAGTAGTAATATAGAGATATTCTCGGTGTCTAATACGCGTGAAACTACCCTCCATTGTCTTTATTTGAACACATTAGTCACCCGTTAACCACCCAACATCATCTCGTGGCTTCGCAGTGACACCAGAGAATTAGTAAACGAAATGCGACTTGTCAGTTCTGTCGTTTGTGACAAATCAATCTGAAATTTAATTTGATGTTCCATTTTTCAAAGTGATAGGATTTTGCTCAATAATAAACGAGTAATTATTTTCTTGGGAGAATATTTCCCAGACAAGAAAGAACAGGTTATAGTAAACATAAGGTATGACAGAATTTAACAATTTCGGAAAACTATATAGAAAGATTATCTTTTTACAAGCTCATAGAGACAAAAAAATTTTTGGATGAAGCTATTTTTCCACAAAAAGTTATTTGCTGATATTTTCGAGTGTAGTAGAATAATATATTAAAAATGGAAATAAACTTTATGCCATTACCACATAAAGGTGTAACTTAGGCCGCGGCAGCGGCCGTCGCGTTGCCGGCGTTCTATTGCGTAGCCCAAGGATGTTAATAATAATTGCGGGGCGGGCGAAGCCCGCAACGCTAATGTATGATGCCATTACCGCATAAAGGTGTTACTATTAATATTAAAGGTTCTGTTTATAAACGTACCTTGTCTATGACAGCAAACATGTCTATATAGATACTTTTTTTAATAATTTATTTTTCTTAAAATACTGCATATTCCGCAATTTTTTTTATTGAAAACTACTATTGAAAGTGAAATTTTTTTCCCGTTAAAATCGTGTACCCGGATAGTCGACCAATCCCCAGCACTTCTTTTATAAATACATATTAGGCATAAACTTGGTGAATTTGACAACCCTGTGCGTCACTTTGGTTTTATAACACAATTTTAGAGAGTTTTTGCATTGAAAATAACCTCGTTTACCAAATAATTTAAAATTTTTTTTTGACAAAAATAGTGGTTCATCCAACGATTTTTTTCTTTTAAACTGTTCTATTAAACATGATCTTACTAGTAAAATCCCCAAAATTGTTAAATTCCATCATACCTATTCTTTACCGGACCAGGAAGGACATAACATTGTATGTTAGTTTTGTACAGGGTTATCCAGCCAAGACTAGACAAGGCGATTTTTTGACTTTTCCTGTACTTTTATAAAAAAACTGAAATAGCCATCTTAAGTCATTTTCTCCCGCGAATTCGAATATCTTCAGCAAAAAACAATTGAACATCAAACAAAAGTACTAGGGGTCACTTTGATATTTTTTTAAATGGGATGCCGTATTTTTAATGAGCTTATCCGATTTCTCATATAAATTTTGATCTAAAATGTTGGATTTTTAATTCAAAAACGCCTTTTTTCTTCAGTTTTAAATTCGGAAAATGTTCGTCTACCGTACGATTAATACCTGATAGATGGATACCCGTTTCACCTGTTCACCCTTTAACCTGCTTTAAAGTGTCCGTCAGTTAGACAAAATAATCAAGTGTCAAATTTCTATATATTTTTCACGAATTAATTACAAATAATGAAATATTCTTTAGAAGAACGGCTAAGTGTAATAAAATTATATTACAAAAGTGGAGAGAATGCTCGACAAACACAAAGAACATTTTTTGAGAGTTTCCAGAGACACATTTCAGTGGATACAATTCTCAGAATTAAGACCCTATTTGAAGAAAGTAAGACATTGAAAGATAAGCCAAGAAAGATGAAAAGACGGAATATAAGGGATCGAGCTATTGTTCAATATTTTACTATAAATCTGAAGAGTTCTATTCCGCAAGCGGTACGAGAAGTAAGGTATGGTCCAGGGCTCCGGAGAGTAAGCTATGGAACAGTTCACAGAACTTTAAAAAAATGTGGTCTAAAACCATATTGCATCCTTCCCGTTCAATACTTAACACAGCTTCAAAAAGAACTGCGATTTCGATTTGTTGCTTCAATGCTGATGAGAGAGCAAGACGAAGATTATAATTTATATAATAAAATTCTATGGAGTGACGAAGCGTAATTTACAACATCGGGGGTATACAATCGGAAAAATACAAGATACTGGGCAGCAGTTAACCCTCATAGATATGAAATGATAAAGTTTCAAGGTTGGAGCTCACTTAATGTTTGGTTTGGGATGTTAGAAAATCGAATTATTGGACCACTATTTTATCGTGGCTCTTTAACAGGCCAAAGATACCTCCATTTTCTTCATAACGATATCGAGGATTTCTTGGAAAGGTTGCCATTGCAAGCCTACAACAATATCATTTGGCAGCAGGATGGTGCTCCGCCTCATGCAGTTCGAGAAGTGGTAACATACCTAAACGAGCGTTACAATCAGCGGATTGGCCGTAACGGAACAATTCATTGGCCACCAAATAGCCCCGATATCCCGCCAATGGATACATTTTTATGGGGTCATTTAAAAAATGTAGTTTATCAACGACCCAACAGAAGTCTGGAGGACATTCAGCAAAAAATTATAAATGAAATTAATAGACTTAACCAGGACCAAAATATTGTAAGAGATTCTGAGAAGTGGTTTTAAAGTGACTTTTGAAAATAAAAAGGTCATAGTTTCAAAGAACAATAAAATAATCTTTGAAGGGTATTTGGAAGGCAATTTGTACATTGTGTGTTTCTACGTAAATAATGATTCTCAAAACGCTAGTGTTGCTATTAATGATGATAAAATGTTATGGCATAGAAAAATGGGACATTCTTCAAGGTATCCATCTCCTGAAGTATGTGAAGTATGTATCATGACAAAGCAAACAAGGTCACCATATATAGAAGTGCCGGAAGAAAGAAAGGCTAGAAGAATTCTGGAAATAGTATCAACAGATATTTGTGGCCCCATAAATCCACCCACATATGATGGTATGAAATATACGTAAATAATGATTCTCAAAACGCTAGTGTTGCTATTAATGATGATAAAATGTTATGGCATAGAAAAATGGGACATTCTTCAAGGTATCCATCTCCTGAAGTATGTGAAGTATGTATCATGACAAAGCAAACAAGGTCACCATATATAGAAGTGCCGGAAGAAAGAAAGGCTAGAAGAATTCTGGAAATAGTATCAACAGATATTTGTGGCCCCATAAATCCACCCACATATGATGGTATGAAATATTTTATAACTTTTATAGATAATGACTCACATTTTTGTGTATGCTACTTACTGAGAAATAAAAGTGAAGCATTAAAAAAAAATTCAAGAGTATATAGCTATGGTGGAAGCCAGATTTGATACTAAGATTTGTAAGTTAAGATGTGATAATGGTGGTGAATACACTTCTAATGATTTTAAACAACTTTGTGAAACAAAGGGAATAAAAATACAATATACTGTTGCGTATAATCCTCAACAAAATGGGATTGCAGAGCGGTATAACCGCACAGTAATGGAAAAAGCTAGAAGTTTGATTTTTGATGCCAACCTAGATAAATAACTATGGGGTGAAGCTGTACGAACAGCAATATACTTGAATAACAGAACAAAAACCAGAGCTTTAAAAGATAATCAGATACCTGCTGAAATTTGGTACAATGAAAAAGTAAACTTTAATAAGATAAAATTGTTTGGATGTACTGCTTACAATTTAGTACCTAAAGAAACAAGAAAATCAAAATTAGACACACATACTGAAAAGTTATTTATGATTGGTTATGCAGACAATGGTTACAGACTTTGGGACCAGATAAATAAAAAGGTAAAACATGGAAGAAACATAATTTTTGAAGAAATAAAAAGAGTAAAAGAACCGAATATTTGTATTGAAGATGAATTTAAACAAGAAGACGAAATAACTGAACCTAAAAGAAACGTAGAAAGTCAGGAAAAAGAAGAGAGACAAGAAGAAAAAGAATCAGAGATAACTGATAGAAGAAAAAGTATAAGAAATCGCAGATTACCAAGTTATTTAAATGATTATGACACTAATCCAGATTTTGATGATGTTAACTCGTTAACAGCTATATCTGTAAGCAATTTCCTGATGGATGTGCCAAAGACTTATTCAGAGGCTATAAATTTAGGTCAAGGATGGAAGGATGCTGTTCAAGAAGAACTTGATAGTTTAAAAAGATGTGAAACCTGGGACTTAGTTGAATTGCAAAAGGATGAAGAGGTAATAGACTCCAAGTGGGTTTTCAGTGAAAAAGTGGTGAATGGTGAAATCAAAATGAAAGCAAGACTTGTTGCGCGTGGTTTCAAGCAAAGCGTTATAAGTGAACATGTATACGCACCTGTTGCTAGGATGTCAAGTATTCGAATCTTAGTGTCATTGTATGTACAATTTAATTTATATGTTACTCAACTAGATGTTAAGTCGGCATTTTTAAACGGAAAGCTGAAAGATCCAGTCTATATGCAAGTGCCAGAAGGTCTTAATATTGATAAAAATTTAAATTTAGTTTGTAAATTACAAAAGGCATTGTATGGTCTCCGTCAATCTTCTAAATGTTGGAATTCTTTATTTAACGACATTTTGATAGAACTTGGCTTTCAGCGTTCCAAAAAGGATCCATGTTTATATCATAATGATATGACATTTTTGCTAATACATGTAGATGATATTATTATTTTTTCTAATTCTAGAAAAGATTTAGATTTGATTAAAACAAATTTGTGTAAGAAATTTGATATGAAAATATTTCAAAATAAGATTATAAATTTTCTAGGATTGGAGATAATTAAAGATAATGATGTTGTGTATATAAAGCAAATCGGTTTAATTAAAAAAGTTTTGGAAAGATTTAAGATGGGTGATTGTAAACCTCATGCATTACCAATGCAGCCAAAACTTCAATTAAACAACGCAAATTCTAATAATGTTTATGACGATTCAATTCCTTATAGAGAACACATAGGATCACTTATGTATATAATGTTGGGTACAAGACCAGATCTGAGTTTTTCGATTACATATTTTTCACAATTTCAAAATTGTTTTACAATTGAACATTGAAATCATTTAAAGCATGTTTTAAGATATTTAAAACAAACTAAATCATATGGTTTAAAATACACAAAAAGTAACAATTCCAATATTCAGTTGACAGCGTTTGTTGATTCAGATTTTGCAAATAATATAATGGACAGAAAGAGTATTTCTGGATATGTAATAAAAATGAACGATAATTTTATCCAGTGGAAAACAAGAAAACAAAGTATTGTGGCTCTTTCAAGTGCTGAAGCAGAATACATTGCTTTGTCTTCTTGTATTAGTGATTGCTTATTTTTTGGACAGATTTAGAGATTTTAAATGTTAATGTTTTTCCTATTGAAGTTTTTGAAGACAATCAATCATGTATAAAAATGGCGTCTACGCTAGAGAGCAAACGTACTAAGCATATTGATATAAGACACCATTTCGTTCGTGATTGTATTGATCAGAAGAGAATTATTTTATTTTATGTTCCAACAGAAAATCAGCAAGCAAATTTATTAACGAAATCTTTATCTATTTCAAAATTTAAATATTTTCGAGATTGTTTGAATATAATAGAAATTATTGATTAAAGTTTAGGATTGCTGATGTTTTGTTGAGAATTGGATTAAGAAATTATAAAAGTTTTAGTTTTTTTAAATGTTACTGAAATGTTAGAATAGTATTGCAGAATTGGGGGGGAATGTTGATGAATCCAATTCTGTTGCACAGTGTGAACGTGCCTTAATATGTTATAATGTCAAAGTTGACAGTAGGGTTTTGTTTTGGTATTGTTGGTTTCCATAGAAGTAGTTGTTGATATAATAAATTGATAAGAAAAGTCCTTCATGTTCTCATTTTACATTTAACATAAAAGTAGTTAAAACTAAGAAGATACTTACCAAGTGCGGCCTACATCGTCCATAGGTTATGGATTAATATTATTATTAATTATTGGTTTTCTAAAGATAAACTGACATTAAATAAATCAAAGACCGTTATCACCTTGTTTAAGACTAACTGATACACTTTGGAGAATCCGGAAACCGTAACCATTAATGATTGTCATATAAGATTAAAGGAAGATACTAAAATCTTAGGTGTGTTGTTGGATAGTAAAATGTCCTGGAAGAGCCATGTCCTGGAAGAGCCATGTCCTGGAAGAGCCATGTCCAATATATGTTGTAACCAGAAGGTGTTCCAGTTAGATTCACAGTAGGATAATTATCTTCAGCCAGGTTTTGACATGGTGTCTTATAAGATATTGCATAGGAACGTACCTGCCAAAAAATATAAGTTTTTTAATTATCTGTTTGGCACCTTTACCAAATTACACAAAAGTACATATAACGTGATACTACCTCTTTGTAAAATTTTTTTTATATTTTGATATGAATTTCTTTGAATGATAGAAGGTTTGGGACTTGCTTTAAATTTATTTTTTAATCAATGGTATCTCCATTCATCCTCAGGTGAATATTGGGAAAACGTTTCATCATTCTAGAAACATCATTGTCTTCAATATTTAAATTTGAATTTCTTTGTTTATCGTACCTACACTCCCATATTTTATTACATTCTTTATGCATGGGGTTAAAAATTTAAAAAATGGATTAAACCAATAAAACATCTAAAAACTTTTATCGATACATAATTTATGAACAAAGCAGCTTCCTCGGAAGCATAAATAATGCAGAATTATTTATATTCATATTCTTAAGTACCTACCTACCTACCTACCTACCTACCTACCTACCTACCTACCTACCTACCTACCTACCTACCTACCTACCTACCTACCTACCTACCTACCTACCTACCTACCTACCTACCTACCTACCTACCTACCTACCTACCTACCTACCTACCTACCTACCTACCTACCTACCTACCTACCTACCTACCTACCTACCTACCTACCTACCTACCTACCTACCTACCTACCTACCTACCTACCTACCTACCTACCTACCTACCTACCTACCTACCTACCTACCTACCTACCTACCTACCTACCTACCTACCTACCTACCTACCTACCTACCTACCTACCTACCTACCTACCTACCTACCTACCTACCTACCTACCTACCTACCTACCTACCTACCTACCTACCTACCTACCTACCTACCTACCTACCTACCTACCTACCTACCTACCTACCTACCTACCTACCTACCTACCTACCTACCTACCTACCTACCTACCTACCTACCTACCTACCTACCTACCTACCTACCTACCTACCTACCTACCTACCTACCTACCTACCTACCTACCTACCTACCTACCTACCTACCTACCTACCTACCTACCTACCTACCTACCTACCTACCTACCTACCTACCTACCTACCTACCTACCTACCTACCTACCTACCTACCTACCTACCTACCTACCTACCTACCTACCTACCTACCTACCTACCTACCTACCTACCTACCTACCTACCTACCTACCTACCTACCTACCTACCTACCTACCTACCTACCTACCTACCTACCTACCTACCTACCTACCTACCTACCTACCTACCTACCTACCTACCTACCTACCTACCTACCTACCTACCTACCTACCTACCTACCTACCTACCTACCTACCTACCTACCTACCTACCTACCTACCTACCTACCTACCTACCTACCTACCTACCTACCTACCTACCTACCTACCTACCTACCTACCTACCTACCTACCTACCTACCTACCTACCTACCTACCTACCTACCTACCTACCTACCTACCTACCTACCTACCTACCTACCTACCTACCTACCTACCTACCTACCTACCTACCTACCTACCTACCTACCTACCTACCTACCTACCTACCTACCTACCTACCTACCTACCTACCTACCTACCTACCTACCTACCTACCTACCTACCTACCTACCTACCTACCTACCTACCTACCTACCTACCTACCTACCTACCTACCTACCTACCTACCTACCTACCTACCTACCTACCTACCTACCTACCTACCTACCTACCTACCTACCTACCTACCTACCTACCTACCTACCTACCTACCTACCTACCTACCTACCTACCTACCTACCTACCTACCTACCTACCTACCTACCTACCTACCTACCTACCTACCTACCTACCTACCTACCTACCTACCTACCTACCTACCTACCTACCTACCTACCTACCTACCTACCTACCTACCTACCTACCTACCTACCTACCTACCTACCTACCTACCTACCTACCTACCTACCTACCTACCTACCTACCTACCTACCTACCTACCTACCTACCTACCTACCTACCTACCTACCTACCTACCTACCTACCTACCTACCTACCTACCTACCTACCTACCTACCTACCTACCTACCTACCTACCTACCTACCTACCTTTTTTTTTTTTTTTTTTTTTTTTTTTTTTTTTTTTTTTAATGAGGGGTAAAAAATCTTCTAAAGACGATACCAGTCTGGTGGTCTTGCGACTGGCCTGTGTCGGATTCAGTCCCTCTAGGGAGCCGCCTACCGACTAAAAACTTCCCCCCTTTTTTTCCTGCCCTGGAAACCGCCTTCCGGCATTACTTCAGGGGTCTCTTCTCTCTACAAGATTTTGCTTTAGCGGTCTTCTCTTTCTTTCGTCTCAATTATGTTTCTTATTGTTTTATATGTTGTTTTCCATCTTTCTTCAGAGTGCACTAGGCTTTCCATCATATGTCTAGCGTTAAAGACCATTCCCGTCGCTCGTGTGAATAGAAGTCTACTTTCCTCCCATCTAGGGCACCGGAACAGGGTATGATCGGCGTCATCGACCTCTTGACAGTACTTGCACTGTTCTGAATTTGATCTGTTACGGTTAAACAAATACTGACGAAAGCAGCCATGTCCTGATAGGGCTTGCGTAAGGAAATAATCAACTTCGCCGTAAGGTCGAGATAGCCAAGTACGTATATCTGGTATAAGATGCCATGTCCATCTTCCTTTTCTGCTAGTGTCCCACATTTCTTGCCATTTATTTAGAACGTCTTCCCTTGCTATCTGGACCGCCATTCCTCGGTATCTTTCCAGTCTTTCTTTTATAAGTAGGTCAATTGGTGGAATGCCTGCTATAACTCCTACTCCGTCCGCGGATATTGTTCTGTAGGCGCTAGATACTCTGATCGTCATTTTTCTTTGGATCCCTCGAAGTTTATCTCTTAGTTTCTTGTTTCTGGTAACACTATGCCACACTGGTGCTGCATATAGTAGTTGGGAATGAATCACTCCAGACAGTGTTTTTCTTTTTGAAGCTTTGGGCCCGCCGATATTTGGCATGAGTTTAGACAGGGCCGATATTGTCTTTTCCACCTTAACTATAGTTTTTTCCACGTGATCGGAGAATGTCATCTTTGTATCCAGCCAGACGCCTAGATATTTTATGGCCTTACTTGGTGTTATTTTTTTATCTTCTACCTTGAAATGTATTCGAGATACTTTTCTTTTGGTTGTGAGGAGCACTGCCTCTGTTTTCTCTGCTGCCAATTGTAATTGTTTTGCTTTTAGCCATTTGACTATTCTTAATAATGCTGTATTTGCGTTTGCCATTAGTGTTTCTTCCCCTTTTGCAACCACTACCAGAGCTATGTCATCTGCAAAGCCTATAAGGATAGTCCCCGCTGGAAGCAGCACTTTGAAAAGATCATCGTAGAGCACATTCCATAGTATCGGTCCCAGAACTGATCCCTGGGGTACTCCACTGTTTATATTTCTACTTTTCTCTGATCCTTCTGCTTCAAGGATCAATTCTCTTTCTGACAAATAGGACGCAATTATATTAATGAGATGTTCATCTATTTCTTTTTTCCGAAGTTCTTCTAGGATCTTTTGCCATGAAGCCGAGTTGAAAGCATTCTTCACATCGAGTGTAATGACCGCGCATAGTCTTCGATGGCTACTCGAATACGCTCTGGCGTTTCTGGCGATACTTAATACTTTATTGATAGCATCAGCTGTTTGTTTTTTCTTGGTGAAGCCATACTGGTTTTCTGCTAGGCCTCCAGCTCTTTCTAACTCTTGCTTTAATCTGATAAGGATTAGTTGTTCATATAGTTTTCCTTCGATGTCCAGTAGGCAAATAGGTCTATATGATCCTGGGTTTTCGAGCTGTTTTTCTCCCTTCCTAAGTAATACGAGTTTTGACTTCTTCCAACTTAATGGGAAATTTGCCCCTTGCGCTAGCATATTATATAAGTTGAGGACATACTCGGGGCGGTGAGATACTATGTATTTTATTATTTCAGTGGGTATGTTTCCGGGTCCCGGAGCCTTTTTAACTTTAAGCTTGTCACATGCTTCCTTTAATTCTTCTTGGGTGAAGTTTACAAATTCGGTGTTATTTGCGTGGTTCCATATTACAGGCTGATGCGTGGGGAATAAATGATCAACGACTTCCTTCATTCTTTCCATACTCATCTGTGGTCTTGGTGGGCAACCTAGCATATTCTTCATTACTATTTTATAACCGTCTCCCCAAATATCTCGTTCTAAGTCTTTGCATAGGTCATTCCATTTTGCTCTTTTGGAGGCTTTCACTTTGATCTTTAGTGTCTTCTTAATAGCTTTGTATTCTTCCCATAGACGATGGCCCTCGATTGGTGGAATCCTGTTTATGTTCCTTGTATAGGTTCGCCTTTTTTTGATGCATTCTTTCCGCGTTTCTGCAATATCCTCTGTCCACCAATACATAGGTTTTTTTCCGGTGACAGTTTTTTTCTTTGGCATAGTTTTATTGCATATGATGGTTAGCTGCTGTGAAAAGTGGTCAGCTGATTGGACACCTTCTGGTGCTATTTCGTTGATTGCTTGTTGGAGTTTTGTCCTGTCCAGTTTTCTTACTTGCCACCTTTTATTGCTAGATCTACTTGGATAGCTCGTTTTATTCATATCAGTCAGCTCGTAGGTTATGTATGAGTGGTCACTTAGTGATTCTGTGTCGCTAACTTCCCAGTTTAAGATATCTTGTACTATATTGGATGTGCATATAGTTAGGTCTAAAATAGATGAATAGTTTATTCTATGAAAAGTTGGTTTATTGCCTCGATTAATCGTTACCAGATCGTTTTCGGCTATCCAATCTGTCATAATATGCCCCCTTCTATCGCTAAAGCTCATACCCCACTGTGGTGATTTTGCATTAAAATCTCCAGCTATAATTGCTTTTTCCTTGTATATTCTTATTCTATTTCCAATTTCGTGTAGAAGACTTTCAAGGTCCTCTATGTCGTCGTTTGGAGACGCGTATACACTGTATATTGTATATTTGTTGGTTTCCACATAGGTGAATCCGATACCCTGTCCTTGGCTTTTAACTATGAGGTTGCTGTCGAGAATTTTTATTGCGGTATCTATCTGCATGTCGTAGATCCAGTCTTTTCTGCTTCGAATAGCATTGCGGTTGGGCTCGCTAATGATAAGAATACTAGCTTCGATATCTAGGGCGGTAGCTAGGGCCATGTCGTGTGCTGGGCGGCTTCTATTTGTATTGATTTGCAGTATTTTCATGATTTATTTTGAAGTTATATTCTGTCTTTTCTCTAGGCATTTATGATTATTGGTTTGGTGCCCTTCCCTTTTGCAATTCAGGCAGTAGGGTTTATTTTTGCATTCAAAAACCTTATGACCTTCTTTACCGCATTTTATACAGAGTCTTTCTCTATCTTGTCCAGTGCACTTCTCCTTGGTATGTCCATAGTCCCAGCATTTGTGACATTTTATCTCCCGTTTCCTTTCCTGTACTCTGCAATTTATCCATCCAACCTTAATTCTTTGCAGTTTTGTTAGTTTATCAGCATCATTCTCTCTCATTATTACCGTGACGTTTCGTTTATTCCCGTAGGCTGGTCGTAAAGCTCTTAGCTCTATATCCTCTGGTGTTATATTTAAAGTTTGTGTAATTGCATGTTTGATTTCTTCTTCTGTAGTCAGTTCTTCCATGTCCTTGATGTGCACTACTTTCTTGTTGCTTAATTGTGCAATAGTGGCATGTGGTAATTTTCTTGCTATTTCATTTTTGAAGGTCTCCATTTTTTCTGGTCCATTACGTACAGTTATTAGCACATCTCCGTTTTTCGTTTTAACAACGTTATTTACGTCTACACCTATTTCGCTTGGGTTTACATTTTGCTTAATAGTTTTGAAAAGTTCTGCAAAGGTTGTATTGTCCATTTTAACAAGTAGCGCGTCGTGTTTTGGTTTCTTTCTTCTTTCGGCGACCTCGTTTGGCAGGTCTGATGTGTCTTTTCGTTGTCTCTGTGATTGTTTCCTTTTCGTTTCGACCTTAGTGCTATATTTTACCACCTTGATATCTGTATTGAAGAATAGAAATTCAATTGTCCTAATTAGTTGTAGCCCTACTACACTATCGATATTCGGTACTGCTAGTTTTTTCTTTTGATTTGTGATCATTTTCATCTTAAGCTTTTCTATGCATTTAAAGATGGTTTTATCGTGTGCTGTTTCCTCGGTTTCCTCTGAAAGTATTGCGTAGTAAATACCTCTTATATCTTGGTTTATATTTCCCTCTTCATCTGGAAAGCCTAGTGCATGTGTCATCATCGCTATTTCTCCAGGACCTTTCTTTTGTTTTCTAAGACCATCTTTCCCTCCGAAGGATTCTATTGCTCGTTTTATTTCGTTGTAATCTGAGTCAAAGTTTGTTGTGCAGGGCAGTAGCAGCTCATAGTCGTGGGAGACGTTCCAGATGTTGTTTGTTTGTTGTTCCGTCCTCGGGAAAATCTCGTCTTCCCAGTCATCCTCGGTGATGTTTTGGAAATTTTCAAAAGTTTCTTCTTGAGTTAGCTCTCCTCTTCTAGCTATTTTCTGTTGAATTTTTTTACATTCTTCGCAAAAAGTAGCATCACTTACGTTATTCGCTATTTGTGTTTTTAACCTATTCGCTTCCCGAGTCGTGCTTTGTATTTTCTTTTTATACTCGTCAAGTTCCCTTGTGATATTTAGCATTTCTTTTGTATGCTTTTCCTCCAGTGTGGTTATGAGTGTCTTGGTTTGTTCCTCATTGTCTCCTAGGGGGGGACTCTGGTCTCTCTCGATCGAGTTTTCCAGCCAAATCATTATTTCCGGGTGGTCTAGCTTTTCGGCAACTAACACTAGACGTGACACCACTTCAGTTAAGTCTTTTTTGGGTTTGTACATTTCGCTAACCGTTTTTTCCAGCTGTTTTATTTGCTTATAGGTTCTAGTGAGGATGTTCTTAAGTTTTGTTCCACTGTCCCCGGTTTGCTGTCTGTCCTGCTTTGGAGGGCTATCGTTTAGTCTCTTTCGTTTTTGAGGTTGTTCATCCCTCGGTGTATTATTTTTTGTTCGGTTCTCCTGTTCTCTTACCTCAGGAAATGAAAAGCTTCTCATCCTAGGTGGAGTTCTTGGTATTGAGTCTCTTCTGGTAAAAACAGCTTCCTTCAAGGTAGCTGGTGATTCGTCGTATTTACTTGCAATGTTCCCGGCCTGGTTATCTATTCGAGGGGAGTCACAGTGTTCTGTTGACAGTTCGCATTTTCCCAGTTCAGCGTCGTCTTGTTTTTTAGGTTTATTTTCATTCATGTTATTCCCACGAGTCGGGACCAAATCACGTCCGGCGCAGCAGTGGGCCCTTACCGCGCTAAGGCTATTTTCCCCTTCGGCTCGCCTGGTCCTCCGGGCATCGTTAGAGACACACTTTTTCCCTTGTGTCATGCATCCCCTTGGCACGATGGAGTTACACCTTAGGATTAGGGTCAGTAGTTTATGAAGTTTTTTTGAAGATATAGAATAGATAGAAAAGGGAGAGGCCCTTAGCCCTCGAATACTCTAATAGCTTCGGGCCGGAAGAAACACAAGACTTTGACCAAGAGAGGTCAGTAAAGTTTACAGAGAAGGGATCTCACCCAAGACAAGTTGAAGAAAGGTGAGAATCCAGCTAGGGTACCTTGGGATCGCCAACCCCATACTCACAAGGGTGAGCCCCCGAGGGCACCTACCTACCTACCTACCTACCTACCTACCTACCTACCTACCTACCTACCTACCTACCTACCTACCTACCTACCTACCTACCTACCTACCTACCTACCTACCTACCTACCTACCTACCTACCTACCTACCTACCTACCTACCTACCTACCTACCTACCTACCTACCTACCTACCTACCTACCTACCTACCTACCTACCTACCTACCTACCTACCTACCTACCTACCTACCTACCTACCTACCTACCTACCTACCTACCTACCTACCTACCTACCTACCTACCTACCTACCTACCTACCTACCTACCTACCTACCTACCTACCTACCTACCTACCTACCTACCTACCTACCTACCTACCTACCTACCTACCTACCTACCTACCTACCTACCTACCTACCTACCTACCTACCTACCTACCTACCTACCTACCTACCTACCTACCTACCTACCTACCTACCTACCTACCTACCTACCTACCTACCTACCTACCTACCTACCTACCTACCTACCTACCTACCTACCTACCTACCTACCTACCTACCTACCTACCTACCTACCTACCTACCTACCTACCTACCTACCTACCTACCTACCTACCTACCTACCTACCTACCTACCTACCTACCTACCTACCTACCTACCTACCTACCTACCTACCTACCTACCTACCTACCTACCTACCTACCTACCTACCTACCTACCTACCTACCTACCTACCTACCTACCTACCTACCTACCTACCTACCTACCTACCTACCTACCTACCTACCTACCTACCTACCTACCTACCTACCTACCTACCTACCTACCTACCTACCTACCTACCTACCTACCTACCTACCTACCTACCTACCTACCTACCTACCTACCTACCTACCTACCTACCTACCTACCTACCTACCTACCTACCTACCTACCTACCTACCTACCTACCTACCTACCTACCTACCTACCTACCTACCTACCTACCTACCTACCTACCTACCTACCTACCTACCTACCTACCTACCTACCTACCTACCTACCTACCTACCTACCTACCTACCTACCTACCTACCTACCTACCTACCTACCTACCTACCTACCTACCTACCTACCTACCTACCTACCTACCTACCTACCTACCTACCTACCTACCTACCTACCTACCTACCTACCTACCTACCTACCTACCTACCTACCTACCTACCTACCTACCTACCTACCTACCTACCTACCTACCTACCTACCTACCTACCTACCTACCTACCTACCTACCTACCTACCTACCTACCTACCTACCTACCTACCTACCTACCTACCTACCTACCTACCTACCTACCTACCTACCTACCTACCTACCTACCTACCTACCTACCTACCTACCTACCTACCTACCTACCTACCTACCTACCTACCTACCTACCTACCTACCTACCTACCTACCTACCTACCTACCTACCTACCTACCTACCTACCTACCTACCTACCTACCTACCTACCTACCTACCTACCTACCTACCTACCTACCTACCTACCTACCTACCTACCTACCTACCTACCTACCTACCTACCTACCTACCTACCTACCTACCTACCTACCTACCTACCTACCTACCTACCTACCTACCTACCTACCTACCTACCTACCTACCTACCTACCTACCTACCTACCTACCTACCTACCTACCTACCTACCTACCTACCTACCTACCTACCTACCTACCTACCTACCTACCTACCTACCTACCTACCTACCTACCTACCTACCTACCTACCTACCTACCTACCTACCTACCTACCTACCTACCTACCTACCTACCTACCTACCTACCTACCTACCTACCTACCTACCTACCTACCTACCTACCTACCTACCTACCTACCTACCTACCTACCTACCTACCTACCTACCTACCTACCTACCTACCTACCTACCTACCTACCTACCTACCTACCTACCTACCTACCTACCTACCTACCTACCTACCTACCTACCTACCTACCTACCTACCTACCTACCTACCTACCTACCTACCTACCTACCTACCTACCTACCTACCTACCTACCTACCTACCTACCTACCTACCTACCTACCTACCTACCTACCTACCTACCTACCTACCTACCTACCTACCTACCTACCTACCTACCTACCTACCTACCTACCTACCTACCTACCTACCTACCTACCTACCTACCTACCTACCTACCTACCTACCTACCTACCTACCTACCTACCTACCTACCTACCTACCTACCTACCTACCTACCTACCTACCTACCTACCTACCTACCTACCTACCTACCTTTTTTTTTTTTTTTTTTTTTTTTTTTTTTTTGGAGAGAGGATTAGGAAATCTCTATCTAGACACCCGTTTACTGATCTCCTCACGGGTAGTGTCTGTCTCATTGGACTAAAACCTTTCCCTCTCTGTTTCTGACATACGCTGCTGGAAACCGCTCCCGCATTACTTCGGCAACGTATGCGGGGACATTCTAATGTTTTGCTACTTTAGCGTTCGGTCTTGGATCTCTTTGCTCTCTATTATGTCTCGAACAGTCCTATAGGCATGCTCCCATGTTTCTGCTGATGTCAGTAGCTCTCTCATCATGTTAATAGGGTTAAATTGCATTCCTGTGGCTAATTCAAAGGTTCTTCTATTATCTTCCCATTGTTTGCATTCAAATAGAGTGTGGGCTACATCGTCGGTCATACAGCAGTATGGGCAGTATGGATTTTCCGCTCTTTTCCTATCAAAAAGATATTTTCTGAAGCAACCGTGTCCAGATAGTGCCTGAGTCAGGTAGTAGTCAACCTCACCGTGCTTTCTGTTTACCCAGTCTTCTATGTTCGGGATAAGAAGGTAAGTCCATCTTCCTTTTGTGGTATTCTCCCAGTTTTGCTGCCATGTTTCCATTTGAATTCTTCTCGCTTCGACTTTTGAAACCCCATTGTATTTTGCAGTATTTTCTTTTACCAGCAGGTGTATCGGTGGTATCCCTACTATGACTTGGACTGCTTCAGTTGAAATGCTTCTGTAGGCGCTTCCGATTCTAATAAGATATTGTCTTTGAAGACTCAGTAACCTCTGCTTTGGTTTAATTTTTTCCATCGCCGTGTGCCAGATGGGTGCACCGTAGAGTATTTGCGATTGTACTACGCTCGCCAGTAACTTTCTTTTCGAAGCCCTAGGACCTTGAATATTTGGCATGAGTGCACTTAAAGCTTTCATTGTCTTCTCTGCCTTAATAATTGTATTATTAAGATGTTCGTTGAAGGTTAGTTTGGTGTCAAGATGTATACCAAGATATTTTATAGATGGACTGGGTGTAACTACCGTTTCCATTACTTTAAATCTTAATTGATGCATATTTCTCTTGTTTGTTAATATAACTGCTTCGGTTTTTTGAGGGGCCAGGTGCAGCATACGCTTGTTTAACCAATTTGAAATCCTTTGCAATGCAATGTTGGCAAGGTTCATCAAAATTTCCTCGCTTCTAGCTATAATCACCATAGCGATATCATCTGCAAAGCCGATGAGTGTGACACCATCTGGCAGGCACAATAGTAGTAGGTCGTTGTATAAAATATTCCACAGTGTCGGTCCTAAGACCGAACCCTGAGGAACGCCGCTGTTGACTTCCCTGTTTTTTGTCTTACCCTCTGCTTCTAAGATTATTTCCCTTTCTGAAAGATATGATGCTATTATATTTATTAGACCCTTATTAATTCCTCTTTTTCTAAGTATCTCTAGAATAATTTGCCATGATGCGCTGTTAAATGCATTTTTAACGTCAAGGGTTATCACTGCACAAAATCTCCTATGCTGGCTGGAGAATCCTGCGGCTTCCGTTGCTTTAACGATAACCTGCTTAATGGCGTCCACTGTTTGTCTTCCTTCTCTGAATCCATACTGATTTTCTGCCAGGCCTCCAGTGCGCTCGAGTTCACTTTTTAATCTAGATAGTATCAGGTGTTCAAATAGTTTACCCTCTACATCCAGAAGACAAATCGGTCTATATGAACTTGGGTTATCCAGCGGCTTATCCCCTTTTCTAAGAAGGAGAAGTTTTGATCTCTTCCATTCAACTGGGAAATATCTTCTTTGCGCCAACTCATTATATATGGCTAGAACATAGTCTGGTTTATGTAGTGTGACATGCTTTATGATTTCAGGTGGTACACTTCCTGGTCCAGGAGCTTTTTTATTTTTTAATTTCTGGCAAGCGGTCTTTATCTCATCCAGAGTGAAATCGGGGAATACGGAATTTACAGAACGATTGAAAGAAACGGGTTCGTGAGTAGGAAATAGATGGTCGACTATATTTTCTATGGTTTTCATGGTCATCTGGTGTTTAGGAGGATATCCACTTAGCCTTTTCATGGCAATCTTGTACCCATCTCCCCATATGTCTCTGTCAACGTCGTTACATAGTGTCTTCCAGGAAGCTCTTTTTGCCACTTTAATAGAGTCTCTTAATTTTTTCTTTGCCTTACAGTACTCGTCCCATAAACGTATGTTTTCCTGTAGAGAAATTCTTTGTTTAAGCCTAGTGTAGATACGTCTCTTCCTGATGCAATCTTTACGAAGGACAGCTATCTCATCACTCCACCAATATACGGGAGGGGTTCTATGGCTGTGTTTTCTTCTCGGCATACTATCGTCACAAATCTTATGAAGTGTTCTGGAGAATTCTTGAGCTGTTTTGTTGGGATTGTTTACCACAATTCTATTAGTTGCTATTATCAGTTTTTCGGCATTGACTTTTTTTATGTTCCATCCCTGTTCTGGATTCCTGCTTTGATTTAGGACGTCTCTCTTCTCTTGGATTTCAAAGTTGATGTATTTATGGTCACTAAGGCTCTCATTGTCGTTCACTTCCCATTTCAAAATGCTTGCAGCAATATCCTGCGTTGCCAACGTAAGATCTAGCACAGACCCATATCCCTGGATTTCAAAGGTCGGTTTATCACCGTTGTTTAAAATGACCAGATCATGTTGGGCTATCCATTCTAGCATAGCTCTTCCCCTGTTGTCGGTTATGTTCATGCCCCATTGTGGAGATTTTGCATTAAAATCACCTAATATTATCATTCTTTTATTTAGTTTCATAAGCTCTCCAATTTCTTCTAGTGTGCGTTCCAGATCTTCAACGTCCCGGTTTGGTGAAGAGTAGCATCCAAAAATTGTAAACGCTGTTGTTGTGATGTATGAAAATCCATGACCACTTCCTACTCTTTCTACAATGATATTTGAATCCAGAATTGTTATAGCAGCATCTATTTCTGAGTCGTAGATCCAATCCTGTCTGCTCCGTATAGCACTTTTATTTGGTTCACTGATTGCAAGAATTTTTGCACCCATTTCTTTTGCTGTAACTAAGGCCATATCGTGGGCCGATCTACTTCGGTTTATGTTAATTTGTAGGACTTTGATCATTTAAATCAGGAATAGCTTTGCTGTTATTTTTCTTTTGTGGACATTTTGTGCTAGCGGTCTGGTGGCCTTCTTCTTTGCACAGGATGCAGAAACCTACCTACCTACCTACCTACCTACCTACCTACCTACCTACCTACCTACCTACCTACCTACCTACCTACCTACCTACCTACCTACCTACCTACCTACCTACCTACCTACCTACCTACCTACCTACCTACCTACCTACCTACCTACCTACCTACCTACCTACCTACCTACCTACCTACCTACCTACCTACCTACCTACCTACCTACCTACCTACCTACCTACCTACCTACCTACCTACCTACCTACCTACCTACCTACCTACCTACCTACCTACCTACCTACCTACCTACCTACCTACCTACCTACCTACCTACCTACCTACCTACCTACCTACCTACCTACCTACCTACCTACCTACCTACCTACCTACCTACCTACCTACCTACCTACCTACCTACCTACCTACCTACCTACCTACCTACCTACCTACCTACCTACCTACCTACCTACCTACCTACCTACCTACCTACCTACCTACCTACCTACCTACCTACCTACCTACCTACCTACCTACCTACCTACCTACCTACCTACCTACCTACCTACCTACCTACCTACCTACCTACCTACCTACCTACCTACCTACCTACCTACCTACCTACCTACCTACCTACCTACCTACCTACCTACCTACCTACCTACCTACCTACCTACCTACCTACCTACCTACCTACCTACCTACCTACCTACCTACCTACCTACCTACCTACCTACCTACCTACCTACCTACCTACCTACCTACCTACCTACCTACCTACCTACCTACCTACCTACCTACCTACCTACCTACCTACCTACCTACCTACCTACCTACCTACCTACCTACCTACCTACCTACCTACCTACCTACCTACCTACCTACCTACCTACCTACCTACCTACCTACCTACCTACCTACCTACCTACCTACCTACCTACCTACCTACCTACCTACCTACCTACCTACCTACCTACCTACCTACCTACCTACCTACCTACCTACCTACCTACCTACCTACCTACCTACCTACCTACCTACCTACCTACCTACCTACCTACCTACCTACCTACCTACCTACCTACCTACCTACCTACCTACCTACCTACCTACCTACCTACCTACCTACCTACCTACCTACCTACAAAGAACTCTATTTCGTGTAGGATCCCAATCACTTCGGTTTACAATTTGCAACCATGCCTTTTTTCTTAGGTAATTATTTGGAAAACTAAAAACCAATAAGTATTTTTAATTTGCTTTTCTGTATAAATGGGGTAACCCAGTCAATTAATAAATAAATAATATTTTTCTGGTTTTATAAGACGAACGCCCATGAATGACATGCGAGGTTCGGAGGTTATGTGTATTTTGACATTAAATTAAAATAACATTTTTTCCCCTACAGATTAAAAAAGTTTATATATGTAAACATAAACTTACCGATAAAATGTAATGCCCAGTTTTTTACTTCTTAGCGTTTGCGAGCACCCACAAGCAGCACAACTAACCATATTTATAGCTTATTAATTAACCCAGAATACCAACTAATTAAAATGTTTTAATTGCTGTCCAGCGCTAAAAGTATACTCCACTGTCACACAAAAGTAATTATAAGTTTACTAGAATTCGTTAAATATCGTTGTTAACTAATTAAAATGCAAAATAACTCAAAAACAGCAAAGAAATCAGAAATCACAGCTCGACCTGTCAACCACGGTCAAACACCAAAATAAACATGGAGTCATATTGTGGTGTCTCAAAATGGCCTACTTCCGTCGGCCGGTTTCTTAGGCGGTTTATGCAAAATCCTACTTCCTTTGTATTCTTATTTCGTTGGTATTAGCTGAAGAGAAAATGGTATAAAACCTTAATGGAGCTTTCATGGCATTGAAATGACGTATATAAGAAAATTGAGTAGAGTTAAAACATGCTGAGTATGTGAAGAAAGTTAGTAAAGAAAGTCTAAACAACCAAACTAAATAACGAAGAAATAAGGGGCCTTCCAAAGAGAAGGTGTCGATGATTTTTTATTCATTTGTAGAAAATTAAAAAAAAAAATTGATATGTCAGTAAGACAGTATAAAGATAAGAATCTTCAGTCGAGGTCATAGTGTCAGAGTAGTTGAAAGTTTGATTTTTGGGGTATTAGGGGTTAAAGCCCAATAACCCCTCGATAGGTTAATTTAGATAATATGTTAAAATTAATAATATAATCGTACATTTTAGAAAATTAAGTAAAAATTATTTTATTTTATGTTCACGTCTACGTGTAGCGGAGAGTGAATGAAAAAAAATATTGTTATGTTAAGTTTCATTACAACTGCCAGCTGGAACTAATACAGTATACAAAACCAGACACCCCCAACTTGATAATAACTGTGAGAATTCAGAGCAATAATAGCTATAAACCATTATATGGTAGTATGTACTCCTATTTTCTATTGGCTAAATTACCGTGATATAATCAATACACAACGGTCTAGAAATTTTCATTGTCTGATAGTAGGAAAGCGCGTCGCTATCACGTATACTATTAAACAGTTCTATAAAGAATATTATGTGAATTCTTATATAGAATAGAATAGATGGCAACATTATTCTCTTTTACTTAAAAAAAAAACAAGTAGTAAATACTTATATAAATTAGATAAAAGTAGGCAGGCATTCTATGAAATAATTTGGATGTCCGAAAATTCATAGTTTATATGGGTAAAGAGGCCTTCACAGAAAGGTTTATAAATCCTGATTAAAACCATGAAGAAGATTGAAAAAATACTTGATAGGATTTATTTTACATTTTCTGTTTTGTGGTGTAATTTTAATGAAGCTACAATAACACACATTCTATTACCTATATTATTGCATCATTCAAAAGAAAAGGCTCGTGACAACGTATATTTCTACATTAGCTTATTCCCCGGCCTATCAACAGAAAACATCGACTGAAGAATTCGTATTTGAGCCCCTTTATCACCTTTATCACCATTTCCAAGTCCAAAAAGTTCCGACATCGAAAAAAAAATTGTCCATGAATTGGTACAAGTTATCTTTCCGCTACTATGGAAAAAAGATCGATTTTAAGTATATTTACTAGTCTCGAACTTTATTGCCAGCCCTCGCTAGGGTGCAAAATCGTTCTCGACTAGTAAATGTTACTTACGTCCCTTGTAGTACAAATAACTATTACATCTGATATATCAGCTAAATTTAACCCTCAGAAACCCAAGCGGGGTACAGCTGTACCCTGGGGATTTTAATTTTGTTATCTAAATTATTTTCATAGAGAATATTATTCAATGGTAAGCCACGCAAATCTCGCAAAAAATGGTTAACATTAAAACTTTTAAAACAACGATAATGAATAATCTTGAGTTAAACTAAAAAAGCATGTTTTTCTTTTATGATATTTGGACCATGATTTCCAATATTGTCCCAATTTTCTTTCACGCAATTACATTATTTTCCTTTACGAGGATAGTAAAAAGCTAATACCTTTCAAATCTATAGTAACAACGCTATTTACGTTTTTTTCTTAAATATAATTATTATGATTTAGAGCTGCTGCTTTGGTCATTTGCAACGCTAATGGCGGTTTCGGTCTATTGGCTCCATTAGGGGTAATTAAATTTAATAAGTGCAGCCAGCAATGCTATTTTGCCTCAAACGCTATTTTAATTAGTGAGCCCGAACACATTAATTATAGGAAATAATGCTGACTATGACATTTGAAAAATTAACTATAGTGTGGACGCCATACGAATCTATAGTATGGCTTACGCTTTATAACATGCAGCATCGGATTATCTTATATGCAAAATAGGCTAGTTATAGGCTAACTAAGTAACAAAGTAATATTGCAACGGGTGCCATGTCATGAAGGTATTGCAGGTAATAAAAAGGCTGACGAACTTGCAGAAAAAGGCTCGAAAAAGACATATTTTAATGTGCCGTCGAGTACACAGTGAGATTTTTGTGTCAGATGTGTAGCAATTAGGACGATATCTAAAAAATAGAAAAAAAACATTATCGGACATGGCATAAGCGATTGACACCACCAGGAGCACCTTGGCCTGTTAAGACATTTTCATCACCAAGCCGGTTCTCTGATAATGTTTATTAAACCATTTCAAAACAGATAATTAACCGTATGCTTACCTGAAAAGTAGAAAACCCTACACATCGCGTTGGTCGCCTCGCTAGTTGACACGCATGATACTACTACATACGAATGTATTGGCTTATTTGCTGGTTACTTTACTTTTTTGTCTCCGGAATGAGTTTCTCGGCCCAGTAATGGACCGCGTCCAATGCTTCTGGTTTGCCCAGCCACAGGTCGTCGAGGGAACACCGTGCGGGGCAGTTTGGGCATATCAGGAGATGTTCCATGGTTTGAACTGCGCCATAGTCACAGCTGTCGTCATTTAGTTGAGATAGGCCCCATTTGATCAGATTGGTTTTAACAGATGCAACCCCTGTTCGGATGCGGTTCACCATTCTCCATGTTTTAAAGTCGCTCGAAACGCCACTGGGCGGGTTTTCTGAAAGAGGATAACTGGCAGGCGGCTCGTCCAGCGGCTCCCCGAGAAAACGGTGTCTTGATTTGAATCATTGTGAACCAGGATACGTCGCAAACAGGAGGTGGCTTTCGTCGGCGGTTTTTTTAAATTTTTCGAGATATTCGTGTACTGCTCTTCTTGATTTGGATTCGCTGAAACTTGCGGCTCTGTATAGGTTTTCCATTGGTGTGGGCTTCATGCACCCTGTCACCAGTCAACAGGTTTCATTGAGGCTTATGGACCAGACGGGGCATGCGTATTCAGCTGTGAAAAAACAAAGTGCTTGGGTAGTGGTCCTGAGGACAGTTGGTTTGGCGCCCTATTTGCTATTTGCCAGTATTCTTAAGATGTTATTTCTTGCAAAAACTTTGTGGCGTGTCTTTTCACAGTGGTGCCTATATGTAAGAGATCTGTCATGTGTCACTCTAAGATATAATGGCTTATCTGTGTGCTCGAGAGTGGTCTCATTCCAGACCACATTGAGTTTCCGTTTTGCCTGCCGCGAGTGGAGGTGGAATGCACAGATCTGAGTTTTAGAGGGGTTAGGTTTTAGAAAGCTCTCATCGTAGTACGCTGACATAGTGTTTAAAGTCCTTTCCAGATTTGCTTCCACCTATTCGAATGTTTTTCCCTGCGCTACGACACCCAGGTCGTCAGCGTATACAAAGTGGGTCGTATCAGCGGGTGTTGGCTGGTCGTTTGTATAGATGTTAAATAGCCTCGGCGCCGGGACGCTTCCTTGGGTAAGACCATTCTTTTGGTTCCTCCATCGATATTTTTGTCTTTCATGGAAACGTAGAATTGCCGGTTTTGTTGTAAGGACTCTATTATTTTTACTAGGTGGAAGTCGTTGGTGGTTTCATATATTTTGGCCAGTAGCTTACGATGGTTTACTGTATCGTATACGGCGCTTAGGTCAATCAGGGCAAGCCCAGTTATAAGCTTTTTTTCGAAACCCTCTTCAATGTGCTCCGTGGGAACAAGGACTTGACTGGTGCAGGATTTGCCTGGTCTGAATCCAGCCTGTACGGGGGATTATTCTTGTGTCTACTGTGTTATCAATTCGATTCAGGATCAGCATCTCGTAGAGTTTGAAGAGATGGCAAAGAGCGAGATGGGTCGGTAGCTCTTTGGAGATTCGGGGATTTTTCCCGGTTACAGGAGCGCCACCACTTTGGACTTCCTCCATAGTTTAGGTATTTTAAAGTTGTTGCGGCAGTTATTGAAGAGGTTCAGCACCCAGTCTTTGGTGCCCGATCCGAAGTGCTTGATTTGCTCCACGCACCGACCCCAGCCGCTTTCCCGTTTTTCATCGAGTTTATATACCATCATTGAGTTCTTTGATTGTAAAAGGATGGGAAAGGTGATTGGTTTCTGTCTCGGTGTTACGCTGTATTTTAACCTTCTGGTATTTTTTGGTGGTTTTTCCATTAAGAAGGAGTTGGTGGGCCACTTGGTTGGACTGTTACTTTAACTAGCTCGTTTCTCTGTGCCTGATCGCAGTCGAGCTTTTTAATTAGGCCATTTTGCTGCTTCTTGACATATCCATCTTTTCCAGGGTTTCAACCCATTTCTTTTGCCTTGCTTCGCTTAGTGCCGCACGCTATTGTTTGCTCACTAAAAGGGTCTTTTGAGAACAGTTCCTCATACTCGGCCAAAGTGTCCCCTTGGAAAGTACTGGGACAAAATTTTGCTTACAGCCTCTTGGGATGTGTCTTTTTGAAACCCTGCGGAGAGCCGCCATGAAGGTATCGTAGTTGTCAGGTGTAGGAGTGATGTTAATGATTGACTTATCTAGTTCTTTGGTGAAATCCGACCATCCAGCTTTTTTGAAATTGAACCTTCTTCGAAAGGATATTGTGGATGTCCTTACAGCCGGGAAAACATGAATACCGATGGGTCTGTGTTGGGTTTTGGGGAGAGCTTCGTAGACGTTCTTGATACAGCAATCTTGTATGTTGTTACTAACAAAGCAGTTGTCGGGATTGTAGCCGCGTTTCCAAATTTTACTCATAAAGGAGTAAGGTAGCTTCGAGTCATGAAGAAGAGAAAAGTTGTTTGCCTCCATCCATTCCTCCAGCAATTGACCGTTGTTGTCGGTTGCGTTATATCCTCAGTTAATGCTGTGGCTGTTAAAGTCGCCTATTACAAACTTCTGTTTTCCGAAGCTCTCTGGCATTGCGAGATTCAGGTTTGTGCCCGGGGGGTTGTAAACTGACGTAACCGTGTATGGTCCACATTCAATAGTTAGGATCTCGGCGCCGTCTGATACTGTCTTACTTGTAGAGGTTAGGGTCATGTCAGGTTTTATGAAGATCGCGATACCATGTTTGTTGTGTGGTGCCTCAATGGCCAAGCGCATTCCGTTGATTTCGGGCCTTGAAGATGTCTGATCTCGGTGTGTTTCCTGTAGGCACAGTACATCCCAGTTGTGGGTCTGACATAATTCTGATATTATGTCCTGTTTGCTTTTGGTTATTTCTTCAACGTTTAGGCTAGCAATTGTCAGAGTTGGCTTTGAAAAGTGCCTGTTGGTTTTTGCATTCTGCATTGATTTCTTCCGGTGGTGGAAGGATTTGCCGTTGACCTTACGGGCAACGTTACCAGGGGGCGACGACATCTTCTAATTTAGTTAGGTTAGATAATGCACTCGTGGAAGCTCCTTCCTTGCATCCCTAAAGTAAAGTAAAGCTTAAAGAATTAAAAATACTAACACTGCCGTGTCTTTACATTTTGAATCAACTTTTAGAGATTCATACAAAAAAAAAATTTCAGATTAATTTAAAATTTCATGAATATTGCATCGGCTGAGTTAATTAGGCCGCCCAAATTTAGACTTAAACTTTTAAAAAAATCACTTGATGTTGAATTATATAATGTTTTACCTAATAATATTAAATTATTAAATAGCATTTTAAAATTAAAATAAAGTCATTTTTAGTCAAGCATGCATTTTATACAGTGAATGAATACAGATATTATTAAAACTAAATAAGGACGCCATATTATAACTGTTTGTATATAAATATATATATATATAGTTATTTACGTTTTTTTTGTGTTATGTATTATTTTTACATTGTGTATTATTTTTTATGGTAATTTTTTTTTTTGTATTTGATTTAAATGATTTTCATTTTGACCTGCTACACTCTTTTTTTTACCTTATTACAATTGTAATTTAATAAAAAGTAATCAAATAAAATTTTCTTTCTTTACTCTTTCTATCTTGGCTGAATTTTTCAGGTAAGGGTAGATACGGTGAAATTCTGCTAGTATTTAAAAATGGTTTATTCACAAAAACAGAAATTTAAAATTATTTTATGTAACATGAAAGCTGAGAATGCAGAGGAACTGGGTGGGTGTTTTCCAGCTTTTATTTATAAAGTCGATCGATTGGATTAGTTAATAGTTATCTACTGTACGTGCCGCTATGCGACGTCACAGTTAATGGGTACTATAGCTGGACCGCTTTGGCTGTAAATTTGTAACCTGCAGTAAAATATTTTTGATTTAATACCTTTTTAACGGCTAATTTAGTTTTGAATTATTTACTACTAGCATTTAAAAAAAAACTTGAAACATAGCTTTGGTACACTTGAAGCGGTCTCTCTGTGAACCATCACCGTTGAATAATATTTTTTTTTGTTTCAGTGTTCATTGCAATGGATATCCCAATCGAGTGTATAGCGCAAATGGAAAACGGTAAGAATTTTTTTAACATTTTTTATGGTTTAAGTAACCCACAGCCTACCGCTTTTTTCGCTAAAAATTAACTGATTTTTTTTTTATTCTTGATTTTTCTTTTTTTAAATTTTTTGTATCACACTTCTGCAGATTGTGATTAGGAAACATATCGCTTAAATTGTCAAAATATAAGAGAAAATCTAAAATCTTCGTAACTTCTAGTCGCTCATGTAGTGTCATGATACTATTACTAAAGAACAAACCCACGCGCATAGGGTAAGCCCGTCGCTCTCGCACGTCCTGACGTCATTGGGAGGCAAATTGATCCAGCAACAGTCCGTTTTATATGAGACCTAGCGGTTTTGGTGTGTTTTATTTGTTGTTTGGTTTATGCTCAAGTGACATTTAATGGTTCGGATTCTGCTGAAACTGACTATGGATATTTTTCGGTAGTTTCTATTGAACTTGTATGGACCTGTGGACTTGGTCAGTTTAATTAAAGTAGTTGGTGGAGGACATAAAAAGTTTAGTTGTCTATTTTCCTTCTCCTATTACTCGCAACGATCTTTTGAGCGTATTTGGTCTTCCCCGTTTTAAACGCAATAGAAACAAACAGTAGCCCATACAATGTTCAGGAATGGGCCTTTCCACTAAATTTTGATTTTTATCCTATTTCATAGAGAAAAAAAAATAATAAACAAAGTGCGCTCTTTAATAAAAATACAGGAATAACCTCACCGGCGTCACATCTGCCTCGACCAATGGATCCCAGTGATTCAACTGAAAGTCGAACCTTAATATCGTACCGGTTGTGGTATATTTGTAAGCTGTTCTTATTTATTTAATTTATTAAAACAAAGATAGTAATATAATCCGTCGAGGCTGACAAATAAAAGAATTGCGCGGATAATAGGATGACGTAATAAGGTTTTGATTTTATGTTTTCAAACTTTCTGCTTGCTCTGCGTCTTTTTAAAAAGGGAAGTTTCATCCTTACAAACCAGTATCATTCTTTATTTTTCTGCCCAAGACAGGGCCTTTGCACTAGCCCTTGACTTTCCAGCATGCTGAAGTCTTGTCGGTCTTCTGACTATTCATTTTTTACACCTCGTGTAGGTACACCATTGAAAGCTCCATTACGGCTCAATCCCACTAATTATTTTCTGTATTGCTAACAACATCGCGCACCTCCGGAGAAACAACGACGTAAGTGCAAATTTGTAAAATGCCGAGAAAACATCTTTAAAGTTTTGAGAATGCTTAAAACTGAAAATAAATACACTGCAATAAATTTGCTAAGAGTTTAAATATAAATTAACAATCTTTAATTTGTATAGTTATTAGGTGCAGTTCGAATTTTAATGACTTTTTACAATTTGTTTCTCTTAGAGGGATTAAAAAGGCAGTACTCCTTCAATTATGTCATTGTGAAGTGGTTCGTGATTTTTTTTTAATTTAAGACAAAACAAAATTTAATTAAATAGGTGATTGCAATAAAAGAACGAGTTATTGGCTACATTTTAATAAAAAATAAACTAGAAAAGGGAATTATAAAAATGTCCGTAATATTTAGGTACAAAAATATATTTGCGTCTTTATTGGTCCAATAATTTGGCAATTAAATTAAGCAACAAAGACAGAAAGTGCATTCTATGTTGCTTCAAGAGCCAATTTTTTCGCGCTATTTCCACAAAGACATAGGCGGAATCTGGGGACAGAGGTTCAAAGACACAATTATGACTTTGTAATTCCAGATATGTTAAAGGTTTTGCTATACTTATTTTGCCATCAAAATATGAATTCAGGAAAAATTTGCACTTACGACGTTGTTTCTCCGGAGGTGCGATCGGCATTGTACTATTTACTTTGTTTTCCTAATGAGGAGTGTTTCTACACTCGAAACATGTCGAATTATTATGAATTATTCTAGCTTCTCCTTAGCTATTCTAATAAATTTGTGGAGAAAGACTTTGGGCTTTTCTTTTTTCTATACATTTAACTCCACTTTGAGTATGGACTACTTCTTCAAAATTAAACCAAATAAGTTTTATCTTTTTCAAATATTTACAATTTGGATTGTCAAACAAAATAGAGAGCTAAAATTCGATTCGTAAATTTGCCTAAATATTAAGCCTACATAATTAAATAATTTTGGGTTTCTTGTTTGGCAGCTAATTTATTTTATATTGTGTTGCTATAATTACTCTAGCATAAAACGTCAATCACTAAAGCTCTTTCAAATATTATCCAATAACGGGTCCTTTATTCCCTTGAAATTATTCAACAATTTATTGTACACCATTTTTTTCTCAGCACATACTGATTTAACCGATCAGTAATAAAATACATTATTTAATATCGGTTGGTATTAGAGGTTTTGTAACTTAACTTATTTTTTTAATTCGAGGAAGTAGTCCAGGCTTAAAGTGGAGTTAAAATTATGGGAAAGAAAGAAAAACTAAATAAAAGTCTTCCTCCACTAAATTTAATAGAATCAAATTATTCAAGGGTATCTACATGTTTCGAACGTAGAACACTTAAATAAATATCTTAACAGAAATTTCTTATCTAAGGACAAACCTTCAAAAAAACTTTTCTCATTACCTTTTTGGGGCCCTATCTCATATCTCAAGTTTTTAGTCAATTCTAAAGACATTTTCCCAGTTTCTGATAGATATGGCGTTTATAGTATCAGCTGTTCAACTGAGGGTTATACAGCGACCTATATTGGACAAACAGGGCGCAAATTTTCAACTCGTATCAAAGAACACTGTAAAGAGATACAAAAAACTAATAATCAAAATCTTTCCCTTCAAAGATAAAATCCAATTTTTCTGGACATATTTTTTTAAATAATCATATTTTTAATTCGGATTCTCATTCAAAATTTCTACACTTTTGCAATAAAGGAAACAAGCTAGACCTTTTAGAAAGTCTTGAAATTAATACCTAAAACGTTAAATAATATGAATGTCCTTTGCCTGAATGATGAAATCCAGCACAGTTGTACACATTTTTTCAATGCTCTCTACTTCAATGATCAAATATAATTTTTGCATATTTATTTTCTCCTCTATCGTTCTTTGTCAATCACAATTTTCAAAAAACAGTTTAATTAATTTTTCTCCTCTTATTTGACGCGACTACAAAATCCATTTAACAATAACCATCACCACTATTTTCATATATACCTACATCACAATCTATATAATCTAAGTTCTTTTTTTTTTTTTTTTTTTTAAATTGATTTTAATAATGAATTAAATTGGATTAACTTCCATTTTTTTATTGTTATTTTTTTTATGGTTATTATTTTCTATATTATATTGTCACTTTCCATGTAATGAACTGTAGAAGTTAGTTTGGAATAAAGACATTTTAAAGTTAAAATGTGCAACTTTTTAATTAATTTTATTGATTTTAAATTAACCGATTTAAACCTCAGTACCCCACAAAACACTTTTCCTAAATGTAATTTCGTAAGTACTTACTTTTTATCCAAAAAAATATTAAAAAAAAGTTTTTTACTTCATTTTTTGATTTTAATTTCAATTTCTATTTTTTACATATTGTGATACTTTGATAATTAGGTACTACAATTTTACCCTCACAATGTCTTATTGACAAATAACTAAAAATGTTTTTTTTATAAAAATTTTTAAATAATCTCGAGACCTTCTTTTTAGAAAGGTTTTTTTCTTCTTCCCAAGTTTGGTTGGTTTAGACCAATCTGTCACCTGATGATGAACGTTTCTACGTTCGAAACATGTAGAGACCCTTGAATAATTTTATTCTATTAAATTTTGTGGAGGAAGACTTTTAGCTTTTCTTTCTTTCCCTTATTTTTTTGAATTAAAAATCACGTAAAAGGAATTTGAAGTATTGCCAAAGAACTATTATCAACGAGAAGCGATAACAAGGCCTTTTGCGTGTACAAGTTTGGTACGCGCATCTACAAAATCAGGTGTCTTCGTCATCCGTCTGACCCGTCCGTCGATGTCGGTCGAATGGGCTTTTTCACTAAATTTTGAATTATTAACTGAGAAAATAAATAAACATATAAACAACAACGCTTTTTAATTAAAACACGGGAATATACTCACTGACGTCACATCGGCCTCGCCATTGGTAGCAGTTTTTTTTTAATTTTATGTCTTTAATCTTTATTTCAAAATTACATTAATATATATGTATACAAAGTAAATAACAAGTAAAAGAAATGTGGTCAAGTCAGTTATTCAGCTGAAGGTCGAACGCCACGTCTACCTAAATATCGGGCGGGTTGTTTTCTATTATTGAGCTATATTCTTGTCTATTTAATTTATCAAAACAAAGACATCAATTTAATCCGTCGAGGCTGACAAATAGGCCTTTTGCACACACTCACGGCGACCGTCCTAACTGCACCGTTTATACGGTTAAGGGATTGGGCAGCATATGTATTGTGACCTTTCACACGCACCGGCAACGTGTACACGGTTCCGTTCCACCGCGATGTCACCGTGAGCCCCACTATAATTCATGGCGACCGTTACCGTGTTGAGGGAGAGACATGCCCAGTAGAGTTTAGATTTAATTGATGCTTGCACATGCACCGCGCTTACGACATTTTCTTGGTTCATTTGCGGAAACATTATTTTATTTAGTATATTTTATCATAATTATATTTTTCGTAATGGCCGTAGATATAGATGTGGATAATGCTTATATCTTTGGTGGAAGCAAGGCGGGTTATTTGAGACAAAACAAGTTCTATATAATATAGGGCAGAAACTGCACAAGAAGTGCCTGGAAGGAAATATTTTTGGAGGTCAATTCTTATTTTGTTTGTAACAGCCAACATTTCCATAGGCTGTATGCACCCTCTCATAAATGTATCTTGACGTTGAAGCGAATTTTTAAATCGTTCGTGTAGGTCATCAAAGCTGGATATGGACATCCTAAAATAGTTGAAAATTGTTTTTTTTCATGTTCCCTCAACTGACCAAATAGTACAAAGAATGCACCGAATTGCTTCCTTCCCATATTGATGGGATGAACCCACAAAATTCTGTTTTGTGCCTTTCTTCGTTTTTTGATACGAGACATTAAAATCGCCACAGCACGTCTATGATCCATATTTGAATAAAAATTGAATCAAACTGACGAAAACCGTGCATGTGTGCAAGGATAACACGAACGCGGTAGATCGCGTAAATGGTGCAGTTAGGACGGTCGCCGTGAGTGTGTGCAAAACGCCTAAAAAGGATTGCGCGAATAATAAGGTTTTGATTTTATGTTTTCAAACTTTCTGCTTGCACGGGTCTTTTTAAAAAGGTAAGTCTTCTTTCTACAAACCAGCAATTGTATAAGAGTTATTAGAAGATTATCCTGCTAGGCCAGAGCAATTTTGGGTAATAATGATTGAGGTAACAGATAATCAAGCACGAATTGTCCAAAGATTTTGTTTTCCAGATGAAGCTAGGTTTTCTTTAAATGGTCAGGTTAATAGACAAAACTACAAATACTAGTGCAAGAAAATCCTCCGGATCATCTAAATCGTTTAACTGTGTGTCTTCATCCATTACTGCTGCCTTATTCGTGGTACCTATGTCCCCGGCGTATCCCACTTCACGATAACGTCTGTCAATTTTGCCGATGGTCAGGTTAATCGACAAAACTACAAATACTCAAAACAGGAAAACCCATTCATTGAAAATCACACCCGTTATAAAAAAAGGTTCATATCTGGGCGGCCATTGTTGAAAATAGGGCAATCCAAGCACTTTTCTTTGATAAGAGTCTTAATGGAGAAATATACAGGGTGTTTCATTAAGGGTGGCCACCGGCCATATCTCGGAAACCGAGCAATGAAACTTAGGGAAAAAATTTTATAATTAAAGTGGTCATGATAAAATTCTGGAAATTATTTTTAAGTTCCGCATTTTGCCAATTAAAAATTAATTTTTAAAATTCTAAATTTCTCCGAAAATTTCTATAAGATGTTATATCTCTGGTTACATCATTAGAAATAATAGACAATAATTATACATCATTTTTGTTTAAGGCTCATTGCCGTACCGACCTTGATAAGAGTGGGGAATCTATTGAAAGTATTGTCTATTATTTTTAATGATGTAACCAGAGATATAACATAATATAGAAATTTTCGGAGAAATATTAATTTTCAATTATGCCCCCTTGTGGCGAAATGCGGAACTCCGGAATTTTCTCATGACCACTTTAATAATATTTTTTTTTCCCTAAGTTTTAAAGCTTAGTAGTTTCCGAGATATGGCCGGTGGCCAACCTTAATGAAACACTATGTATCTGAAATTCCTTGCCACTCCATTTCCAGATGATAATAATCCTGATCTACCAAGTTTTACCTTATGATTTCAACATGATAGTGTTCCCTAGCATCATGCTGCTCATATAAGGGAGTACTTAAAAACAATTTTTCCGGGGTGGTGGACAGGTAGACGGGGGTCAATAGTGTGGCCATCTAGATCACCCGATCTTAACCCACTGGATTTTTATTGTAAGAGCCACGTCAATAATTCAGTTTGTAAATTTAAACGCAACTTAGTAGATATGCATGCTTAAGGAGTCCATTCGACGAGTAATACGAGAAATTCTTCCACAAGTAGTACGAAATGTACAACACGAATTTTTTAGATCGATTGACTTACTGCAAAACAGTTGGTGGAAGACATTTGCATTATCTTATAAAATACTTTCTTTTTACACTTTATCGTTCATCTATCTTGCTTTAATAGTTAATATTTCGTTAATGGTGGACATGGCTTGATTTATGAAAAATGTCTAGAATTGAATATGAAATGTAAATATGTAAAAATATACAGTAATAATATGTTCAATAAAAAAAATTAAATAATTACGAAATTCTTTATACACCGATCGTTCGGATCCCAAGTCGAATACGACTTAGACAAAGCGGAACTGAAAGATATACTTGGGCTGTAATTTTCGGAGTGACTAAATCATATTCTTGTACTTATCCGATGATCCAAATTCCAAAAAAGATCCGGATTGCCCACCTCAGTGAAGTTGGCATGAAGAATCGAATAGCCGAGTTTCTTGATAATCTAAATCTTATAGCTTCTCAAGCTAGAAAGGACGCTAGAACATGAGTTGCCACTACTTGTGAGACCACAACTTTAAAAATAATTTCTAGCAATATAGCTTTCAATTTATTTAGCGGGAAAGACAATTCCTTCATTGATAATGATGATATCTCAGGAAGTTGATTTTGATTGTTAAGTAATAACATATTTGTGACCTTAATGGGAAACTGATGACCTTATTTGGGACAGAAACCTTATATCTCATATTATATTATAAATATAACTTTGCGTTTCGTTACGTGCAAAACTGAGATTGCGTTTATATTCAAGAGTGGTACTGATATGAAACTATATTTTTATTTTCCGACACGGAAATTTCTCCGGAAAAATTGTCATTGTGTGCTTAACTTTATATAAATATTAGCAATTCAGATTGGAAGGGTTTAGGATTAAGGTCATTATTCAAAGGAAAACATAAATGTTTACCCTATTTAAAGATAAAGGACGAAGGGTTTCGATTTTATTAAACACACACCTGCAAATTAAAAGGAAACATACAAAACTACGGCTGCGTTTATTTTTAGTTTGGCTTACTTTTTTCGCGTCTTCATGAAATTTCCCCCTCTTTTGGGGATAAAAACCGCCCCCAACTTTTTTTTCAAATGTAAAGGTATAAATGTGTTACAAAGAGCAAACGGGAATACGACCCACTCCTTACTTATGAATTTGGGTAATGTGGACGCAATTTGTTTTATTGTAAAAATTGTTGGAAATGTTGCCCATATTTTTATTGACAAACCCCTAATCTAAAGTAAAATTCATCTTTGACATTATGTACTATAAATATCCGGGATTATTTCGCGTATAGGTCGTTGCCTAAGTTCCTCTAATTTTTTTGGTTTTGTTACGTAAACTTTTGTTTCTAGGTGACCCCAAAGGAAATTATCTAGAGAATTAATGTCCGGCAATCGTGGCGGCTATTTAATGGTACCCCTACTTCCTATCCAGTAGTTTGTAAAAACTTTACTTAAATATTGTCGAACATTTATGGCATAATGAGGCGGAGCACCATCTTGCTGTAACCATATTTGATCATCCTAAAGATTAGCTTCTGCATGATGAGGATATAAAGCAGTCAAAGCTGGAATAAGTTCTCCTTGCAAAAAATCCAGATATGTATGGCCATTTAAGTTACCTTCAAGGAATATTGACCCAATCACGAGGTCGCCAATTATGCCTGCCCAAACATTAGGTTTTTACAGAAGCTGGGAGTGTATTTTTCGCACGCAGTGAGGATGTTCTGCGGACCAATATCGACAGTTGTGTTAATTGACTTCACCTGTAAAAAGGATCCGGTCTGAATCTACTAAATGCTGATCAAGTGCATTCATCAACACTTCACAAAATTGAAGGCGGCGGTCCGAATCATCTTTCAGTAACTCTTTTACTACATTCACGTTTTATAAGAACGCATTTGACATGATTTCACTAACTTGAATGCAGACTGCAGACGTATGGCTTATGTTATTTTCTCTTGCGATTTGCCGAACTGAAGTAATAGGATTTTCTTGAAGAGTAAAACGTTTAATTGCGTGTCATCATCCATTGCTCCAGGCCACTTGGTATGTCCCGAAAGTGGCCCACTTCACGATAAAGTCTTTCCATTTTGCTGATGGTACCTTGGGAAATTGGTTATAGATCGGGGTATGTTTCGTGAAATAAAGCTGGTACTTGTGCTTGAGTACGCGATCTGTCGCCAAAGCCAATCATCATTAAAATTTCTATTTTGTGTGACTCAGTTGAATAACCCATTTCAGTATAGCAAACATACTTCTTATTACAAAATAACGGTTTAAACAGCACAAAATACTGCAACAGATAAGTATTCACGTCATCTAAACCGTAATTAAAGTAATCATTGGAATGCGGTATCAAGTAAACAAACAACCTTATCAATAACATGTTGTTTTTTTTATTTACCATTCTGTTCTGGCAAAACCAAAATTGTGGTTGGTATTAATTGTTACTAAAATGGCCAGTTTTTTTTTTGTAGAAGACGTTTCTATATTATTTGTAGTTTCACTTTTATAGATGGTCTGTAATTTTAGGATCGCGGAAAAAGTTCCCATTTTTAATAGCATTCCTTGATATCAAATAGCGTTAGCTATGCATGTTAGTTATAATGTAAACTGTCAAAATAAGTCAAAATTTGGTGTTTCCTTAGTCAGAATTTAAAATTCGTGGTTAAATTAATGGTTGTAGATGAAGCAAATTTGATTTACGTATAAAAACATTACGGGTACTTTTCATTTGCTTCTTTTAAACAGCAAAGCAAAGTAAAAATCTTTGCTTAGGTAGGTAAGCTGTTAAAGGAACAGTTCGCGAACAACTTTGTATAGTCGGTATGGGAAAGAGAGAGAGGCATACTTAACCGCAGCAAGGGGGGAGGAAAAAATCTTTACTGTGCTAAGTTAAACTTGTAAAAGGAAAGCTCAACTTAGCCGTTGGCTTTGCGTTGCTGTTTAAAAGTAACTACAAGGACACGGAATAGTTCTTGAAATTCTTAATATAGGCAGAAAATAATAATAAACGATAAACATTAGTATTATTGTGAAAAAAGCGTGGGGTGCTCGATATACGAAAAATATAACACAAAGCGCCCCACGCTTTTTTTTTTCAAATTAATACTAATGTTTTTCGTTCATTATTATTTTCTGCCTATATTAAGAATTCCAAGAATTATTTTAAACTATATTTATTTTATTTTCCGCTTTTTAGTCTGATTAATTATTATTAAAGCGTGTTTTTTAGTTTTTTTAAACTATATTATTTATTTTTCATTTTTTAGTTTGAGTTATTGTTAAGAAAAAAAATTTTTTTTGAGTAAATGGAGCTAGATTAGTAAATTATTTTATTGTCAGCGGTTCTTAATAAGTCTACAAAATTTAAATTTAATCTGACCGTTTAAAGTGGGTCAAAATCGGGTTCAAAGAAGTTAGTTACAAACAAACATACATACAAACCCGAACAAACCCGATCGTCTATGCCGAATTATAAGAAAAGAACGATATTTGCAAATTTTTAAAAAATTTTAATTTTCTAACATTTTCCATACATATTTCAGGAAAATTTCGTAATATTCATAAATTGCCATTTTTCTCAAAAAATATAAACTTTAGGAAAAAAGTCTATATAGCTAAAAAGTTGTATCTCGAAGAAATCTACATCTCAGCTTATTCTTATTTTTTCGTATCTCTTACGGTTTTCGACATATCGGCCGAAATATGATTTTTATATTTTGCCTCATATCTCGAAACTGATAATACTTAAACGAAAATTTTTTAAATAAAAAAGACGCGTCTTCGTACGTTCCATACATATATAATTATATAACATTTTTTTCTCAAACTTACAATAACGGAGTTAAATCTGACCGTTTAAAGTGGGTCAAAATCGGATTCAAAGAAGTCGGTTACAAACAAACAAACAAACATACATACATACAGGTGAAGCTAATAAAAGCGTGTTAAAAAAGAGAAATATTAAAGGACCCTTAGATATGTACCGGGTGTCCCAAATTAAAAAGTGTATGATAAAATTATGATAATTAAATTATTCACATTTAAAAAGTTTGAATTAAGACATTTAAGCTATGAAAGGTAAATAACCTTTTCGTAAAACACTATTCTTATGCTTTCGTCGATCTCTCAAGATAATTTCGGCAGTTTTTTTTTTAATTTTAGGTCGTTGAACTGAAATTATTCCAATTTTTTTGACCAGCAAAAACACACAGAAATTGAACGGTAGAAACCTGAACATTCTAAGCATATTCAAATTTGTCAAATTCCGATACGCCAAACCACAGTTGTGATTATTTTTTCATAACAATATTTTGTCCCACTTCTACTCAACGGCGGTCCTGGAACGTCTTTCTGGGGGGGGTATTTTTAAGGATTTGCGCCGAAGGCCTGTTTTGCACCGCAGGCGAAAATTTTTTGGGTGCCACGCCCTTTTTTGGGTAAAATAATCTAAAAAGCTTAATCTGCGGCGATATGCCAGACTTTAAAACACTCTTTTAATTTAAAAGAAATTTGAAAGGGCGACAAAATAAACTAGTTTTAAAAGCTTCGAGGGCATTATCCGTGACAGATGAACTTTGTTTATACAATTGTACTATACATATCGGGGGGGGGGGGGGGGGCGGGCCCCCTGAGCCCCCTCGTAAATACGCCACTGATGTAGTAGATGTAGTAGTAATATTGTAACATAAGTCAAAACACTAAAATAAAACAAAACTTAAATGTATATGTATAATAAAGAAATCAGAACATGAAAATAAAGCTAAAAAAAATTACAATTGTTTTTTAATATATTTTGCATTGGATGCCGCTGCTTTCAACATTTTTATTAAGTCATTAGAAAACCGGACATTCTTCGGTTCGGTTTACCAGCATTTTCGCGATATTATATCGGCTTATCGACGGACTATAATAGAATATATCTTATAATATTAAGATGTTGATATTTTTATATAAAAAATGTTTTTTCAAATTTATTGGTTTTGTTTTTTATTTAAAAATAATAAATATTTATAGTTTTTTGGACATATTATTTTTAGTTTTTGCGTCCTCAACCTGGTCTCTGGGGGGGGTAATTACCCCCAGTACCCCCCCCGTAGGACCGCCCTTGCTTCTACTCCCCTTAAACAAAAAGGTTGAGCAATCAACAAAAGTTATCCAGAATTTTCATTAAATTGAAAAAATGCTACCTTTGATTAAAATGTTTCCTATGAGGATTTTTGAGAAAATCACATGGTGTGCAAGTTACCCCGTGGTGTTCAACTAGCCCCAATTTACGGTATGTTGTGATACTAATTTATTATTACAATGATTGTGGTTTTAATATTCTAGATAATAAAGTATTTAAATTGTTTGCTTTCACAAAAACCAATGTTTGATTAATCCCAGTATAAATCAAAATGTGGCGAAAAAAGTTTTACATTTGAAATTTTCTGTAATCGAGGGTCTGGCAGGTTTTAGCTTGAGCTAAATTTGATTATATTTAAAACTTCAGCTTGAAGGGCCGATATTCATATTTGAATAACTTACCACTTAAAGTTGTGTACATGCTTAACTAAGCTTTTAATTATTACATGGAAAGTTTTGGTAACGTATGTGCCGTAAACTTGAAAACCAAGTTTTATGAAAGTACTTAACTTTATTACCTTGATATTTAGATAAGTTTATACCAAGAACGTTTTTTTTTATTTTAGAAAAAATAATAGAGTGTTTTATTAGGAGTAAAAGCAATACCACAGAATATACAGGGTGTCTCACGGTCAATGGTACCTTAGACGTTTCTGACGAACCAGTAAAGGAATCGTTCTGAAAATTTGGTCGCGTACATAAACGGACATGCTCTACCAACCTAAAATATTTTTGATAATACAGTGATGCCGCTTCCACACAAAAATAATAGTAACTTCGATTTTTTAAATACAACATAATATATTTTATTTTATTTTCGAAACCCCCATTACTTTCCTTACAATTTTTATTGACTCTACTCTATACTAATCTCTTACCGTTTCCAAGATATAAATTAATTTCCGTTTTTTTTGTCCTAAAACGTCACTTTTAAGAATGATGATAATTTAATAGTTAACTAATACCATAGGGCTCTCTGCCCTAGTCCCAAATCTTAGTTGCAATATACAGGGTGGTTGAAAAATACACTTATTCTGGTAACTTAAAAAAGTGACCATAAGTCCTTTTTTCAAATGTAACACCCTGTATAATATTACGGATTTGAAAAGATGCTAAAATTTCACTTAATTCTTGTATATCATACCTGTACCTAACTAACTAGTTTAACCATTTTTTTGACGTATTAAACTTAATTTGTAAAATTTTCTATACAATTCAATTTTTATTCGGTTATTAGTTAGTTAGCCATGACAAAAACTGATGTTTACGTATGTTACTATGGCTATCGTTTTGACATTTTATTAAGTTTAGATACAAGATAGAAATACACTTTAAAGTCATGGAAGAAAACTATACAAATGCAGTTTTTATGAATTTATTTATTTTATTTGGACAATGTGTGTTTGCATTAACATACAAAAAACATTAAAATTAAATTTTTCTTGAAATCCATGCAGTCAACACCCGCATATTAAAGTGTTTGGATGTAAACGGCCAGCGTTTTGAACATCTGTTAAAATAGCATTTTATTAGTTATATTTTTCGTAGTCTTTTATTATTTGACTACCTAGTTAACATTTAATAAAATTGTCCTGGATCCTTATGAATTTTCTAAGATTCATTGGCGGTAAATTAGAGTCATTTATTGTTTATGCATGTCCTGGCTAAAATTCTATCACATTGTCCAAATAAAATAAATAAATTCATAAGAACTGCATTTGTATAGTTTTCTTCCATGACTTTAAAGTGTAAGATCTAAACTTATTGAAATGTTAAAACGATAACCATAGTAACATACGTAAACATCAGTTTTTGTCAGGGCTAACTAACTAATAACCGAATAAAAATTGAATTGTATAGAAAATTTTACAAATTATGCTTAATACGTCAAAAAAATGGTTAAACTAGTTAGTTAGGTACGGGTATGATATACAAGAATTAAGTGAAATTTTAGCAGCTTTTCAAATCCGTAATAATATACAGGGTGTTACATTTGAAAAAAAGGACTTATGGTAACTTTTTCAAGGTACCAGAATAAGTGTATTTTTTAACCACCCTGTATATTGCAACTAAGATTTGGAACTAGGGCAAAGAGCCCTATGGTATTAGTTAACTATTTACCACATTTCAGGATTTCAGTGTTTTAGAGTTAAAAATTATCAGCATTTTTAAAAGTGACGTTTTTGGACAAAAGAAACGGAAATTAATTTATATCTAAGAAACGATAAGAGATAAGTATAGAGTAGAGTTAATAAAAACTGTAAAGAAAGTAATGGGGGTTTCGAAAATAAAATAAAATAAAATATATGGTGTTGCATTTAAAAAATCGAAGTTACTATTATTTTTGTGTGGAAGCGGCAACACTGTATTGTTAAAAACATTTTAGGTTGGTAGAGCATGTCCGTTAATGTACGCGACCAAATTTGCAGAACGATTCCTTTACTGGTTCGTCAGAAACGTCTAAGGTACCATCGACCGTGAGACACCCTGTATAAGCTATATATATAGGTATAGTGCAAAGTTGTGTAGTTTGAAAAGTATTAATACCAATCCATTGAACCACACACTGTCAAAAGCGCGTCTGATATTCAGTGACAGGAGAACCGTGTTCTGCTCAATTTCCTTTTTTTCTATTACTTTTTGCGCTACATGCGCAACTTGCAGGACGGCTCCCCTGCCTGTTCTAAAACCAAACTGCTCTTCTTCCGGTATGTTTTGTCACAAATTTATCAATTTTATTTTTGAAGAAGTAGTCCATACTCAAAGTGGAGTTAAATGTATAGAAAAAAGAAACGCACAACGTCTTTCTCCACAATTTTTTATTAGAATAACTAGGCGAACCAACCTAAAATAATTCATACTAATTCAAATCGACATGTTTCGAGTGTAGAAACACTCATTATCAGGAAAACAAAGTAAATGGTACAATGCTGATGTTAGCAATAGAGAAAATATTAAGTTAAATTGAGCCGTAATGGAGCTTTCAATGGTGTAGAGAGGTGTAAAAATTGAATAGTCAAAAGACCGACAAGACTTCAGCATACTGGAAAGTCAAGGGTTAGTGCAAAGGCCCTGTCTTGGGAAGAAAACTAAAGAGAGCAAAAGAAAAATTAGTAAGTTTTAACAGACTTTTCAAAAATAATTTATTAAGTGGTGAAAAATCTTAAGTTTCATTCAACTTTGTCAGAGACATGTGAAAGTATTGAAATAAAAGGGAAAGAAAAAGAAAAAATTGTTTTTCATAAAAGTCAAAGCATCAAATAAAAAAGGGGAATGTAGCAAATTAAATTTAATAAAACGAGATAGATTGACTTATTATTTAGCTTGAAGTAAAATGCTGTTGGGGTACCAGACTTGTTACGGCCGGTTACCCCTACAGGAGTCAAAACATACACATTGTGTGCAAAATTAATAGTTTTAAAAAGTTTTTAAAATTTTTTTGTTTTTCTAGAACATCATAGAAAAGTAACATTTTCTTTGTTAAAGAAATTCCACTGCAAGCAGCACGTGTCAGAAGGAAAATTAACTTGAACTTGACATTGTAAAAGTGGGGAACAAGTGACAATTTTTTTGGGCGGGTTAATTAAAGGAACCTTCAAGTATGTTAAAAAAATTTTAAATGTTATAGATTAATTAAGGGTCAAAATTTCTTAAAAAACTAAAAATCAATAGAAATACAAGATAAAACCAATACAATCCCTACAAAATGGAAAGAAATTTCATTTAGAAATATGTTGCTCAAAGGGTTAATAATAGGTGCCTTAGATATTTGTGTGGCGACCTCTGTTGGTAGGTTTACAAATGGTAAAAGTGTAACTCAGTATTTCGACAAAGTAAATAGTAACTATCTCAGTGCCATCTATGTGTAAGAAGTAGTCAATTAAAGACAACTTATTTTGTCGGTAAAATAGATTTAATAGTGTAGAAATGTTACGAGTGGTGATGAAAAATAATTAGTCAGAGATGGTCCTGAAAATAGATTAATTATTGAAAAGTAATTAAAAAGGAAAGGCATATGAGAAATGAATAAAATAGAAAAAGCAGAAAAAAGGGCAAATAGATGTAAAGAAGGGTCAGTTGAGTTATGAAAAATTGAGAGAATTGGAAAAGTGTGAAGAGCTATTTTGTGGGTAAAAAATTGTGGAGAAAGACTTTGTGTTTTTATATCAATTTTACTTTACAAGTTTTTATTTTCATTTTTTATAGTATTAATACCAGTTTTTATGATTTCCAAGTGTACTAATAAAAAAAAATAATGTAAAGTATTCGTAGATAACTGGTGTTTATAACCCTTGCTATATTTAAAGACCTCAATATCCATTTGATACATGATACAAAGAAAGAAAGATATGATCGATCGTATTCCCAATTCGGTCCGGTCCGCGCAATGACGTCATGTGGTGCTAACGAGACTTAAAATTACATAGGATTAGCCGTTAAAAATAGAAATTTTGCAATTTTTGATTTGGAAGATTTAAGTGCATATTATTTTAAGTACTTTAAGGATAGAGGTTCATAAATCAGAACGTATTTCATGATGTTCTTGGGTTAAATGTTAAAATTGAGCATATATTTGGAATCAATGAAAATAATTTTCTTTTTATGCTGACATACATTTTATCTTTTAAATGATTACAATTACTTATTTATTTTTACAAAATCATAAAAAATAACCTATATTTTTTGGTCCTTCCACCTTAAGCTGTTTGAAAAAAAAAATAGGTACAAATGTGCAGTCTTAAACATTTTTAGAACAGTTTCGAGCCTTAAATGACCAAAATCAATTAATTTGCTTATTAAGATTTTTTTTATGCAATAGGTAACGATAATATTTTTGGAGGTGTCTGTTTTTAAATTTATATTGTTAACATTTGACCAGGGGCGGACTGGAATCATTTGGCCCCGGTGGCTACATGGCCTCAATGACCGCAACATTTTTTGAAAAAAAAAATTGTTGTTTAAATGTTTGGACCAATTGGCCCCCAAAGGCCTTCTGACCCCGGTGGCGATGGCCACCCGGCCACCCGCTCCAGTCCGCCACTGCATTTGACTATAATTTGACCAAGGATAAGGATGTAAAAAACTCATTTAGACATTTAAAAAAAGATACTAGGACTGGTAATTATCATAATAGTAATTAGAGGGACATTAACAATTATTAAAAAATAAGGCACACATATAACAGTTTATTATTTTAAAACAATTTCGTCAAATTAAACTTTTGTATCTCACCTATGAGGAAGAGAACAATTTTTTTAAGCTAAAATTTGAAATATTTTACATTGATTTGTATCATCAACGTTCATCCAAATTTTTTTAAGATTTGGGTCAGTTGGAAGACGAAAAAACATAATGTCTTTTGCAGAATTTTTTGTCATATTGTCACTTATGCATAACGCCACTGCACAACGCATATTAACAACTAATTGTCCCTAACAAACAACAATAATAATCCAAGAAAACACTAAAAACCTCTTTTTGTATAACAAATAATAACAATAGTACATAAAACTAAACGTAGGTTATACGAAGCCCGCCAGAAAATTATCACCACATGACGTAAGCGGCTGTCGATTTGGCTCCGCCCACATGCGCAATGTCATATCTCTTCTTTCTTTGTATCATGCATTTGATATAATATTATTGTTTCAGGTGACACCGAGTTGGCGCTGCCAACTCAAGAATCCACACAAAATCCGGAATACGTCAATCCTTATCCGATAACACATCCATGTTACCGATTTGCTGACATCACCAATAGGGAGTTTTTTAGCCCGGCCTACCCTCACGATGCACCGAGTTACCCAAATAATACAAACTGTTCCGTTGTTCTCACAGGTAAGTTTATAGAGGATATCCGACAGTAGCGCGCGGTCCAGGGAAGCACCTTATCTTATGTATTTATTTATATTTATTTATATTGGTTTAGGATGCTAACAGAACTACGTAGGTTCCAAAAACAGCATCCACTGTTTGCTACACTAATACTAAAAAAGCATTATTTCAGAATAAGATTGCTAATGCTGAAAACCCAACCAAGTGCGCTTGGACTATTAAAGGATCAAAATAATAAATCAAAAAAATTTAATAATATTGCTTTGCACTTGAATAAAGATAAACAAACTACGAAATGTCCATCGATTGTTGCTGAGACGTTTAACACTTTTTTTAGGGATGCCCCAATAAATACCATTAATTAGATCTCAAATATAAATAATGCAAACAATAACAATGCAAATAGTATAAACAGAATTGATTCTGTAAATAAAAAGAAATGTTTACTATATCCATTCACGGATGATGAGTTTGCTGTTCTCTTGAGTAATAAACTAAAAAATAAGCCATCGGCTGGACCTGAGGACGTCCCCGCTTTTTTATTAAAAGTCTAGCGTGTATCCGGCATGCGTTGCAACCCGCTGGTATAAATACAAACCCGAACAAACCCGATATATTAGTACCCGGCATGCCACTTTCTGAAATTGCACCCGTGCGAAGCCGGGGCGGGTCGTTAGTTATACATGAAAACCTTCCTCTTGAATCACTCTATCTATTAAAAAAAACCGCTTTAAAATCCGTTGCGTAGTTTTAAAGATTTAAGCATATATAGGTAGGGACGGACAGACAGCGACAGCAACTTTGTTTTATGCTATGTTAATATGTTATGCATTGTATTGTTAAGCTACTGGTATTCTTGGTTAACCTGTCATTCTGTACTGGAAGGTTTCCGACTCCGTTAAAAACAGGTAAAATCATATCTGTGCATAAAAAGGGCAGCGTAAAAATTGAAAACTATCGGCCAATTACGATTACTTCCGCTTTTTCCAAAATTTTTAAATATTGTTATCTAGATCGTCTAGTAAAATGTTTAAATGAATTTAATGTAATATCTACAAATCAATATGGATTTCAATGTAAAAAATCTACAACTACTGCAATGCATGCCTTTTATAGGGAATTGACGAGGTTTATTGATGCAAATGAATGCCCTGTTGGGATCTTTTGTGACCTCAGCAGGACTTTTGATTGTGTTAATCACAATATCCTCTTTCAGAGTTGAGGAACTATGGAATATGCGGAGCTGCGTTAGAGTGGATACAATCTTTTGTAAGTGAAAGGAGACAGTTTGTTAGCATCAGTAACTTTAACGGAAAATCAAGGACGGACATACACTCGTCCATCCTAGACATTAATGTAGGTGTTCCTCAGAGTTCCATATTGGGCCCTGTTTTATTTTTGTTGTATTTGAACGATATTGACCGGATAGGACAAACCGCACATCGAACAGCTTTTGCCGACGACGTGTCATTTTTGATCTCAAACTTGTTTTCAGGCAATTTAGAGCATATGTCAAATCGTGTTCTATTGGAGCTGTTTGGTTGGTTCTGCGATAATTCTATGTACTTAAGGTTGAATTCTTAACGTCATTCAATCTATTGCCAACCTATAACCTATTTCGCGTTGATTTTTTGAGTTTATTATTTTAATAACTAACATTTAAAGAAAATTAATATCGTCGGAACATTATTTAGGTAGTATCTGATATATTACAAAAATATCAAGTTATTTCATTGCTAATTTTCGGAGAATTGTATAGTGAAAGAACAATGGGTGACAATGACATAATAATGTTAAAAAAAATCTTACCCAATATTTTTCGCTATACAATTCTCCTAAAATAAGTTATGAAATTCCTTGATATTTATTAAATATGTCAATTATTATCTATAGAATATCAAATCGATACTGATTTTCTTTAAATTTTGTATAAAAGCTAGAAAACATAAATAAATCTACGCGAAATAGGTTATAGGTTGGCAAGCATGTTGATACTCCTACCTTAAACGTGGACAAGACACAGTTCATCAGATTTCATGCCAGACAAAGATCGGTTGACAATGTTAATCTGTATATTAATGACAGACCACTACGCCAGGTTCAAAGTGCTAAGTTTCTTGGTATTTACCTAGATGAATGTTTAAATTGGAAAGTTCATTGTCAACACGTATTGGATAAACTTAACTTGTTATATAATTTGTTAATAAATGTAAGATCTGTCTTAGACACGAAACAGTTACTAATGTTGTACTATGCATATGTTGAGTCATGTTTGAGATATGGTCTGGTCTTTTGGGGTACGTCTACCTTATGAAACAATATATTTGTTTAACAAAAGAAAATTTTAAGGTGTATTGCTGGTGTACCTAGATATTATAGCTGTAGGGGTCTATTTAAAAGGTATAATATCTTACCTCTTCCTTGTTTATATATAATGGAATTAGCTTTATTTGTTTTTTGTAATAAAAGTAATTTTGTTAAGAATGGGGACCTACACAGTTTTAATACTAGGAATGGGGACCAATTCAGTATTCAGCATTCTCGTTGTAACATAGCGCATAATTCTCCTAGAATTCTGGGTGCTAAAATTTTTAACGTACTGCCGGATGAAATAAAAAAGTGTGATAAAATACCAAATTTAAAAAAAAAAAGTTAAAAGCATTTTTAATTTTAAAGTGTTGCTACAGCTTGGATGAGTTTTTTGACTCTGTAAAATGACCAAGTAATTATGTCTGTATCTGTTACCATATGTTTTTTTTGTTGTTTATTTACTTATTTACTTGTACTTGATTGTTAGCTTTAGAACTACTTTGACTATTCCCCTACAATAATTTTATATTGTCTTATGGAAAAATAAACGTTTGAATTTGAATTTAAATTTGAATTAGGTAACACCCAAACTAAAACTATTTAAAACTAAGCTAGACTAAAATATAAAATGGAATACTGCAGTACGCACTTTTCTATGTAAATATTCTACACAAGAAACTGTTGTAAAAAATATCTTCTTACTCTTAATTTAAATTGGCATAAATTTGGATTAAACCAATCACGGTTCTCACAGTGTTGGTTATAAGTTCTTTCTATAGCCTGGTCAGAGGGGTGTTCAGCCCTAAATTAGTTCTTAGATAAGGCACATTAAATAAATGAAATCTTCTTAGATCCCTTGCAGGGACGTTAAAATTAATTTGTTGTAACAATGGAGGCACATCAATAAGAGCCTTACTTGACTTGAACAAGAAAGAAAGGTCTGTGACATGCCTTCTACCAGAAAGGGAGAGCAATTTATAGGTCCTTACTGCGGTCTCGACAGTACAGTTAGCCTTAAAGGCAGCAGATTTAAGAATTTTTTTCTGGACGGCTTCAAGACGTCTGGTGGGTGTAAGATATAAAGGATTCCATATAACCGAGGCAAATGACAGCCTACTATAAACAAATGCAAAGTACAGAGAAATCAATGTTCTGGGATCTCTAAACTCTCTGCACGTTCTTACAATAAAACCTAATATTCTGTTTGATTCGTTGATTATTTTATCAAAGTATCCGCAAAAGGACCACTTGGAATCCAATATTACACCCAAGTATTTTATTTGATCGATACTGTCTAAAACAGAGTCATTAATGTTATACAGGGTGTTCCGATGGTCATGTTACAAATTTCTAGGGTAGATAAAACACACGAAAATAAGAAAAAAAGTTCATGTGAACATGGGTCCGGAAACGCTTCTTCAGGGAGCTAGGGCCCTTCGAAGATGACCTTCAAAAACTACTTTTCGTTTTATAGCTTCGGTACTACTGCAGCTATCGCAACCAATTTTGGGACATGAAATCTAGTTCGTAGGTTCATCAATTTGAGCCTTCCGGATTTTGTCACCTTTAACCAGGGGCGTACAAACCAATAAATTAAATAAATTAAAAATTGGTTTAAGACCAATAATTTATTATTGATTGGATTTAGCCATTTTCGGAGGAAACTGTGACAGATAGCGATTTTTACTAAGAGTACCTTTTTTATGTAAAAGGCATTGGAGAATCATAATCAGATATAAAAATGGTAAGAAATTAAAGCCTAAGAGGAGTAGGGTCAAATTTACTCAAATACCCCCTTGGTTTGTACGCCCCTGGTTAAAGGTGACAAAATCCGGAAGGCTCAAATTGATGAACCTACGAACTAGATTTCATGTCCCAAAATTGGTTGCGATAGCTGCAGTAGTACCGAAGCTATAAAACGAAAAGTAGTTTTTGAAGGTCATCTTCGAAGGGCCCTAGCTCCCTGAAGAAGCGTTTCCGGACCCATGTTCACATGAACTTTTTTTCTTATTTTCGTGTGTTTTATCTACCCTAGAATTTTGTAACATGATCATCGGAACACCCTGTATACGTATTCAATTATGTTAATATATCTTGCATGTATTGTATAAAGAGTGTCTCTGCAAGGTACGGAAGAAATGCTACCAAAAATTCCTGAGGTTTAAATAGGATGATCTAACCCAACTTACCTTAGTCCAAAAGTGGATAATTTCGGAGATACAGAGTGTCAAAAGTTTAATTTGGTTTAAGGTTTTTATAAATATTTTTTTCAATAATTGGTGTATTGTCACAATATTCTGCTAGGATAATTTCGTGGGGTAAAAAATTAAAATCAGCTCTTATTTATGTTGCAAAATGGGGGCTTTACCTGCGGTACCATGCACTTATTTAGAACCGATTAAATTTTTTGAGCCACTTTATATTGAACCACATTGCAAGCATTCTTATTCCCCAACGTTTAAAAAAGGTTTATGTGGTAAGAGTTGATTTGAGCAGCCGTTTTTGAGATATCGGAAATTAAAAATTTACTTCGTGTATGGAAATGAAGGCGTTCAATTAAAATAACTGTCACTAAAAATGAAAAAAAAAAACAATTACATACATAAATGTGCTGTTAATTTTATTCTCTAGTTAAACCAGTCAATAAGAGATTTATCAACAACAAAAATCTAATTAAGTTTAATTTAAAGAAAATGCTTTTAATAAATATTCAAAATGACCTCGATTTTCGTATGTACAGGGTGTCCAGTTTTCGTGTGTTTTCATATACCAGCTCCCTTATTATAAAAGATAGAAAGATGGGGTTTGCGGCTTACTGTTCTATTTTTTTATGAAACTTTCATTGCCGTAAACAAAATTTTCATAGCCCTCTCCGTTTCTGACATACAGGGACATTTTCAAATTTTGTCATTTTTGACGCTCCCCTCTATCTCGATTATTTGATAACTTATCAATAAGGTAAAAATGGATTGTTATATAGTTTTTTCTGTTGAATTCACTGGCGTAGTTAGTTTTTTTCTAAAAAGTTTTGTTTATGAGTTATGACCCAAACTTATATTATTTTTAATGGGACACCCTATATATTATTTATTTTTCTTGTTCCTCTTTTTAAGAGCTTTTCAAAAATATATAATAGTCCATATTTTTTTCTTTTAAAAAGGGACAATTTTAACTTTTTTTGTAAAATTAATCATTTTTCGAATAGGGGGCTATGCCCGCAAATAAAAAAAAAAATTAATAACTGGATATATACGAAAAATTTAAATATGTATCAAAAAGCTAATAATAGATAAAAATAATTATGATTAAAACTTTTTTATTTTTATTATAAACATTAATGGTATCTAAATAACAAATGGTTTTGAAACTTACCTATTAAAATACAGTTCCGAGGCTGCGTTCGCGTCTTCATTAGCTTGGATAAAACAAACATACATAGGTATCGTGTTTTTTATAATTTTCATAATATCTATTATTTTTTGCCCTGTTAAATAATTAAATGATTTTTCATATATAATATCACAAGAGATAAAATTTTGTCGGCAAAATTTTCGAAAGGTATGAAAGTTTGTTGCTTGGCAATTTCGCGAATGACATTTTTGACAAAATCACGAGCCGTCAGGCGAGTGATTTTGTCGAAAATGTCATGAGCGAAATTGCTTAAAAGCAACAAACTTAAATAAATCCTTGAGAACAATTTTGCTTACACAATTTTTTCTCGAGTGGTATTCGACATGACTATTTAACTAGAAAAAAGACAAAGAACAATAAAATTAGAAAACTTTTATTTAAGAATAAAACAAAAAAATTACTTATTTATTGATGTAAAAGTTACAGTTGTGATAATTAAACGTTTGTGCATTATTTGATTGATTTTGATTTGATGATATTACTTGATCTGGTGCTTTTTCTCTTAAGTTTGCAATTAATTTTATTAAAATTTTGCCGCGGCAAAAATCACATGTGAATTTTGTCCAGGTAGGTGCAGGTAGTAATTTTGCCAGTAGAAGACCGGCCGTTGCTATGACATTTTGCCAGTGTAAAACACTCTAGTTAAATAGTCACAGAAATATCAAATAAACTAACAAAATCAAACAAATACCTTTAATATTTGACAATAATCAGTAATGGCGCATTTACAAACCTTTGTTTTCTGTCATGTCTATCCATGATTAATCATGGCCTTCTGGATTCTAGATGAAAAATTATTAATTTTACAAAAAAAGTTAAAATTGTCCCTTTTTAAAAGAAATAAATATGGACTATTATATATTTTTGAAAAGCTCTTAAAAAGAGGAACAAGAAAAATAAATAATATATAGGGTGTCCCATTAAAAAAATATAAGTTTGGGTCATAACTCATAAACAAAACTTTTTAGGAAAAAACTAACTACGCCACTGAATTCAACATAAAAAACTTTATAACAATCCATTTTTACCTTATTGATAAGTTATCAAATAATCGAGATACAGGAGAGCGTCAAAAATGACAAAATTTGAAAATGACCCTGTATGTCAGAAACTGAGAGGGCTATGAAAATTTCGTTTACGGTAATGAAAGTTTCATAAAAAAATAGAACAGTAAGCCGCAAACCCCATCTTTCTATCTTTTATAATAAGGGAGCTGGTATATGAAAACACACGAAAACTGGACACCCTGTACAGTGTTATCAATTTAGTTTGTCCCACTTTTAAGAGCCTGTAACTTTTTTGTATTTTGAGTTAACGAGCTCATTCAAGAAACAAGATGTACCATTTTTGCCAAGTTTTTATGAGTTTTGTCAAAAATTACTGTAGGTGTCACATTTCACATTTAAAAGCAAAAATTTAATTTTTTTAAATGGGACACCCTGTATATTAGAGACGCATTAGATGGTCCCTTTTCTTCCAATTTCAAAAATATAACACACATATGCATTATTTTCTTCATTCCATCATCATTGACAAAAATATGAAAAAATATATTAATGTTAAAAAGCATCAAGATAGCTATGCAACTGTTTTGGTTGTTAGCTTATATGATCAATGAAACACGACACATTGAAAACTTATATATTTTTTAAATCGTTTCTACTGGACCATACGATATAGGCAGCTCTCGTAGTATATCGGGTATGGTTTTGTAGGGAAATGCCCGAAAATAGGCTAATACATTTATTTTATTTCCATTTCTTCCGTAATAATTATTGTTTTCCGCCTAATTATTCGTTTTTTCTTTATACCTCCAGTCTCGAAAAATGTCTTCTTCAGCCGATAAAATATTTTTTTAAAAGAAACCCGTCTATTGGGAAACTGAAGTCTATACCTCCTAAGTGCTAAGGTTGCACTGCCCGTTTGACGAAAAATATCGAACATAAAACACTTTTCCTCCACTGAATAATAATATCTCATGTTAATTTTTACATACAAAATAACTTTTCTACAATATTCAAAACGATTAATAGTGCTGAGAATGACAGACTAAAATATAAATAAAGATAAAATCCATAGCAACCAAAACAGTTGCATAGCTATCTTGATGCTTTTTAACAATAATACATTTTTCCATATTTTTGTCAATGTTTGATGGAATGAAGAAAATAATGCATATGTGTGTTATATTTTTGAAATCGGAAGAAAATGGACCATCTAATGTGCCTTTAATATACAGGGTGTCCCATTTAAAAAAATTAAATTTTTGCTTTTAAATGTGACATGTGACACCTACTGTCATTTTTGACAACACTCATACAAACTTGGCTAAAAATGGTACATTTTGTTTTTTAAATGAGCTCGCTAACTCAAAGAAGTGTTAGTCATTTTTGTTGTTAGCGACTTCCTTAGTGACGTAGCAAGGGGGGGGGGGGGCGAATAGGGCGACCGCCCGGGGCGCCATATTAACAGGGCGCCAAAATGGTCATTAGAAATACGGGAATTTAATAATTTACTTATGCAATTACGGCTGGATTGCTTTTGACATTTGGCAACGCCGACATTTGAAGAAAAGGCGCCGCGATTCGATTGCGTCACTACTATGTGAGTTGCCACGACAAGTCACACAAGTCCGAACAAGCAATTTTTCTTTTGACGAATGTTAATTTCAAGTCTGTTAAATTCAGTGGCGGTTTCCATAGGAGCATAGGAGCACGTGCACCCCCATACTCCATAAAGAATTACCCCATAAAGAAAAAATTATGTTCATTTCAATTTATCTTCTTTATATTCTTACCGTAATAAGTAGAACCCTCCTATTTTAACGTACAAGTACAAAAAAGTTACAGGCTCTTAAAAGTGGGACAAACTAAATTGATAACACTGTACAAAGATTAATCCGTTTTAAAAAATTATTATGTTAAATGAACTCTTTGAAGCATTTCGCCATAATTTCTCAGAGCATCAAATCCAGTTCTCATCGACGTTGTGGTCTACTGGTCAGCGCAGCGGCCTCACAGATCGTAGGCCTGGGTTCCATTCCCGGTGCCGGCAACGTCGATGTTAAATTTGGAATTTGGTTTAAGAGGCGCACCGTCTTTCGGAAGGGACGTTAAACTGTGGGCCCCGTGTCATGGATGTTGGCACGTTAAAGAACCTTACCCTTGACAAAGAGGGATTCGGCAAAATTACCAGATAGTGTGTGACAAATTCCCTGACGTCGGTGATTGGCCTCGTTGCGGAAAAAGGCCGACGTAAAATAAATTAATAAAAAAAAAAAAAAATCTAGTTCAAATGCGTCTCCCTAATTCATCTTCAGTATCTACTACTGGCCTAAAATACACAAGGGTTTTTAAAGTTCCCCATAAAAAGTAATCCATTATCACCTCGATGGGTGGGTGGGATCAGGAAGTTTAGATTTGCCAATTTGCCGGTGCATCATTGCCTCTACCTCTCTATCTATTTGGATACTGTTCGTTCACATAGCGAAAAATGTGGGAAGCACTATCATGCATAAACAAAATTCCTCTTACGTTCCAAGGGAAGGGGATCTAATAAGTTTGGTAATTCGTTTCGCAGATGTTCCTAATAATTTTCGCCATTTAGTAAGAGGAGGTAAAACGACAGGAACAATAATTATGATTTCTGCCCATGTAGCGTAGTGGAATTAAACTCTTGGCAATGTTTTACGATACATGGTTTATTCTATTAATGACAAAAAAAGAGTGTGTTCACCTCTCGGTAGAATCACCGGGGTTACACGTGTATAAAATGCTTACATATTATTATTAATTATTACATATTGACCTATTAATTAAACAGCGTCAGCACAAAAGCTAGAACCGGGTGGATGTAATAGTTCAATGAATTGTCATAGCTTATTTAGCATGATTTATTATAATGTAATAACATAAGCTATTACACCTCCCTTTCCTAGAGAATGACCTACATATGTGGCGAACTAATGAGGTCATTATCCGGGATAAACTAACAACTGTGCTGATACGGAATAATGCCCTGAAATAAAATATAGTAAATAAAAACAAAACGTAAACGATATTCGTATAAAAATTAAATTAAATTTACGTCTAAAAATACCTTATAATAATATAGAAAATAGATGAAGGGATGATTGGTGAGGAATAAATTAGTAAATCAACGTTACACTATTATTGACAGGTCTGTCGAACTATTCTTAATTAATTAACATATTTTTTAACTCTATTTTTATGTACAGTTACATTTTTGCCTTTATTGGTATTTATTATGCAATTTGTACCTTCAATGCCAACGACGGAGAAGGGACCGTCGTACCACGAATCGAACTTAGTACGATCTTCATTGGTCACCATAACAAGGTTACCTGTCTTTAAATTCATCTCGGAAGATCTAGCATCATAATAAAGTTTTCTGCTTGATTTAGCTTTTTCAAGCTGTATTTTAGCTCTGTTATGTGCTAGTTGCAACCGATAACGAATTTCTTGGTCGTATGCATCTAAATTATACAAAGGATCTACCTGAGATTGGGTTATGCAAGCGAGATCAACCTTTTTCCCAAAAATAAGTTCAAAAGGCGTATAGTCGTGATAACTGCTAGGTGTGGTGTTTTAGCAAAAAGCATAGTATTGAGTCCAGTTGTCCCAGTCAGTCCGTGTTTCGTTTATGTACATGCGTATGTATTCGTTAAGTACTCTGTGGTTCCTTTCACACCCTCCGATGGTTTGACTATGGTATGCAGTAGACATTTTGTGCTCAGTTCCCAACCGTTTTGCAATATTGTCAAAAATTTGATTTTTATATTCTGAACCCATATCTGTTCTAACGACTTTGGGTGGTCCATATATAAGAACAAAACTTTCGACAATGGCTTTAGCAACAGTCGCCGCTTCTTTATTTGGTATTGGTGTAATGATAACATATTTAGTTAGTTCGCATTGTATTGTTACTGCGTATAAATTACCTGCGTCTGTTTTTTGGAATGGACCGATAGTGTCTATGCAGACAATATCGAAAGCTGTTTGGGGGGTGGGGGTTATTACCAAGGGTTCAAAATGTGTTACCTTGCCTTTGTTAAGTTGGCATTCGTGACCCTTTCTCACTAAATTTGCGACATCACGAGACATATTTTTCCATCTAAAGGTACTTTTTAATTTTTTAAGTAGTCTTTTCTGACCGCAGTGTCCTCCGTATAAAGGATCTGTATGATATTTATCGAGAAGTTTTAATCGCTCTTCTTTGCTTTCTACTAATTTTGCAACTTTGCAAAGAACTACAGTGACATGTTTTAACCTTATTTGCCCTATTTCTTTAAACTCATTAATGGTGCACCTTTTAAAAATATCATCGCCCAAACTTAATTTTACCTTGTTAACCTTTCCTTCACTAGCCAATAAATCTAGCTGAGACATCAGTTGCTCTAAAGCAATGTTGCCGTTAGTGATTTGAATAGTTTTACGCGCGCATATCTTATTTTTATATTTAATCGTCATTTTCAAAGAGGTGGGTTTTATTTCAAATTTTAAATTAGGCATATTTAACACTGTATAACTATCTAAAATTTCGTAAATTTTAGGTTGAATAAAAGACTTATCATTGGCCGGGTTATTTTTTGTTAAAGTGGTAGACTTTCTCATCGAACGAGTTATCGCGTACACGTATGTAGTATTATCGCGTATTTCTTTTAATGTTTCGATGCTTATTCGGGATAAAGCATCGGCAGCGACGTTATCCTTACCTTTAATATATTCAATTTCGAAATCATACTCTTCCAGATCTAAACGCATTCTAGTTAGCTTAGATGAAGGATCTTTCATTGAGAAAAGATAGGCAAGAGGCCTATGATCTGTCTTAACCAGAAATTTTTGTCCGTATAAATAACAACGAAAAAATTTAATGGCCCAGTGGATGGCAGTCAGTTCTTTTAGAATAACTGGCTTGTGTGATTCACCTTTTGTAAATGTGCGTGATGCATATGCAATCGGTAGCTCTTGGCCATCAAAAATTTGTGACAATACAGCGCCGCAAGAGTCATTTGAGGCGTCTGTAGTTACAATAAATTGTTTTTGGAAATCCGGAAATTGCAAAATTTGGGGGCTAATTAGTGCCCGTTTTAGAAGGTCAAAGGAATTTTGACATTCACTAGTCCATAAAAATTCAGTGTTTTTTCTTGTTAATTTATTGAGAGGCAAAGTTAATAATGCAAAATTTTGTATAAATCGACGATAGTAATTACAAAATGCAACAAAGCGTTTTACCTCGTCAGCTGTTTTAGGTACCGGATACTTGTTTATAGCATCGTACTTAGAATCGTCAGGTAAAATTCCTTTATCGGTTATTTTATGACCTAAATAAGTTACTTCTTTCCTAAAAAATTTGCATTTTTCGGGATTTAATTTTAAATTGTATTTTCTACAGGTTTGGAAAACATTTTTTAAATTGTCGAGGTGATGTTTTTCGGAACAACCGATTACAATAAGGTCATCCATATACAAAAAGGCTTTTTCAGGGGTAATGCCAGCGAATGCCATTGACATCATTCTTTGAAAACTATTTGGGCTTACCGATAATCCGAAAGGTAATCTTGTAAATCTGAAAGATCCAGAGTCGACACTAAACGATGTTATGTCGCGTGATTCTTCATCTAAGGGGATCTGATGAAATCCTGATATAAGATCAATAACTGAAAACCATTTTGCTCTACCAAGTTCATCAAGAATGTCGTCTATCCTTGGAAGTGGATATGAGTCAGTAATAAGTTTATTTTTATTTAGGTATGGCGCGAAAATCTATTACAAGGCGCCAGGCCTTTTGGCCATCTTGTGATTTTTTAGGTACTAATAATACCGGGCTGTTATATTCGGAAGTTGAGGGTTCTATTACGCCGTTATGCAACATTTTTTCGATTTGACAATTTACCTCGTTTTTTAGAACTTTAGGCGTCCGGTAATTTTTAATGTAAACAGGGTTATCGTCGCGTAGCCGTAATTTTTGTTTATAAGAATTGTTTACCGTCAACCTATTTGTTTTTAATGCGAAAATATCTGAAAATTCGTTACAAAGATTAAGAACGTCGTTTTTTATGAAATTTGGCATTTCTAAATTTAACTGTTTTACTAAATTTGAATAACGATCCACTGGTTCCGAGTGTATATTATAGATATCAAAATTATCTAGATAAGTAGTTTCCAATTGAATATTTTTTATAGTTACTGTCTCAAACGTCGTGTTAATTATCCTAACTATGGGGTTATCTTTAGATACTATTGACCGCGCTACAAAAACACCGCCTTGTTCCTTATTAAGGACTAAAGCGTCTTTAGTAAGCGTTTTTAGACTATTTACTTGCCTAATAACTTCGCATCTGGGAGGAATTGTTAATATATCGTCATTACAACTGTGTATTGGTACTTGAAGGTCTCTATTTTTAAATCTTATCGTGATGGTCCAGTCTGAATAATCTAAAATGCACTTATATCTAGAAATGAAATCTCGGCCTAAAATTCCGTCAGAAGGTATAGGAAAATCGTGACCTACAATATGATTTATGCCGACATTGTCTATAAAAATTTTTGTATTAGTGATGCCAAAGGTATTTTAAATTCCATCCGTAACTCCTTTTATTTTACTCTGACTCGACGTGTCAATATTTTGGTTGGGCAGTATTTTAGAGCGTTTAACAACGGATATGTCAGCCCCAGTATCTATTAAAAATGTAATTTTTTCGCCTGTCATTTCGCATGGAAGAACAACAAAGTTTGAGAAAGATATATCTAAACTGTAAATTTTTAAAATTCCCCCAACCGGTCCTGTTGGGGGGCCGGTTGGTTTTCCTGATTATCATTCGTTTCGTAATACCTAACCCTAGGGCGTTGATTGACATAGTTTGTTGAATTACTATTCCCTCTAAAACCGCTATTTATGTAGTTATTGTTACCCCTAAAAGTGGTATTTTGAGAAAAATTTCCTCGACCGCGCCTGAAATTATAATTTTGCCCTCTTCGATTATATCCTTGGAAACCGCCCCGACCACGATTGTTATATCTATTGTGACCAAAATTTTTGTTACCTCTCTGTCTAAAGTGAAAAACATTGTTTGACATGCTTGAAGCCGGGTATATACCAACGAATTTTGCAACTGCCTCATTCACTGTACCAAAAGTGCCAGCCTCCATTACTATACGAACCCTTTCAGAGTTTGAATTTTGGCTTAGGGCCTTGACAACGTTTTCAGTCGTATAGCAATTAGCAGTGCTGATAGGTACGCCTTCGCTAATATAAGCCCGTTTCAAGTTTTCGGCCAACGCCTCGATTTCGGCGGAATAAGTTATAGAGTCCTTAGTATTCTGTTTAAGATTTAACAATTTAGATGTAAGTAACCTTGAACTTTCGCCTTTTATGCCGGTTTTTAGAGTTGTTATTATTTGATCTACCGATGTTTCATTTGCGATAAGGTCGCGTGCTCTACCGGTCAACCGCGTTTTTATAAAAGCAATAGCATTTTCCGTGTGGTCGCCAGCGTTACTATTTAGTAAATTTAGCGCATCTAAAAATGAACGTACTTTATCAGGAGAGCCATCAAAATCATGGGGAACAATCTTACTGGCTAAATTAAAAAATTCTACCGCCGACAAAACCATGTTGTCTGTTTGTTCGTCTGTTTGTTCGTCGTCGTCTGTAATTACGAGATCGTCGTCCAAACGAGAAGGGTCGATCTGTTCTGTGCAAGACGTAGGGATTTGATAGGAAACTCCGAGCACCTGAAATGTTCTAGCAACCTTGTCTCTAACTGTCAAAAAAATCTGTCTCGCCGCTGACCTTTGGTCTGAGTTAAACGAATTAAAATATAATTTTAAAATTTTTTGTTAGATCATTAAAAAGGGACGTTATGTTATCACGAATTTCTTGCCTAATCAACTCACTTTTAGGAGTTTGCTTTTTAATTGCCCGTTTTGATTGATTTTGTACCTCTAGTTTTATGGCTAACAGTCTAGCATAAATATCTTCCCACGTGGTTGGCATTAAATATACAAAAAATTACATATAGAACATACATTTATCGGTAAATAATAGAACGGTAAAAAGTAAAAAAAATAATAAAAATATGCATAGCGACTCAAATTAACAAAATATAACATACAAAAAAGGATACCAGAGCATATTGCGTATTACGCTTCACTATGATTGTTCAATGTCTATGAAAACTACTTACGTAAGGCCTTACTTTTACAATTACGTCACTCAATCAAAAATCCATTTATACCTCTGTCACATTTGCTAGAGAACTACTCATATTTCTTCTGATCTGCTTTTTAAGATTATTCCTATACATCTGAAAACATCTTAGCAGGACAAGAAAAATCATCATTGTCAACATGGCATACAATACTATTCTGACATCAGTTGTTATGTGGTATTCTTTTTCTTGCACGATAAAATTTGAATTGACCACTCCACTTTCGGTCAAATCTTGGTTTTTTTACTTCGAGCTGCCCATTTTATTTTACCATATCACCATATATACTTTCTTTCTAGTTTTCCATTTTATTTTACCATTTTACCATATTATGGGCTTTCTCTCTATTTTCCCATTTTTACTTCACCATATTACCATATTATAATCTTTCTTTTTAGTTAAACCTTTTGCAGGATCGCCATGTAGCGTAGTGGAAATAAACTCTTGGCAATGTTTTACGATACATGGTTTATTCTATTAATGACAAAAAAAGAGTGTGTTCACCTCTCGGTAGAATCACCGGGGTTACACGTATATAAAATGCTTACATATTATTATTATTTATTACATATTGACCTATTAATTAAACAGCGTCAGCACAAAAGCTAGAACCGGGTGGATGTAATAGTTCAATGAATTGTCATAGCTTATTTAGCATGATTTATTATAATGCAATAACATAAGCTATTACACCCATACATTGATCTTAATCTCATGCTTATAATGGATTACTTTAGTTGCATGGGAATTCTCTTTAGCGTCGACATGTTCATTGTGAAAATTAGTTATGCCCCACTCCGCGTGAATAAGTTTCATCTTTGACTAAAATTTTTCGTATAAAGTTCTTATCTTCATTTCTGTGTTCTTGGATAATCTGGCAGAAAGCGGTTCAAAATCATCAGGTAAGAGATCTTGTACCTGTTGAACATGAAATGGGTGTAGTAGTTGTTCTCTGGTCACCCTATTAACGGTATCTTTGAATATCCCTAACTTTAAAGTGAGAGTATCAACATGCTTGCCAACCTATAACCTATTTCGTGTAGATTTATTTATGTTTTCTAGCTTTTATACAAAATTTAAAGAAAATCAGTATCGACTTGATATTCTATAGGTAATAATTGACATATTTAATAAATATCAAGGAATTTCATAACTTATTTTAGGAGAATTGTATAGCGAAAAATATCGGGTAAGATTTTTTTTAACATTATTATGTCATTGTCACTCATTGTTCTTTCACTATACAATTCTCCCAAAATTAGCAATGAAATAAATTGATATTTTTGTAATATATCAGATACTACCTAAATAATGTACCGACGATATTGATTTTCTTTAAATGTTAGTTATTAAAATAATAAACTTAAAAAATCAACGCGAAATAGGTTATAGGTTGGCAATAGATCGAATGACGTTGAGAATTCAACCTTAAGCCCAATTGTCTGCTGCTGAGTTTAGGATTTTCTTCAATCCTATTTAAAATATCTTCCCTAATCTCTGAATTTGAAGAAATAGTCCATGCTTGAAGTGGACTTGAAAGTATGGGAAAGAAAGAAAAAACAAAAAGTCTTCCTCCACAAAGTTTAATAGAATAAAAATTCTCTAGGGGTCTCTACATGTTTCGAACGTAGGAACGTTCATCATCAGGAGACTGTAAGACAATTTTATCCTCATAATGTTTTCAGAGAATTCACATAACCGGAGAGGTAGAACCAGGCTTCATCCGAAAAAAATGTCAGGTCTAATAAATCATTTCTTTCCAATAAATTTTGGGTAAACCATTGAGAGTAATTAATATCTTGTCGTGAACGCCCCAAGCTAGTTTTATTGTTCGAAGTTGTGCTAGCATACATTATTTTTAAATACTTGCGCTTATGTCCGTTTGCTCTCCACAGTACCGCCGGACACAGGAACACAAGACTGCGGTGCGGTACCCGATTTTTGATCGCTGCGTGATCTGTCTGAATCTATTTAAGCGGAAGCGCACAGTGTTTTCGTCAGAAGTCAGAAATTTTCCGTATGCGGTTTTATAATTCGTTTTCCGATTCGAACAAACCCGAATACACAAACAACATTCAAGTAAAGTCAAATTCGTCTAAGAACAAGCAGCATCGTGGCTAAGTCGCGCAATCCGTTTGAGTTTTGAGCCATAAAAATGCATTCTGGTGGGTGCCAGCGTTGATCTGTTTTCTGGTCTGCAAAATGGCAGATTTTTTCGGTGAAAACGCGAATAGCGTTCCCTATACTAGATTGTGATGCACTTCGTGGTTCATTTAGTTGTCTACCTTTCGATTATTACCAGTGTAACTACGTTTTATGTTGGAGTTAATTCCGCTGGGATGGCGCTACGGTGTATTGATGGCCGCCTTGATTTTGCAAGGAGGCTTTTAGTACATTTTTCCGTCGTTCTTGGAATTGCTAGGGTTATGGCTGCCCGTGGAGTCCTAACAAGGACGAAACGCCGTCGTGGTCTGCCCGTCCCAGGGTATCGATTAAACTTGGATCCCTGTGTATTCCAATATAAAAAAATATACTTGTCGGATATGCCACAATATTTTCTTTTAAATAAATAAAATGCTTGTTGTTGGAAATAGGAGAGTTAATTAACCTGCGCTGGTGTATTCCCGTTTCACCGTTCAACTTAAATAATAAACACCAAGAAAATTTAGTCTTTGAAATGTGACGCGTGAGCTTGCTACGGCCCACTACTGAACTGGGAACTTGTAGGAAGAAATAAGCAACAGCGGTTAATGTCACATGTCAACTGTCGAAACGCTCTGTTTTTTGAAAATGTTGACTTTAGTCTGTGACACACACACCTCCGTTTTTCAAATTCGGAAAACAAAACGGCCTTAGGCACTAAATCGCAATTGGAACTTGTCGACAGGTGTTCATTAGTAGTTACAGTGTTGCCACTCCGTAAAATTGCCCTTAAGAGAAATATCAATGTATTCCAAATTGTCCGGCTAGACCGTAACACCCGCGCTCTTTAATATATTAGGAGTCACAACAGACTTGATACCAAATTATGTAAAAACGTGCCCTTGTATATTGTATTTTCCGATAAAAGTTTGTATTCACTATAAAGGAACAATAGCTTTTTCTATTTCTTTTTGTACTGAACAATATTTCGAATTCTTTGCATTAAAACGGCACACCTGTAATCGTCCTATTTGTAAATAATTCAATGGAAAGCACAGCACAACAATACAGGCAATTTATATTGAACACCTGTGGATTTTAAATGTTCAATTGCCAATTAAATTTTCATATAAAATGCTAAATTGCTTGCTGTTTTTTTTATACAATAAACAAGCTGATTTTGTCGAAATACTAACTAGATATTTTTTTATGAAAAATAACAGAATTAGAAAAAAAAGTTGCATCATGTAATGATTGGAATGATATACAAATTAGTTTTTTTTTTTAATTTTATTTCACATCAAAGCTTTTATACTCCCCAAAATTATTTTTTTTAACATTTTTTTAAAATTATTAAAAATATTATACAGGGTGGATCAAAATCCTATTTGTATCGACTTAAATTTTTTTAATAAAACATATTGTCTGTATTAACATTTTTTCATTCTACAATCAATTCTAAACATTTTTCATAAATCATGCCCTATACATCTTCAACCGTTCACGAAATATTAACACTTTAAGGTGGGAGTATCAACATGCTTGCCAACCTATAACCTATTTCGCGTAGATTTATTTATTTTTTCTAACTTTTACACGAAATTTAAATAAAATCAATATCGTCTTTATATTCTATTGGCAATAATTAACATGTTAAATAAATATCAAGGCACTTCATAAGTTATTTAAGGAGAATTGTATATCGAAAAATATCGGTTAAGATTTTTTTTAACATTATTATGTCATGGTTCTTTCACTATACAATTCTCTCAAAATAAGCAATGAAATAAATTGATATTTTTGTAATATATCAGATATTACCTAAATAATGTGCCGACGATATTGATTTTATTTAAATCATAGTAAATAAAATAATAAACTAAGAAAAACAAGTCGAAATATGTAATAGGTTGGCAATAAATTGAATGACGTTGATAATTTCACCTTAATGCTGGGAAGCACCATTGATGTTTCTCGACTAAAGACATGTTCGTACCTATGCATCTTCACCCTGCAATTTTAACCCTGCATTAAAATTGCATGCAATTTAGAATTCACAATTATGCATTTCATCGTGAGTGTAAGTTGCAGCGTTTTTCACCATTGAAATAGAACAAGTTCTAATTATTTGCACACACCCATGCGATTTTATCACACTTCCCTAGAAATTTCTGTTGGTGAAATTGATTTATAAATCAATATAACTTTGCTTATTTGACAAAAAAATAAATAAAGCATCTGTCAGCTTTCAGTTTTTATTTATTTATTTATTTAAGCAACATAGGTCTTACAGGTTTTACCCCATTATTATTTATATGTTATACTTTGTTTAATCTTAAATATGTTGTATATTATAACTAGAAGACATATCTAGGGCAAAACAGTGCCAAAACATTGTATAAAATCAAATTTTCAAAATTATATTTTTGTAAATAAAACCAAAATTTTAAAATTCTGATGTATATCAAGTTAGCAAGACAACTCGCTCGAATCGAAAAACTGTCCGGCCACTAATTTGTCGCTAAATAGTCGCTAATTTGTTGTGAAAAAATTTTTTTTGTCGTTTCATACTTTAAAAAAATGGATGCTGAGGCAATTGTTATTAAAAATAATTTTTAACAACAATAAACCTGCTAGGAATTTGTCGTTAATTTGCCGTGACAAAATGGTAATGCGCAGAATTAAATAGGGGCTGATCTGGCTATGTATTCGCATTTAATTAATTAATTTATTACTGGAAATTATAAGAAATCCGTCCTGTATGGGCAAATAACACCCGAAAATGAATTAACGGTTTCCCACGGCCAGAAACGAAGTCCCGGCAACTCTTCAGTAGTACGGCGAATTATCATGGTGTACTCGCAGGCGAGACATCGTATTCACCGTTTACGTGGGGGAGTATGTGGCGGAAAATCGCAAATAACAATTAAATCTTGCAGAATAATTAGCTGAAATCAATCACAATAATTTCTCGAGTCCACAACTAATTCGTCCAGAGTAAACGGTAACTTCCCGCGAGTTTTTCGAGCACAAAAAATGAAGTTTTACCCCCCACTTGGGGGGATGTTTTGTTAGCAATTCGCAATAGCTCACCTTTCCAGCGAATTAGCAGCAAAATTCATCCCGACAAATTCTCCAAGTCCACAACTAATTCGTTCGAAGCGAACGGCAAATTCCCACAAGTTTTTCGCACCCCAAAAATGCAGTTTTACCCTTATTTGGGAGGTGTTTTGTTAGCAATTCCCAAAAACTCACTTTTTTAGCGAATCAGCAGGAAAATTCATCGCGACAAATTCCTCAAGGCCACAACTAATTCGTCCGGAGCAAACGGCAATTCCCACGAGTTTCTCGCGCCCAAAAAATGAAGTTTTATCCTTATTTGGGGGGGTGTTTTGCTAGTAATTTTTAAAAACTCACTTTTTCCGCGAATCAGCCGGAAAATTCATCGCGACAAATTCCCCGAGTCCACAACTAATTCGTCCGGAGCAAACGGCAAATTCCCACGAGTTTTTCGCGCCCGAAAAATGAAGTTTTACCCTTATTTGGGGGGTATTTTGTTAGCAATTTCCAAAAACTCACTCTTTTAGCGAATCAGCAGGAAAATTCATCGCGACAAATTCCCCAAGTCCACAACTAATTCGTCCGGAGCAAACGGCAAATTCCCAAGAGTTTTTCGCACCCGAAAAATGAAGTTTTACCCTTATTTAGGGTGGTGTTTTGCTTGTAATTTTTAAAAACTCACTTTTCCCGCGAATCAGCCGGAAAATTCATCGCGACAAATTCCCCAAGTCCACAACTAATTCGTCCGGAGCAAACGGCAAATTCCCACGAGTTTTTCGCGCCCGAAAAATGAAGTTTTACCCTTATTTGGGGGGTATTTTGTTAGCAATTTCCAAAAACTCACTCTTTTAGCGAATCAGCAGGAAAATTCATCGCGACAAATTCCCCAAGTCCACAACTAATTCGTCCGGAGCAAACGGCAAATTCCCAAGAGTTTTTCGCACCCGAAAAATGAAGTTTTACCCTTATTTAGGGTGGTGTTTTGCTTGTAATTTTTAAAAACTCACTTTTCCCGCGAATCAGCCGGAAAATTCATCGCGACAAATTCCCCAAGTCCACAACTAATTCGTCCGGAGCAAACGGCAAATTCCCACGAGTTTTTCGCGCCCGAAAAATGAAGTTTTACCCTTATTTGGGGTGGTGTTTTGCTAGTAATTTTTAAAAACTCACTCACTTCATAGCCAAATCAGCCCCTATTTAATTCTGCGCATTACCATTTTGTCACGGCAAATTAACGACAAATTCCTAGCAGGTTTATTATTGTTAAAAATTATTTTTAATAACAGTTGCCTAGGGTGTTTTGCTAACTTGATATCAAGTTAGCAAAACATCCATTTTTTTTTTAAATATGAAACGACAATTTTTTTTTTTCATAACTAATTAGCGACTATTTAGCGGCAAATTATTGGTCGGACAGTTTTTCGATTCGAGCGAGTTGTCTTGCTAACTTGATATACATAAAATTCTGACCTATACGGCATTGACAATGGCAACTTCCTGTTTAAGGTCGAGACGTAAAAAAATGTCAGTGAATGTTTATCAAATCTGAATTTTGCTCTGCTGATATTACATCCAAAATGCGCCTCGTTAAAGATAAACGCATAGAAAATTAATGTTGGATTGTGGAGATAAACGTAAAAGTCCGTAATATGTTCAATGAAAAATAGACCCGTTATTTGTTACAGGATATATAGAACTTATTTTTGCTTCATAATAGCGCTTACATTCCGACCAAACCATTTCAATAGAACTAAAGTGGCAATGGTATGGAGGAAGTCTTAAAACTCGATGTTCATGTTGCAATACTAGTTTGTCCAACCTATTAAAACAAAATTAAAATAATAAAAAAAATAGCGCTTTTCAGATTAGTTGTAACGTTTGGGTGGGATATGCTGCTTTACTACTATCGAGATCTGATCCTTACCATGCAATAAGTAACCTTTTTGACCAACTTGTATTTGGAATTTTTTCAATTAGCTCAGAATGATAGGTGGCGTTATCCATGATAATAAGCGACGGTTCTTCCAAGTTTGGTAACAATTTCTCTTCAAAACATTTTTTAAAGTTTTTCCTATTTATCGAATCATGATAGTCACCAGATTTCAGCTCAGACTTAAACTAACATTATTCACAAATCGATTTTCTGAACCAGCATGTAGAATAATATATGATTTTTTAAACTGTATCAAAATGTCATCTTGTTAACTTCGCATAAGCGCCCCTTTACTGTATATCCAGGTTTCATTCAGAAAAACAGGTTTAAAGGGAAATAGAGAGTTGCCGTTATTATTAAATTCCTTTAAAAATTCTACTCGTTGTTGGGCTAGCATCAGATGGGGTTGCTCTATTAAAAAACGCCTGTTTGATACAGTCCATTTACGCCATTTAAATTTCAATTTTTTTAAACAGTCTGCTAATGAACCAGTGGATATCTCAACACCATCAATGATTTTAAGGTTTAGTTGTTTTTAGCGAATGGTAACGTGTTCCCCTGCTCTATACATCCCATAAATACGGTCTCTTACGATATGTTCATGAATTTCGTGAAGTTGTCAACCATGGGATAACAAAATAGGCACATTATTAAGATTCTTAAAATCTACGTCCTTCTCTATCCCCTTTGCCTTAATTCGTTGGATTGTTGAACACGAAACTCCCAAAGCATCAGAAACTCTCTAAAACAGATAGGTATTTATAAAAACATTGCCATATATTTTTCATGTTTATTATTTATGTTGTCACAATTCCCGCTTTATTATATTTACTTACCTCGTAAACTGTGTTAAAGGGTCTTTCCGGCATCACTTTCCCTTTGTAAATAATCAAATAATTTTAAAATTTTGAAATAATGTTAATTAAAAATGTCCTTGTCAAAAATTCCAATAAAACTTTTTTGACTGGTAAAATTATACGACATTCATTATTGACGCAAATTTACTGTCTCACCTAGTTCACGAATGTTAGAAATATAAGCGCTTCTTGTCGTGACGTAACGGTCAGCGGCCATTAAACAGACTTTATTAACATTTTAATTATTGATCTGACAGTTATAAAAAAATTATTATTTCATAGGTTTCTCTCAGAATAATTTGAATAACTTTAGTATAAATTTTATTCCGAACTTTCCGTCAATTTTTAACCTGCTCGTTAAACCACTTTGGAAATAAAAGAACGATTTATTATCCACTAGGTAAAATTGCTACAAATTAGTGTCACATTACTCTGAATTTATCTCTAGGAAGTATTTGGTTAAAGTGGAGAAACATTTGGAATGTAATGGTTGTTTGCAGGGATTAAATCAGTTTAAATCTTTTCTATGGCGTAAAGATCGGTTGGTAATAAAATTTAGTTTTACGGAAGTAGTCCATTATCTACTATCTCTTAGCGTGGAGCTGTTGAGATATGGTTGACATTAAACCCATAGCCCTTTCATTGCTGATCATATACAGGGTTTTTCCGTATATTTTGGAGCACCCCTGGAGCTTTTATTTGAAGACCTAGAAAAAACTTTAAATTACCAAAGTTGCATGATTTCTCCTGAACTGCCAGAATTTGTTATCAGACAAAACAAATGGACATCGTAAATTTGTTTAATAATGCCAATGTCGATTTTTTTAAAATGGAACAGCCTGTATATTAATTTTTTTTTAACTCCTTATTCTTTTCTGATTCCAAATATGTATATATGTTATATGTTTACTTTAGTCGTTTAGGCAAAATTTCATTTCAAAATATTATAAATCTGTGAATAATGTTAGTTTGAGTCTGGGCTGAAATCTGGTGATTATTATGATTCGATGAATAGGGAAAACTTTAAGAAATGGTTCGAAAAAAATTGTCACCAAGCTTGGAGGAACCGTCGCTTATTATGATGGATAACGCCACCTATCATTCTAGGCTAATTGAAAAAATTCCAAATACAAGTTGGTCAAAAAGATTACTTATTGCATGGTTAGAACAAAGACAAATTCCGGTTTCACCATTTGCAATGAAGGATCAGATCTGGATAGTAGTGAAGCACCGGCGTATACAAGGGGGGGTAATGGGGGTAATTACCCCCCCCAGGATTACTTAAGGCGTTGTTTAATTTTTGTCCTTACTCCTTCAAGTTGCTAGTATCCTAGCCGGGCACGTAGCTAGGGGGGGTACAAAGCCCCCCCCCCCCCGAAACTCGAGCTCTGATTTCACTATTCATACACTATTACATTTTCTTCACCTCAATTATTACCGGGTTTGTTTTCGTGCTTTTCTTGAGGATTTTGTGTTGTGTTTTTTATTTTTCCCACTTGAAAACCAAGCACCATGATTCAAAAAAGGGCGTGGCACCCAAAAAATTTTCGCCTGCGGCGCATTTTTTTTGCGCCTTCGCGATCCCAGTAGGCCCCCCCGAGACGAAATCCTGGCTACGTGCCTGATCCTAGCCGATTACCCCCCCCCCCCCCAGACGCATGAGCTGGATACGCCGTTGTAGTGAAGCATCATATCCCACCCAACAGTTACAAATAATCTGGAAAGCGCTATTTAACATAAAATTTCTATGCGTTTATCTTCAACGAGGCGCATTTTGGATGTCAGCAGAGCAAAATTCAGATTCACTGACATTTTGTGACCAACCAAAGACCTTAAACAGGAAATTGTCATTGTCAATGCCGTATAGGTCAGAATTTTAAAATTTTGTTTTTTATTTATAAAAATATAATTTTGAAAATTTGATTTTATACAATCTTCTCTCTGTTTTGCCCTAGATATGTCTTCTAGTCTTAACATATAAAATATTTTAGATTAGACAAAGTATAACATATAAATAATAATACAATAACTTATATACTATATAAAGGGGTTTCCAATGAGAACGATATGATTTTGAAACGATATGGTAACCATGGTAATAAAGTTATACCTTCACCAGTTGTCAGTTATTATCAGTAAACTATAACAATTTATTATGGCGAAATACGCGCTTCAAGATCGTTTGGTTATTATCCAAAAATTTTACGAAAATGGACGATCTTTTGTGAACACTTATCGCGCACTTCGCGAAAACTTTGGTGTAAATAATCGTCCTCCTTTGCTTGCCATTCGTCGCATCGTTGAGAAATTTGAAAATAATTTTACTCTTCACGATGTAAAAACACCAAGAAGACATCGAAACGCAAGAACTGTTGAGAATATTGCTGCTGTAAGAGCTAGTGTTACAGTGGATCCAAATTTATCAATTCCTCGTCGTGCTCAAGAGTTAAGGATTAAAAAAACGACAACTTGGCGTATTTTGAAAGAAGACTTGAATTTACACCCGTATAAGATTGTTTTGACCCAAAAACTTAAGGCACTGGACCATCGTCGGCGCAGAGAATTTTCTGCTTGGAGTTTAGAACAACTTGAAAGGGATCCTAATTTTGCCAAAAAAATTATCTTTTCAGATGAAGCTCATTTTTGGTTAAGTGGATACGTTAACAAAAAAAATGCCGTTTTTGGTGTGAAAACAATCCACAACAGATTTATGAGAAGCCTTTGTATCTGTTAAAGGTAACTCTATGGTGTGGTTTATGGTATGGTGGCATCATCGGACCATTTTTTTTTCCAAAATGAGGCAGGAAATGCAGTTACAGTGAATGGTGAACGATATCGACAGATGTTAAGAAATTTTTTGTGGCCAAATTTAGATGCACTTGATTTAAGGATATGTGGTTCCAGCAAGACGGTGCCACATGTCACACTGATCATGAAACTATCGATATACTGCAAGAAAAGTTTGACGAAAGGATAATTTCAAGGAATGCTACTGTTCAGTGGCCTTCAAGAAGCTATGATTTAACTCCTTTAGATTACTTCTTGTGGGGGTATTTGAAATCTAAGGTTTATGAAAACAGACCACAAATACTTGATGCATTAAGGTTGAACATTGAACCCTGCATTCGTCAGATCACGCCCGATTTATTGCATAAAGTCATCGAAAATTGGGTTCGTCGAATTCGCTCGTGTACACGAAGTCGCGGAGGACATTTAAACGATGTGTTATTCAAAACATAAATTTTATCGACTATACTTTAAGATAATATAAAACGTTGTGTTGTATCTGAAATTATTTTAATTTTATTTCATTTTGAAATCATATCGTTCTTATTGGAAAACCCTTTACTTCATGATACTAGATTATGTAAGTCTTATAAATGGGGTAAAACCTGGTAAGACCTATGTTGCTTAAATAAATAAATAAAAACTGGAAGCTGACCGATGCTTTATTTATTTTTTTGTCAAATAAGCGAAGTTATATTGAAAGGAAAGAAAAACACAAAGTCTTCCTCCACAAAGTTTAATAGAAAAATTATTAAACCACGGGTCTCTACATGTTTCGAACGTAGAAACGTTTATCCTCAGGAGACAGAAAATTTTATTTTGTGCTGTTGTTGTTAGCATAAGAGAAACTTAAAAATAGAACCTTAATGGAGCTTTCATGGACTCAAAAATTGAAGTTTAGAAGAAACACGGTAATGAAAAAAATTGGTGATGGTCAAACCATACTGAGTATTTAAAACATTATTAAAGTGGGCGTAAACCAACCCAATGAAATAGGGAAGAAGAAAACCTTTCTAAGAAGGTGTCGAAGAATATTTAAAAAATCTTTCTTTAAAAACAAAACTTATCGAACATAACAAGTCTTTAAGACATTGTGAAGGTGAAATTGTGGTATCATAACCTGTTTCAACGCCTAAACAATAAATTACATAATCTAAAATCTTCACAAGGACATAAATTCGATCATACTCTTAATAATAAATCTTACCCTAACATTTTTAATTCTACTGTTTCCAACAACTTATTATTAAACAATTTCAGTTTCGATAATTCTATTTTTAAATCTGAATTTAATGAAGATACTCTTGATGTTTCAGACTCTGATAGTTTCAAGTTTCACGAGAGAACGCTCAACTTGAGTGATACTCATTTCGAAGAGCACGAGATGTGTTTACTCAATAAGAGGCTTAAGTATAATTTTCATTTTAAACCTACAAGCAAAGACTTGGAAACTGTCGCAGTAGATTGTGAGAATATTATTTCTAATTCATACGAAACTGAAAAGAAGGACACATTGAGATCCGTATGTATCAATAACCTTAACCAATTTTATAAAAACAATTCTCAGTTGAATAATGGCAATGAGTTAAAAACCCTCAAATCTCTTAAATCTAAGATAGTTGATAATGATCTAGTGGTGTCCAAGGCAGACAAAGGCAACTGTTTGGTAATTCTGGATAGAATCCAATATGTTGAAAAGGTAATAGTTTTTCTCTTAACTGATGATTTTACTTCAATTCTATATAACCCTACTGAAAAATTTTCTCAATTCGTTAAAAATATTCTGAAAAGTGTAAATAACACTCTTACTTTTTTCAACACTAATAAATTCAAGCTTACTCCATTAAACCCTTCAACACCTCTACTTTACGGTCTGCCCAAAATTCACAAACAGAATATGCCTATTCGTCCTGTGGTGTCATACTGTGGTTCTTCTTGTCACATACTGAGTTCATGGCTTAACCATATACTTATTAATCTCACTAACTTTAAAAGTTCATTTTCAGTAAAGAATTCTCCAAATTTGGCTAACGACCTGTTAAATATCCATATTCCTGACTCTTCCTTTTTGGTCTCTTTTGATGTTACAAACTTATTTTCTAGCATACCCCTTAATGAATGTATAGACTTGGTAAGAGATCTTCTGACTAACAAAACAAATCTTAAACGTGAACATGTAGAGAACCTCTGTACTTTAGTCGATCTGGTCCTCAAACAAAATTTTTTTCAGTTCAATGGTAAATTTTACAAACATAATTCAGGTCTGGCTATGGGATCTTCCCTTTCTCCTCTCCTTGCAGAGATTTTTATGGTCTTTATTGAATCTAAAATCAAAACTCATCCTTTGTTTACACATATCCTCTTTATAAGAAGATATGTAGATGATATTTTCGCTGTGTTTGATGGTAGTCATGCAGACCTTATGTATTTTATTCAATTTTTAAATTCTATCCACCCTTCTATTAAGTTTACCTTTGAGATTGAGACTGATTGTTCCATACCTTTTCTAGACCTGAAATTAACTAAAGTAAATAACAAAATTAAATTTTCTATCTACCATAAACCTACAAGCACGGACAATATCATACCATTTAACTCAAATCACCACCATAGTCAAAAATTGGCTGCATTCCACTCATTTTTCTCCAGACTTTTCACCATCCCCCTAGATGATAATGAATTCAAATCTGAACTTAACTTTATAAAACAAATAGGTCTTAATAATGGTTTCCCATTAAACTTAATCAACAAAATTTATTACAAACACTTATCTAAAGACATTTCTTCAAAAAAATTTTACTCGCTACTCTTTTGGGGCCCAATCTCATACACTCTTAAAAACGCTTTCAAAACCTTTTAATATCAATATTGTATTCAAGACTCAACATTCTCTTAAGAAATTTTTAGTTAACTCCAAAGATATTATCCCAGTTTCAGACAGATCCAGTGTGTATAGCATCAGCAGCTACTGAGGGTTGTACAGTCACTTATATTGGACAAACAGGACGCAGGTTTTCGGTGAGGATAAAAGAACATTGTAAAGAATTGGAGAAAGCTAACAATTAAAATCTTTCCCCCTCAAAGATAAAATCTAATTTTTCTAGACATGTTTTTTCAAATAATCATATTTTTAATTCTGATTCTCATATTAAATTTTTACATTTTTGTAACAAAGGAAACAAACTAGACCTTTTAGAAATTCTTGAAATTAATAAAACGTTAAATAATTTGATTGTCCTTTGTCTGGATGATCAAATACAACACAGTTGCACAAACTTTTTCAATGCTCTGGACTTCAATGATCAGATATAATTTTTTCTTTCTCCTTCTCTATCGTTCTTTGTCTGTATTAATTAGTTATTTAACACGTCTACAAAATATCCACTCAATAATAATTACCACCTCTATGCTATATACATCACAAATCTATTCTTTACTACTGACAAAATGTAATATTTTCCACACTAGTTCCTAATTCATTGATTGTAGATTACCTTTTTTCTCTCTGTGACAAACATACCTTGACCGTTTAAAATCTTTTCATTTACAGATTCCACCACACAAAGTAATTTTAGGACACCTACCCTTCACCCACTTAATGATTTTTCTCCCACATTAAAATATTCATCTTTTCACTTCTTGGTTTTAAGTTATATTGTTATTTTAGGTACTTGGTTAGTAGTATTTTATCTACCCAACCTTGATTGAGCTTTTCCTTGATGAACAAAATGTTTTCTTATACTTTTCTTATATTCAAATTTTACAGCCATTCTGTCTGTCAGTAGAACTGTCTACTGTTAATTAATTTTTCTTTCATTCACCTTTTACACGTGGATGTGAATAACCTTTTGAAAGGAATTTTTGGAAAATGTTTAACTTTCTTATTTTCAACTTTATATTTTTCAAATTAACCTCTCGCGGGGTTACTGAGGTTTAATCCTCAGTAGGTACCCCTTAAACACTTTTCTACGAAATATATCGTAAGTACTATTTTTTTTACCTTTTTATTCAAAAAATTACAAAAAATTTTCTTAAAATATTTCAAAAACTTCTATACTCTTTGATTTTAATTTAGATTTCTGTTTTACAGATTATGATACCACAATCTCACCTTCACAATGTCTTAAAGACTTGTTATGTTCGATAAGTTTTGTTTTTAAAGAAAGATTTTTTAAATATTCTTCGACACCTTCTTAGAAAGGTTTTCTTCTTCCCCATTTCATTGGGTTGGTTTACGCCCACTTTAATAATGTTTTAAATACTTAGTATGGTTTGACCATCACCAACTTTCTTTAATATCGTGTTTCTTCTAAACTTCAATTTTTGAGTCCATGAAAGCTCCATTAAGGTTCTATTTTTAAAATTCTCTTTTGCTAACAACAACAGCACAAAATAAAATTTTCTGTCTCCTGAGGATGAACGTTTCTACGTTCGAAACATGTAGAGACCCGTGATTTAATAATTTTTCTATTAAACTTTGTGGAGGAAGACTTTGTGTTTTTCTTTCCTTTTAATACTTTCAACTCCACTTGGACTATTTCTTCGAAGTTATATTGATTTATAAATCAATTTCACCAACAGAAATTTCTAGGGAAGTGTGATAAAATCACATGGGGGTGTGCAAATAATTAGAACTTGTTCAATTTCAAGGGTGAAAAACGCTGCAACTTACACTCACGATGAAATGCAGAAATGGGAATTCTAAATTGCATGCAATTTTTATGCAGGGTTTAAAGTGCAGGGTGAAGATGCATAGGTACGAACATGTTTATAGTCGAGAAACATCAATGGTGCTTAAAGTCAAATTAATGTAAGAACTCGCCACATCCCCTGTCATTAATGGCACCCTGTTGAAGTCTGGCATATTTTACGTCAAGCGGTTGGCTACAGAAACAGAACCGGATTAAGTTATTTTACCTTCGCATTCGCCGTCTGTTAAATTTTGTAAGGAAGTCTTAATATTTTGTAAAGATATAGCGTAGATACTAATTTTATTATTTATAAAATAAATTATTGACAGACCCATACCTACCAAAATAAGTATGTGAAAACATTATAAAACTAGAAGAAAACAACATTTATTTATTTATAAAAAGCAAAAATTTAACAAAGAGTTGTTTACTATGTACCCGAAGAAAAAGAGGAGGAAACTCCTTTCGATTTTTAAAATCGATTTTAAATTTTTAACACTAAATATTTTAACTTTGTTTTCGTCCAATTATACAACATGTTCTTGTTCTTTTCATGTTTTTAAAATTTGTTTACATTTCTTCGTGGAAGTGGCACTTGGGCCCTTCGGTGCTGATGATGGTACTTTCTAGTACCGAAACATGTACACCCCAATAAACTGACTTTTTGTATATTATTTTTGGAGACGACTGTGTGTTTTTCCCCATATATTTCTTTTACAGCCAAAGATATTTTAAACAATTTTAACATTTTTATTGCTTTCCAAACCAACTACAACATTGGTCAATTTTTAATCAACTCTAAAGATAAAACTTTTCTACTAGATAAATCAGGGGTTTATAAACTTTTTGGTGGTACTCAGAACTGTAATATCTGTTATATTGGCCAAACGGGGCGTAAACTTTTAACCAGATTCAACGAACACTGTAAAGAAATAGATAAATTCCTAAACACTGATTTCTCTAATCGCAACTTTAAATCTAGTTTTGCTTCTCATATTCTCTGTTATAACTACTCCTTTGACCCTTCTAAAATAATCATACCGAAAACAAAACTTACAATGTTCCAGGGTGTAAATCAAATTACCATAGCTCCTTAAAACAAGGTTGGAAACTTTATCTACCTTAAAATTTCCGGCCAGTTAGGATTTATTATTAAAAGAATGATTGAAAGTTATTTCCAGAGACAACTGGATACTATCAAAAGAGTAAGTAGTTTGCTCTCTACATTTTACTAAAAATAACATAATATTATAGTTAATTCGCGAAAACGATTATCGTGTATCTAACGGTTCTCTGTATCAACCATTTCGACAAAAACTATAAACGTTAGAAAGAAAAAGTTTCATTTTTTCTTTGGTCCTTAGTTCTATTGTTTTTCGGCAACGTGTTTCCATTTATCCCTGATCACCTTGGAATATCGGTAATAAAGATAGCTTTTTATCCAGTGATACTAACTGGACTCTTTTTAAAGTTTATCGCAAATCCTAATCAAAATCTTAAGATTCAACAAGATTTCTCGATCTCGCATATTTTTATCTCGTCTCACGAGATTCCCGCATAAAAGGCACACAGGAGACCGGAACACCCTCATCTCGTAGTCGCGAGACCAGACGAGAAAAAGCGGGACGAGAGTGATACACTTATAATTACAATATGATAAATAGGAATAATTATAATAATAATTTGATTTTTGGCATGACGCATTACATTATTATTTGTTGTAGTTGAATTTTTGCTATTTGCTGTAGCAGATGTCGTTTGTTACGTTGTTTCTTTTGCTGATCATAGAGTTCTCCACATATATCTCGGCAATAGTTGAAGATTGCTATCCACCATACCATTTTAAATGTGTGAGATTACTTCTGAGGATACCATTATTGGAACAATTCGTCCCCAAATTCACGAAGTGGCGTATATGAGTTTGCCTCAGTTTTCAGGAAACGCGTTTAAAGTTTGGGGTGATCTACAAACTATCGTATTTCGTAACATAATTAAGCTATAGGTTTGAAATTTGGGATAGGTATTAAAGAGTTGCAACATTCCAAGAATCTTATAAAAAAAATAGTTTTTTTCTTATAGTATATTCAAAAAACAACATACGCCTTTTTGAGAGCTGAAACTTATTAACAATTTAACATATGCCTTAGAACATAGGCCCCTTTAAGAGCTTAAGGTTATTATAACATAGGCGTAGTTAGGGGGGTACTTGGGGGTGCTAAGCACCCCCAAAATCTAAATTAGCACCCCCAAAAAAAAATTACAATATATAGGCTAATTTTAGAACTAACCTATTTTTATAATATACATTATATGTAATGAATTTTTCATATTAATATTTCAAGCATTCGAATTCTGGTACAAATTCAAGTATATTTAGGTAGTTGCGAATTCTGTTCAAAATTTCTCTCCGTGTACCATGTAGTTCACGCCCAGTTTACTTGTCAGAGCGGGTCTATGATCATAAAAATCTCGTAAAATACGAGAGCAGCATAATAGCTTGTGTATGTCATGTTCTGCAATTCTGCATTAATTTGATAATTTAAATTTAACCAGTCGTAGTCGTTCAAATTCGCGGAAATTTTTAGCCGGTATTTTGACTATTTTTTTTGTTTATTAAGGTTTAATATGGTTTTATTGAATTCAGTTAAAGTTTAAAGTTAAATAAACACGAAAAAACAATGAGTGCGTCGTCGGATATAAAATACACCGTGGAATTTTTGAAAAAATATTTTAGCAAGTTACCGTTGGAGGAGAAAGTGATTGTTAAGAACATTGAAAGACCTAAACCTGCTATTAACATCACATTAAAATATTTACTAAAAATTGTTGACCAAAGTTGGGCGTGGTCTTAAAAACTTTTCGCCTGCGGCGCATTTCGCCCGTGGCGGGTTTTTGTGCACCCCCCACGATAACATGTCACGAGCCGCCGCTGGACTTCAGCACCCCCAGTTTTGACCATCTAACTACGCCTATGATTATTAACAAAACATAATATGTCTTAGATAAATAAATATACATAATATTACCACAATCTTATTTTTTTAAATTAACAGAAAATTATCAACTAAGCGATAGAATATTAATGGGGTAATTTTTAATATTCTTGATATTCTTGAACTCTTATTATGGGTTCAGATCCCTCACAGAGAGAGCTTAAAGAATTATATTTTTTTCTAGCACTTTTTGTGGACCTCTATTTAGTTTGTACAGTTTGGCGTTTGAAAGTTCAAAATTTCGTTGAAATGTAATTGAGCTAAAGGTATCGCTAAAATGGCTTGTTTTTATGTATATTGTGTTCAACTTTTGTTTCTCTACCATTATACATAAAATTTTAGTCCAATTGATTTCTGTTGTATCCTCTGTTTTTCTTATAGACAATATACGTAGATCCCGTGAAAGTCTTTAAAAATCAAAAAAATCTGCTATGGGCTAAATCATTGTGTCATTGGCCATGACACGTTTCAAAAAAGTAATGGGTTATTTACATTCTTACTATTATTTAAAAAATACATAAACATAGCAGGCATAACAGAATTCTTGTTCTGGTCAAAACATCCATCTGAAAAGAGGTCTACAAGCTCTGCTCCCTTTTTGTCACAGTCAGAGAGAAAAAGAAATATGCAAGAGGCTATTTCTGAAGAACCCCTTAATTTATTAGGTTATAAAATTTGGCGGTATATTTTATTTTCAGGTTAAAACAGTAGGCGACTGAGTTTACAAACCGGCGAATATCATGCATTTGCCATATACTCCGCCCTTGGTTTAGGTTTACAAAGGGGCGAATATCAAATTCGCCAGTTTGCGATAATTCAAAATAACCGATTTGTAGATCTGCCCAAACAAAAAATAGCAATATCTATTTACCGGTAATAAACACAAATTCGCCACTTTGATAACTCATTTGTCATTCCTTTCCCGTTATATTGCGCATAAAATCCAAAAATCGATTTTTTTCATATACGCCACTTTGTGAATTTGGGGACGAATTATTCTTGTCATGGTAGTTGGATATAGTTATGTGGGTTCAATCAGGAGATTAATAATTTAAACCTTATGCATATATATTTCACTCAATTTCTATGGAATTTGAAACATTTAAGTGTAAAATAACATATACCTAGGGCTCCCTCATAAAAACAAGAAGCAAAAAAATATACTTCTATTTTATCCTGGCATGTCAACAAAAAAATTTTCTTTCAACAAATAAAGAACTTTTACCTGCATACCAGAGTATGTACCTATCCTTTACGTGGTTATACATAATTAAATATAAAAATAAAATATTACCTAATGTCCATCGCCTAAAATTGTATTAACTTCATTCATTAATAATAACACAATACATTTACAGCCTAAGCTTTTTCCAAGGGCTTCTTTTATTCTTTACTTAAGTAAAAATTTGTTAATACTTTAATGAAAAATTTCTTTAATTATTACTTATTTATTGTATTGAAAACCCTTGCCATACCCTATGCCGCTGGTTTTGACTAATCATTCCGAATCCTTGAGCCATTACCCGGAGTCAAAAATTAAACGCTATCTCTCTCTCCTCGGTCTTTGTTTCACAAATACGAACGTTTGATGCAAACAAACAGGCTATTCATGAAGAAATTGCTTAATCTTAATCTATTCTATAAGAAGTCCCTGATGTACAGGTTGATATAGTAAAAAATTTGAATACTCTCGCCAGATGGAGGCAAAATCACGTGACAATCTGTCAATTTTGGTCTATTAAATTTTTATAAGTTGGCATGAATTTCAGAACCGGACTTATATATGTCGTAGGCTGATAGTGAAATCCGTCATTTTATGAAAAGCCTAGTCATATCATGAAGCGTGGCTAAAAGGTATATTGCAACTGGTTTGTTCGTTGTTCCCCAGAGCATTTTTTTCAATTTTTTCAACTAATATTATTTTATAAAAATAAAATTTAAATTAAATTTTAAAAAAATGCTCTGGGGAACAACGAACAAACCAGTTGCCAATATACCTTTTAGCGTGCAGCATGATATGACTGACTAGGCTTTTCATGAAATGACGGATTTCACTATCAGCCTACGACATATATAATAATAATAATAATAATTTCTTGTGAAAGATTTGTTTTCAAAATATTATAATTTAAGGTGTAGACCCAAATATGGTTTTTATAGAATTTGTTGGTTATGATACAGTTACATTCCTAAAGTTGTATAGGCTAACATAAAGTTAAAAGCTTTAGTTTAGCCAGGAATTAAATTTTTCTGTCAGTGGAAAGTTGGAAACCCTACTTTAACACTTTTTGACTTACGTAAGGTACGTAGACCCAAAAGTGGTTTTTATGGAATTTGTTTGTCAAAATACAATTTATTGATACGGTTACATTTCTAAACTTGTATGTAGGCTAACTTAATGTTAAAAACTTTATTTTATTGTCATACAAACATTAATAATAGTAATATCCAATAATAATTTCATTTATGTAGATTCAGAATAGTTATTTATGTATCAAGGGTACTAAGTAGGTGATTATGCCCTGAGGGCGACAGTCTTACAAAGCCGAGGGCCTCTGGCCCAAGGGTTTGTAAGTCGCCCGAGGGTATATATCTATTAGTACCCGTGGGGCATACAAAATTTTATGTCATACCAGTTCGTTTTGAATGATAAATATTTTTTTTTAATTTAATTTGATTTACCAATTTTTTATTTTTACCTGCGACATTACCTTGACATTATTAAAACGTTTAATGTGTCAAAGTCAAAAATCAAAAATGGAAAAAGATGCACACTTAATGCCCGCGCGGGCCATAATGTGTACTTTATGCCCGCACGGGCATAAAGTAATCCCTTATGTAGAAGGTATCTAAGGTATAAAAACACAATAATGTACTGGTATGACATAAAATATAATTATATATTTGTTCACTATCCTATTTCATATTTAAACTACTATATAGGCTAACATAATGTTAAATAGTTTATTTCAACTTTACTATTGCCAAATAATAAAATAATAATAATAATAATAACAATAATAAAAATAATTCCTTCGAAATTAAATAGCTGATTTTGGAAGGTTAATAAAAAGGGAATAAATTTTCTGCGCTCCATTATGAAAACTTGGTGGGGCTGTGATGTACAAACTGCGCTGATTTTCTACAAATCATATATCAGATCTATCCTTGACTATGGCAGTATTTTGTATGGCTCTGCCTGCAAAACCCATTTACAGAAAATTGATTGCGTACAAAATAAAACTCTTAGAGTGTGTTTAGGTGCAATGAGAACATCACCTGTAGAGGCGTTATTAGTGGAAGCTTTGGAACCCCCATTGT